>JAOQMR010000007.1:6245469-6262444 GCA_027563865.1 Erythroxylum pelleterianum | reverse complement strand
TAGTACAGGACCAAGAATAAACTTCGAGAGCTAAGATAAACATCCCAGTAAAAACGCAACGAAATACTTCCAAACTAAACCCCACCAAGTAAAACTACACTTACCAAAAATCCAAAACCTGGAAGAGTCGCACACCTTCATAAAACTACAACTACACAAGAAACGTGCAAAAGGTAACACCATAATAGGAGTATAAGGCTACGAGTTCGACCAATCATTGAAGAGGAAATTTATAACAATATATAGCTCGGGTAAGCATGAGAGAAGGAAACAATATGATTTCAACACCAATTCAAATTTGTTAAATTTGCCTATGGTTAAACAAACGAAGGAAGTGAAATTTGCCCATGATTTCAACACTAATTCGTTTGTTTAACCATGGGCAAAATGAACAAATTTGAGAAGCACTAAAGAAATGAAAAATAGAAGATACCCAGATGTAGTTGATAAAGAACAAAATTAGGAAGCTTTGTTGGTAAAGAGCATACCTCAGCCTAGGAAGGAAACGTTCCATGATTTAATGCAAAAGGAGAATAGAAAGAGTTGAAAAGAATAGGCGCAAGATTGAAGAAGTGAAGCGGGAAGTAAAATCAAAAGAATGAAGGAACATCGGCTTGGCTTAGACAAGAGTAAAGCTAAGAAGTTTGATTTTATTAAAACGTCAGACGTTTTAATTATAAAACAACACAGGAACAGTGATATTGGAACAGCTAATCAAATGCCGTAACTTGAAGTAGCAAACTTATCTAATTCTAGACATGGCTCATGGCGTTATTATGGTAATTAACCGTGATTTTGTGTTGATTACTCCGTATATATGGCTACGATTGGACAATTAGTTTATCTAATTTTGTTTAGTTCCTCAAATAGATACGCAATAGGTTTGGTAGCCCTGTTACTTTTTCCGTATAGGTGCAGCGCATTTCTTGATATCATTAAAATTAATCTTGAGAGTTGAGAGTTTAATCTGAAAGAAAGACAAGACAAAATATCACATCGTGGTGGACCTCAGGATCTTATCAATAAGATGTTTTGTCCAACAAAATCTATTGCCTTCTTTGATAGGACCCCCCAAAGATTTTGTATTATAATTATTGCACACATAAATCTCTATATAACTGCCACCACCCCTTGCTTGAAAGTCCCCCTTCGCCACTTCTCATCTCTCTTTACTTGACAAGCCATTCATTTTGCTTCCCTAGAAACATTTCAACTTTAAAATTCCGCTACCAATTGATTTTTCCAACCAGCAAGTGCTCTTTTCTACACCATCTTAATAGAAAGTTTGTGGTTCCACTAACAAGTTTCCTTGTCATTAAATTTTATCTGTGGTCACTTTCTCGTGGGCTTGGGACCATGAAGGACAGTGGAAGGAAACAAGGTGCCCTGTCACCATGCGCGGCATGCAAGCTTCTTCGTAGGAGATGTGCTCTTGACTGCATATTTGCTCCTTATTTTCCAGCCGATGAGTCCCAGAAATTTGCGAGCGTACACAAGATCTTTGGCGCAAGCAACGTCAACAAATTGTTGCAGGTTTGGTTTTAAGTTTGATCCATCTCTTCCCATGCACCATGCTCTTTCGCTTTCTTTCTCCAAATATAGATACTGATTCATTTATGATAAGATATACAGGTCCTACTAGATATACTTTCGTTAATTAAATTATTTATTCATGTCAAAGTCTGATTAGATGTCAGTTTGTATTTTGATACCTTTCAGACTATACGTTTATATTCCATTTTACAAGAGGTATTATCGGAGTGATTTCTGTTAAGCTCAGATATTATATACTGAAAACGTTAGGTTGATGAGGTCGAGGTGATTAAAGATGGTGACTAAACGTCAACTAAAAATGAATGTCTTGGGATCCTCAATTCGGTAGATTCTATACCCCAAAGTCCATGTGAGATATCTATACCGAGATAAAAGCTTAAAATCAGTAACCTCTAGATTTTTGATATCGACAAGAATTTGATTTATGACTATCATTCTATATATGTATAGCTTATTGACAGGAACAATTCACAGTTAACCAATCAATGTTACGTTGTCAGGGATACTAAATCTACTGGTCCGTCATATATGGTTACTTATGTGCTACGGAGATGGTATTTTACATGTCCATCATTTTATAAATTTTATTATGTGTAATATGAGAAACTGTACATGACACATCTGTTTTTAACTCGATCAGTACGTGTTTTTAATTTTTTTGGTAAATACGTGTTTTTAATTTTTAGTTCAAGTTTTTTAGTTATTAATGTTTATGATAATCATATATTAAATAAAATTTAAAAATAAATTATTTTTAATTAATTAAAATTTAATAATAATTTATCAAATAGTTAAATAAGATATCAAATTATGAAAAGCAGAAGAAAAACAAAGCCTACTTTTCGTGGTTAATTTGAAAAATAAAAAAAATTTAAATAATTTTTTTATTAAATTTTAAAACGAAAGCAAAAGTTTTGGTAAGTAAGGGAAGAGATCCCTCGAGATATTAGAAAAGATATAACCTAATAAATAGCTGAACCATGGAAAGTACAAACTTCAAAGATTGAGTAGATTTGCCGATCGACATGTATCTCTTTCTTACACTAATTTACAACTTTATTGTCTCTTTGTCTGCAATATTTACTTGTATTAAATAAACAAATCGACTTTTGCTATGTTTGTTTGTTTGTTTGTTGCGTCTTCCATAATATGATCTAGACCAGTTCAGATCTAATCAATTGACAGGGCTAATTTAAGGGTTTATTGAAGAGATTTTCGAGCTTAATGGAGACTGACGTTGGATTCTGTTCTTATCACGGATTCAGATTTTGGAACTTGACTTTAAATTCTCCTAAGAATAAAAAGCACAAAAGCTAAATTGTGAAAAGGGTATCGAACAAAAACACAAAAGCTAAATTGTGAAAAAGATATTGAACAAGTTCGAAACGTCAAGTTTTATCTAAAATCCCACCCTTGATCTGTTATTTTGGTTGCTTTCAGTTGATTGTTAGACCCCACTATATACCGTATTATATATATTCTTAAACAAATTTGCCTTTCGTTTACTGGGAAGAGGGCATAGGGAAGACATGACTTTTCTTGCTTTGCCGACATGTTAAAAATGTTTGTGGGGCTCAGCCTTCCCCTTTAAGAACAGTAGTAGTAGCTTTCGGATTTCTTACGCTCAAGCTTTGAATCTTGGAGTCCTTATTAGTTTTGAATCTAAATTTTTAAAAAATAAAAGGTCGTTTTATGACCCATCTTTGCTTTATTCTTTAAGAACAGGATGTTAAATCGATAGTGATATCAGAAAATTTAGTCTAAAGATACCTTGATCATGTGAGTGTCACTAAGCGGAATAAGTTTGACATGTTTTGTTGATTAATACTACTTCCTAACAATCACCATGACATCATATCTATGTAAGCAGTTACTCACCCAGTTGATATGCAAAACTTATCAGTTTTTCCTTTCTTCTCCTCTAAAATAAAAAGTTTAAAAGTATTGAAGGTTTTTAATCATTGATAATGGCATGAAACGTTGAAAATTATTATGACTAACAAATTTATTGATCTGTTGATTCTATGATACATAAGTTTGAAGAAATTATAAAATAAAATTAAAAGTCAAAATTTCCTATTTTATAATTAAATATGAACAACCATTAAGTAAAGGTCCAAGTTGTAAAAAAAAGAGCTAATACTAGACATTGCTCATAGACTTGTACATGCCAAACACTTTTAGGTTTCCAGGGTATAATTTTCCGAGACGATGCCTTAATTATGGAAATGTGTTCCGCCGACCTTCCAGTCTAAACATGGTAATCCGAAACAAACATGAGAAGCACTAAACACGATCGGCTAAAATCTTGATTTGTCCGCACGCCAATGCTGTTATTGGTGTGTGTACATGTTTGCTGTAGTTTGTCTTACACCAAGGTTCTTTGCACATTACAGAGTTTAAGCCTAGGCCTTTTTTTTTAAATCTAATCTGTCCTTATAATTGGGAACATCAGTCAACGGTGGTTGTTTTCGTACATATTTGAACTTTGAAGCTTGTTAGTTACTAAGTACGAAATGCTTTTAGCATCAAGTTAGGCCAAAATTAAAAGCTACGATTGATTTATTATAAGATCTAATGGATATAACGTCCATTCTTTATTTTTCAAGAACTCGTCGACTCTATCTAAAGTGGAAGTTGCTCACTATCATCTTCGCCTGATTATTAGGTATCGCCACATTTGAGTCTAATGGGTGGTGAGATTTGCAGGAACTCCCTGAGCACCAACGTAGTGATGCAGTGAGTTCCATGGTGTACGAAGCGAATGCTAGGGTACGTGATCCAGTTTATGGCTGTGTTGGAGCCATATCATCTTTGCAACAACAGATTAATTCTTTGCAATCCCAACTGGCTGTTGCACAAGCTGAGGTAGTCCACATGAGAATGCGCCAATTTACTCCAAATTCCAATACAAGCAATGTGGACATGGTGGCTGACCAGTCTAATATTGGGGAATCATTATGGTCATGCTAGTTTAGCATGCTCTGTTTTCTCTTTCTCGTCACATAGTTAAATATATCATCACGGGCATGCTTTCTTGTCGGCCCTTATATATGTATAGGCTTTTCCCAATATAATATATATCTATATGGATATACGTAAGTATGTGTATATGTATGTATTTCATAGACTTTTCCCTCTTTCTGTTTCTTCTTTCCCCTACATCTATGCATGTTCCGGAAATCTTGATGATGGTAGTGATTATTAATCATATTGTATATATTTCTACCCATAAGTATATATGAACTATCATGTGCCATTAGTGAAGTTGACTTTCTTTACAATTCTCATTGGCATTTGCTTAATATTATCAACTACCACTTAGGCTAACAACTAAAGAGGGGGAAAAAAAGAGATTTTTCTGCTATTTGAAGGTAACTCTCCGTTTTGCTGTTTTAGGTTTTTAATAAGGCCGGAGACGAAGAAAATCAAAATTTCAGCCAAGTTTTATAAACAAAACTTTTACTAGTTGTATGGTGATGAAATTGATTTTGTTATTCATAAATTGATCCCATAGTTTGTCCCAAAATCCCGTAGTTTGTCCTGCTCTAATCCCAAAATCACGGGAGATAGAAGAAAATTCGCCGCTCATGCTGTCTACACGGCTTTCTGATAATAAAGTCTATAAATATATGTTGTTGACTTGAACTAATGATACAATGTTAACCAATAAGACTATATATGCATGCCTACACAGTTCAAAGGTAAGAATCTCCTATACTATACGAACTATTTCTTAAGTTTTACATCTTAAAAATACACATAAGCCCAACTTCCATGAAAGCATACCCACATATTTATGTACGTAAACGTTTTCTACTTTGTGGCACTATCCCCCTTAAATTCTCGAAAGTTTCACTCTTCTTACTTTCCTATGACCAGACAACTGTTTAGTAAAATAAACCAATTAGATTAAACAATTAGAAATATAACTTAAGGGGGTTATGTTTATGATATCTCCAATACTATCAAGAACACTATAATAGGACGCCATCTCAATAAAAGGGCAAGTGTGCAGATGGTAGCTCTCCAATATACCAAGTCAACAAACCGAGCAAAGAAATACAATTTTGCACATTGCATGATGTTTGCTGTCAAGCAGCAGATGTAACGCTTCAGCCTACTTCAAAATCTAACTAAGATTTGTTCCAATGAAAAAAATATAATGGGCAAGGAATGAGTTGTCAAGTTAATAAGGAATAATTAGAATATACCCGTCATGCAATACACAATACATATAATTTCAAAAGAAACATACATGACATCACATCCAATTCATATCACAATTTTGTATTTATTATGCTTATTTATTATTCTTAACCCATGCTTCTATCCAAAAATTTTTATTTAATTCTTTTCTTAATCTTTTAGAGTGCCGATTAACCTAGTAGACTTTTTTTTTGGTAAAAAACAAGATCTGGTATTAAGTGAAGGTAGGATAATAATCCCACACCATAAAAGAGGCATACAAAGGGGAATGTCGAGCCAACTCATGAGCTTCGACATTACAGTGGCGACGAAGCCAGCGTACAGAAACAGTCGTATTGTGGCTAAGAATATCTAAACAATCATCAATGATTTTACCAAAGTCAGAGAAGTCTTCCTGAGAGGATTGAAGAGCAATAGAAACTGCCTGAGCGTCCATGGCAATAGAGCACGATCCAGACAGATGCTGGTCAACCCAAGAGAGAAGAGCACGACAAGCGAGAGCCTCAGCTGTCTTAGGCTCGCACACACCAAGAAACGTACCTGAAAGAGAAAACGCAATAGTACCCCTACAAGTTTTAATGACAGCACCAAAACCACTGCAGTGCAAGTGGGGAAAAATAGCAGCGTCAACAAAGCAATCCCATTGCACCGAAGCACCTGTAGGGGAGCCACCCGGGAGAGTGCCATCCGACTGAGCAGAGTGGCCCACTCTGTGGGAACCCACAAAAGTCGAAACATTTGGTCGACAAGCTGCTGTCTAAGCCTGAAGAAAAGAGGTGGCCTTGCCGAGGACCTGCGAACAAGGCGTGAGCTTGGCCTCCCAAACATGTATGTTGCGACTACACCAAATATGCCATAAGACCATGCAAGCATTGCGCATGATATCAACAGGGGGAGTCTTGGAAGCATTGCAAACACAAGTAAATAGAGTGGACCCAAAAGAATGGAAATTCAAGCCAAACTCAGTCCAAATCTCACGTGCGACATAGCAGCCCACAAACACATGGATGCAATCTTCGTTACGACCAAAATGGCCACAACTGGAGTCGATATCGATGCCACGGCGAAAGATCCTCGCTTTGGTAGGAAGAATGTCCCGTAAAAGACGCCACATAAAGGTTTTAACTTTCGGAGGGAGTGAGAGGTGCCACACAAATTTCCAGATGTCTTCGCGCTCGTCAATAGGGCCTTTCTGGAGCCTAAGTGCATGATAATAACCAAATTTGGCAGTGTAGATACCACGCTTGTCGAAATGCCACAACCATGAGTCTGGTCGGCTCCGCAAACTCAAAGGGATCGTCAAAATGTGCTGCACATCCTCCTCACATCACACCGCTTGAAGCTGCGCCACATTCCAGCGCCGGTCCTCCCAATGAAAAAAATCCTGGACCAGCAGATGAGGATCCCGGGACCCTGTTCCTGCAAGTAATCGAAAGTTTAGGGCGCGAGGTACCCAAAGGTCTAACCAGAAGTGTGTTGATTCCCCATTGCCTATCCGAATGCGGGCACCAACCTGGAGCAATTCCTTAGCTTGCAGAATCCCTCTCCATGTAAAACTTGGGTTAGAACCCAAACCAGCACCCATGTAATTCCCTGTAGGAAAATATTTAGCTTTGAACACACGAAAAAAGAGGGTGTTGGATTCTGTAAGTAGCCGCCAACCTTGCTTGGCTAGAATTGCTAAGTTGAAGCACCGTAAGTGTTGGGCCCCGAATCTTTGTGTAAGCTAGGACTATTAAATAATAAAATATTTTTGGCAATTAGCTATGTGTAAAGCAGAGAAGAAGTTATGAAATTGAGATTAAATGGAAAGAGATTGATTGAACCAAAGTGAGGGGATTGGTTTAAGGTCAAGAGTTAGAAAATTTTCTGAACATAGTTCAGTATTTTGAGAAATTCGGGAGCTGTAGAGATCCGATTGAGTTGATTCTTAAGGCAAAATAAAATAGAGACATTGGGCTACAAATCATGTGAAGGGATCAAAATTCAATTTCATCCATAAGATTGTCAATTTTTGGATTGAAGTTGTGTTAATGTTCAGTCTCCGATGAGTAAGAGCTGAATGAGTATTTCGGCCATAACTCCTTCGTTTCTGAACCGATTGAGCATTTTTGGTGTCATTTTAAAGATGAGACATAGAGGAACAATTCTCTAGAAGTTAGCTAAATTATTTTGTTTTCCTCCCCAAAAATTGAGAAGCAAGATGACAGTTTTTAAAGGTTAAATGAAGGGCATTTTTGGAACATCACTTAAAGGGTAAAGAAAGTAGGCTTTAATGGAGGGGCATTTAAGTCATTTCTCCTTCATTAAATGACATGCAACTTAAAGGTAAGGGGGCTGTGGGTTTTGAGAGGGGGGAAGCCGAAAATAAGAAGCAAAAAAGAGAGAAGAAAACGAAGAGAGGGAGAGAAGAAAGAAGCTTGGTCGGCCATGGAGGAGAAGAATAAGAAGAAGGCATGAGCTAGGGTTTTTCGATTCTTTGGAGTTTCAAGCAAGTTTTTAAGTAGATTCAAGAGGAAAGGAAGGGAAGAGCATGAAAGCTTTCCATGGAGCCAAGAAAAATTCGAAAATGAGGAGAAAAAGGTAAGGGAGAGAAGTTCTTGTTTTTGATTTTTTGATGAATGTCTTGGTTGAGATAGCTTGATATTATTATGGATTTGAGATTTCTAAGGTTGATTGAAGCGATTATGCTATGATTGATGAATTAGGGTTTATGCCCAATTTTTGGGATTTGGGGTTTTTGGAAATTGATTGATTTCGAAGGCTTGAAATATGATGAGTATGTGATTTCTTAAGTTAATTTTGAGGATTATGATTTTTATAATGTTGAAATTTGGATGGTTATGTGTTAGGGTTTGCCCAATTTGAATCCTTTGTGATTTGGGGATTTTTGTGAGTTTTGATCAAGGAAATTAAGGAAGGGAAGAAGAAGACAAGAGGAATCAAGAACAAGGGATAATATGTTGAGCAAGAATGAGCAAGGTATTCAAGCAAGGAATACAAGGTGGGTTTCTTGTTTATAGGTTGAATAATGAGCCATTGATGTGTTTTCAAAATCAAGAAATAAAATGTTTTAAGTGGCTTCTTAAATGGTGCTTTTATTGTTTGTCATGGATGTGAGAAATTGCTAAATTTGTTGCATTCAATGCTTTTAAATGATTTGATGAATTGTTATGTGAATCTATTTGATTGAATTGTGAAAGATTGATGAGAATACATATGAAATGTGTCATATGTATGAAAACAAGTTTTCAAGAATGTGCCATTTGGGCAAGAATGTTTTAAATGCATGAAATACATGTTAAGTGGGTTAGGTATAGTCCATCCAAGAAATGTCGCTTGCACGTCGACCAAGTAAGGCTTCTCCCATTTGCCCGCTAGTGGCACGGAGCTCCTTTTAGGACTCCCTCAAGTATTCGCCTACATAGGGCCATTTAATGGAATTGTATAGTTACCATGTTTATGGACTTGCCAAACCATTATGATGAGTTATGTGTTATGATTTGTGATAAATTTTGATGCATTCATGATTTATAAACAAGTTGAAAAATGCATGAGTTGTGTATGTGATAGCGTTGAGGAATGATATGAATTTGAGGTTTGATGAACCAATTGAGTCAAAAATTGATAGTCTTGATGAAATAGATTGGTGTTTGAGTGAGTATGAAGTATTCTAGCATTGGAATAGGTGAATTTTGGAAGATTGGAAGTGTTCATGGTGTTTGGATAGGTTTTGGACAAGCTTTGGAGTGGCATGGGGGCTTTGGCGAGTCCCCATGGGACCTTCTCGGGTCAATTTGGCCTCCAAAGCTCGAGTCATGTCCATTTAACCGACATGCACTAGAAAGATGATGAATTTTGGCTATCTTAGAAGCAGAATCTCGTTTAGTGGTCTTCATAAAAGTTGTAGCTCTAGATGTCTTCTTTCTAATGGAACAAAAACGAACTCAATCCGACATTTAGATTAAAAGTTATGGCATTCGCACCAAGAGAGGTTCAATTTGATCTTGGGTATGAACAAGGTTTACTCTTTTGAGAATAACTCCCTCATCCGACCTCCGATTGAGGTGATTCTTAGACCAATAGATTCATAAGACATGTAGGTATATCTCCATGAAAATGTGTATCATTTGGAGTTGAATTGAAAGAGTTTTCATTAAAGTAAGTGAGAGGTTGGATAGGAGAGCATGTTTGAGATATGAGCACACTTCGGTATTTTGATGATATCTTGAGTTATAGAACTCCGATTGAGGTGATTCTTGCGCCAAATCAAACTAGAGATTTATAGCTATGATTCCTATGAAGAAGTCAAATTGGAATTAAGGTTTTATTTTTTCCGAATTCTGTTCACAAGCAGGAGAAATGAGTTCAAGCACGAGACTGTTTTGTATAGGCGCACTATTGAACAATTTGTGAGTGAAATTTTGGGATGTTATGAGAATGAGAAAGACTTGATAAAGTCTAATAAGGGTCTCATGATGTTATGAGTGATCAAAAAAAATTTATAACCCTGCGAGGTATCAAGGCAATATGTAACAAGCACGCGTTCATGTTTTCGCAAGAAGGTTTAAGAGTTGGGTTCCGGAAATGGGGTCCAACAGTAAGTCCCGAAAACCCATACCACCATCGGCCTTACTATCACACATGCGGTCCCATGATAACCAGTGGATACTTTCCCCCCCCCTTCCCTGTTCATACCCCACCAGAAAGAGTTGATGATTTTTTGCATTTCCTCACAAAGAGATTTGGGAAGCATGAACACGCACATACAATAAGAAGGAACAGCCTGGGCAACAGATTTTAAAAGTACCTCCTTACCTGCTCGGGATAAGAAGCTGTTAGTCCATGTAGACACCCTACGCCATAGTGTATCCTGAAGGTAAGTGAAAATACGTTTCTTGCTGCGACCAATAAGAGAGGGCAGCCCCAAATATCGCCCTTGATCCAACTAGGTGTAGACCCCGAGGATATCAGAAAGTTTCTGCCGCTCCCCCAGCTGAACCGTGGGGCTAAAAAAGTTGTTGTATAAGTCATCAAAAGGCGCTTAATAGCTCCACATTCAGTCTTAGAGGCATTAAAGAAAAGTAACGAATCATCAGCAAAAAATAAGTGAGAGATGCGTGGGCCGATAGGATTAGCCCGACACCCATGAATAAGACTGCGCTGTTTTGCTTGACAGAGGAGGCAAGAAAGACCGTCTGCACAGATAATAAATAGATAAGGGGAAACAGGGTCTCCTTGACGGATCCCTCTACTCAGAATGATAGGGTCGAGCTCACAACCATTCAGTAAAATGGAATACTTGACATCCCTCACACAAAGCATCATCAGTTTGATCCACCGTGTAGCAAAACCCCATGAAGTCAACATAATTTCAAGGAAGCCCCAATCAACGCGATCATAGGCCTTAGATATATCAATCTTCAACACTGAACTGCCCAAGACCCGCTTGTTAGTTTTCATACCAAGAAGTAGTTCAAAAGCAACCAAGACATTATCAGAGATTAATCGTCCGGGGACAAAAGTAGACTGGTATTCAGAAGTAATGTGAGGAAGGAGGTATTTTAGTCGGTTGGCCAATACTTTCGACATGATTTTGTATAAGACATTGCATAGGGCGATGGGTCGGAGATCGTGCACATACTCCGGATGGGTCGGAGATCGTGCACAAAGTATCGAGCAATGTGGCCGGAAACGTACCAGAAGTGAGCCAACTGTTACAATCAGTGACTATGTCATCCCCGATCACCTCCCAAAACTTCTAATAGAATACAGGATTTAAGCCATCAGGACCAGGAGATTTATCCGGGTGCATATGAAAAAGGGCAGCTCTGAATTCCTCCTTCGAGAAAGGGGCGAGAAGGAGCTAGTTATCGGCGGCGGTGACTCGGCAGGGAACAGTGCCTGCGACCCATCTATAGTCTGCTTGTTGTCCACGAAACAAATCCAAAAAATAGCGCCCAACTATGGCCTGCAAACCTTAGGGATCTGACATCATATTGTGCGAGCTATCACGCAAGGCAGTAATGCGATTAGTGCGCCGACACACCTTAACTTGGGAGTGGAAGAACTTGGAATTCCTATCTCTATCTTTCAACCAAAAGACCTTCACCTGCTGCCTCCATTGAACTTCTTCGTGCTCAAGCAACCGATTGTAATCAGCCCGCAAACGTACTACTTCTCCATTGACACCGGGGACATTACTGCCCAACAGGGCGTCAAGTGCAACCCCCACTGCCTTCATCTTGTTAAGCACTGCCCTAGGAAGCCTACCACCCCAGTCATCCAACACCACACAACAAGCCTGCTTTTTGGCCATAAGGCCCCGTAATCCCGGATCTCGCCGCACTGCCTTCACAACATTCATAATATCATAATCAAGGAGCCAAGAATTTTCAAAGAGAAAGTGCTCCCGACTCCATACATACGTTGAGTGCTCAAGAGCAATAATAAGGGGGAGATGATCGGAAACCATAGTGGGAGCAACATAAGAGAGACATTCCGGGAAGAGATGGAGGAAGTCACTGGTAGCCACCGCACGATCCAATCGTTCCCGCACCACCGTAGCAGAGCCACTGCGGCATTCCCACGTAAACAAAGAACCCGTGGTGGGTACCTCAAATAAGTGAGCATCCTGTAAAGCACTGCGAAAGCCTGAATAAAGAAAATTAGGATAGGCAACCCCTCCTTGTTTCTCCAGAGGCTATAGCAGGTCATTAAAATCCCCTACACAAAGCCATTTATCATTGCACGGAGAAGCCACAAGGCGAAGAAGGTTCCAAGACTCTGTGCGGCGTTGGCGCTCAGGGAAGCCATAGAAACCCGTCAACCGCCAACTGTCCCGGCCTATACCAGAAATAGCAGCATCAATAACGTTATGGGAGTAAGACTTCACAGTCACCTTCACCCCCGTATTCCACAGCAGAGCAAGACCACCCCCCGACCAAAGCGGTCCACGCCAAAACACGAGTCAAATCCCAAATTCCTTTTTATACTATCCAAACGAGAAGCTTCAACCAGAGTTTCCATCAGAAAAATGATTGAAGGTCAATGGCGAGAGACGAGGTCTTTCAGAGACCTCACTGTACGAGGGTTGCCAAGCCCCCTATAGTTCCAACTAATGAGCTTCATGGGAATCGACTGGCCTGCCTAGCAGGACCTGCCGTTGATAAGCTGAGGTGATTTTCAGTCGAATCCCTTTTATCAGAAACGAGAGAAATCGAGGGGTATTCGTGTCGCTACCATTTCTTGCCCTCATCCAGACACATCAGAGTGTGCTCGGCTTCCAAAATATGAGCCAGGTCTGCCGAACTGGTCCCCGCAAGTGAAGGGTGCCCAGCGGCATAACCAGCCCCAAAAACAGGGCACTGCTGGGGCTCCGCGGCCTGAGTCAACACTGGACTCATAGGGGGAAGTGAGATATGAGCGGGAGAATGTGGTATCGCCAAACCCCCAAAGTGATAGTGGTCCGACGTGAGTTGCCCACCGTCCGCTGATCGCAACCATGTACTAGTGCCCTGAGAGTGCTGCCGCAGAGAAGCTGCAATGTCGTCATTCCACTGGAAAAGAAGTTCCGACTCTGGTTTCTCCAGTCTTAGATCACAATAGTAATCGACATGCCCCAGAAGCCCACATAGGTAGCAAAACGTGGAGAGTCGTTCATATTTGAAGGTAGCATAGTTGGGTTGCCATCAGCCAGGTGGAGTTTCTTCTTCCGAATGAGAGGCTTAAGGACATCGATGGACACCCTCAGCGGTAGAGATGGCCCATCTGTGCCTGTGATCCCTCGGGGGTCATATGCCACAAATTTGCCCACAAAATTCCCAAAACGCTTGGCCATAGTCTTGGACAGAGAGCCAGGAGGAAGGTTATGGATCTGTAGCCAGTGATCACAAAATAGAAGCGGAACCGTGCGGGCGTTTTCCCCTATTGCCAGACGGTGAAGGACCAATAAGTGGTTGTTAAAGGTCCAAGCGCAGCGATCCAGCACTCGTTGGACATTGACGGCGTGGAAAAATTGGAACTTGAAGCGCCCATCCCTTAGCTCCGAAATGTGGACACCGCGGGCTGGTCGCCAGATATTGGCCAGAGTATTACTCATAGCAGATGAGTTGATGGTGGCTTTAGTGAGAAAGAGACCCACTAACACATTTTCGGTGGAGTCAAGGAGGTCGCCGGCCAAAGCCTCCTGCTGGCAGCCTTCCTCCTCGGCATCGTGCAAAGAGAGTTGTGCCATGGCTCCTTGCATTTGCGCAGGACAAAGGTACACGTGTCACAAAGGAGAGACAACTTTAGAGAGAGAACATGAGAAAGAATCGTGTCACAGAGGACAGACTTAATAACTTTAGGTTAACCTTGTAGACTTATATCTAATGGTCTGCCAGCAAACAGACCATGCAAGACACTTCCCACTCCTTAAATATCCTAGGCATTTCCCATTCCTGAAATCCCAGGTCTCATTAAATAAATCATACAGGACACTTTCCACTCTTGGAAGTATCCTAAGTATCCCCACTCTTGGAATACTAAAATAAATCACTAAGGATATCCCCATTCTTGGAATATCCCGACACGTGTCTAATAATCAATCTCAATTTTATCGCATAAATATCAAGACCATTAGATATAAATCTACCTAGACAAGCCATTGACCATAATTTCATTTTATGCTCTTGATATTCCATAAATTCAACATCATCATATCACATCATCTTCTTTCATCATTGCATAGATCCATTATTCAATAACTCGTCACAAAATTCACCATACATCGTATACAATTTTCCATACAACCAAAATTCACATAATAATAATATTCTCATCGATAATTCACAATAAACTCAGATAAAGCACAAATCACATAGATTTTTTTTGATAAATCAGTAAAATTTATAAATAATAGGAAGATATGTACAACTAGAGATTGCCCAAGCTACAATCTCTTATCTAAACTAGAAGCCTAACTCACAAGAAAGCATAATGAGCCCTACAAATGATTCCTATAATCACGCAAACCACCATATCCAGCCAAGCCATGACTACACTACGATGGTCATATTAGGACCATCTTACTAGTAACACACTTACATGCGACATATTCATTTATCATATCAACCAATCCAGCCTCCCTACTAATCCTTAACCTGAGAACAATACATCATAATTTGATTCTTCACCTTTCCAGAGCAATGCGAAATCTTTTTAGTGTTGGATTATGAAGTGATGAGTTAGGAGAAAGATTAACTCTAAACCACGTTCCGTTGAGGACCCGAACTGGACTTCCTTGTTTTCTAAGCAACATCTATGGGTTAGAGGCTCTTTGACTATTATTTGAAGGAGATCCCCTTATAGCTTTAGTCACCCTGTTTCCATAATCGAAGTTTTGTGGAGATTGAGGCTTTCTCTTCATCTTATGTTTCTCCTTTTGTAGCAATCAAGTAGGGATTGGGATTGCCCTCTCTTTCCCCAAACCTGGACCTGGAGTCAAACCTACATACATTTCATTAAAACTATAAAACACATACATTTTACATTCTCTCAATGATTGATCTGAGGTGTTTCATAACTTGAAAGATCACTATCGTGTTGAAGCTCCCTACATCCAAGGCTTCATCTTTGAAGGTTCAAAAGTTTCTTTCAGTCCACAGGTTATACACAATAACGGAAAGGATAATGAAGAAGGTATTTATGTCACAATTTCTGAAGGTAGGTGATTGGTTAACCCACATTAAAATCGCTTGAAGATTTGTCAGGTGAGGTAGGTGTATTTGGAAGTGGTTTAGATTGTTTAACCAAATTGTTTTAGAGAAAGGACACACAACAAATAAATGTTCAATAGTCTCCAAGTCCGAAACTCACTAGGAACACCGATTTGGGGTGTAGAGGTAAAGAAGTTTGTCCCTTGTCTATAGTTTATTCAGGAAGGCTAACCATAGGATGAAGGAATACCTAGGATTATTTTTATGCCATACAAGTTTATACCAAAGAATTGTCTGATTTGGAGGTCTAATGAAAATGTATGCAGAAGCATTTGTATACTTCTTCAAAGGGCTAGCTAGCCATTCTAAATAATCCTCTCTTGAAGAATCTGGATGGTATTGTAAAGGTGCTAAGTTATCAATAGTCCCAACTATTGTCTCCTGCCAGCACCATTCATTATTCCTGATTACTTTAGACACTCTTGCAGTTATAGGAAGCTCCAACCCACTGATCACTCCAGGAGTAGAGTGAGCCATCAAGATACCTCTCGGATGCCAAGGATCCTGCCATAAGAAAATATAGTTTCCATTTCCTATTTTAAATTAAAATTGGTTCCCAATTTCATCGCTAACATAAAAAATCTTCCTTCAACTCCACGAACTACAGTTGTTAGGAGAGGTACTCTAGAAATTTTTCCTTTTCAGAATAATTGTGTGAACCCACCTGACCCACAAAGCTTCCCTATCATTAAATAGAAACCAAATTCTTTTACCTATCAACACATTATTCCAAGTAGACAAGTTTTTAATACCTAGACCAGCCTCTTTTTTTGATCTATAAATGTCATTCCAATTTACTTTAGAATGAACTTTTGTCTCCACCTTTCCCGACCATAAAAAATTCCAAAATTTTGTCTCTATTTCCTTAATAATGGATTTTGGGAGAATGAAGTGGCTATACTAATAAACCTGAAAGGTGGAAAGGATCGAAATGACTACTTGCAATCTACCAGCATAAGAGAGACTTTTATGGGTCCATTTGTTGACTCTAGAGTCAATTTTTTTCAACAAGGATAAAAAATCCCTCCTAGAAAATCGACCTGTTAGAAGAGGAACTCCCAGGTATCAAATGGGAAGGTGGCCTCTTTTAAGCCCTGACATGATTTCTATTTGATGGGCCATTTGGTCCATATCTGGGGAAACAGAGAAATGAAACTTGGATAGGTTCATTACCATGGTATAAAATTTGGAAAAGGTTCTTAAGAAATCAAGTAAGGAATGGGCCAGGGTCAAATCACCATGTCAAAACATTCAGAGGTCATCAACAAACAAAAGATGGGTGAGTTTAAGGGCTTTACATCTCCAGTGGCATTTAAAGGAATTACTGCCTTTTATGCAAGCATTTAGTGTAGTGCCCCCTTACCGTAGAGTACCTATCGGAACGCCCGTAAGTCATTCCAGTACATATCCTACGATAAGAGAACACTACTGACAAACACCACTATACTCCCCAT
>JAOQMR010000007.1:6206373-6234320 GCA_027563865.1 Erythroxylum pelleterianum | reverse complement strand
ACCTAGTGAAGCTTCCAAATCTTCCAATCTTCCAAATTTATCACAAACTCTCTACTTCCTACCAACATACACGATCACCATCTTGAGGGGGTAGAAAGCTTAGGTTTGTTTTTGTGAACAAAATAAGAGAAAGCAAGTAAAATATGAGAGCTTTTGTATGGTGGAGATTGGTAACAAAGTAACCTAGGAAGAGAACCAACGAAGAAGGAGGAGAAGAGAGGGGCTACGTGTATGATGGAGTAACTTAATAAAACCACCAATGATCTTTTTAAAAGAAGAAGTATCGTGAATGAAGACCAAAAGGGGAAAAGCCTTTTACTTAAATAAAGTGACATAGTTAGGCAAGTGACTCTTATTTTTAAGCATTCAATTGGTTCTTTCCAAATAACATTTAATTTATACTCCAATTTCACCCAAAATTTCAATGGCTCAAATTAATAAATCCTAAAATCATGTATCTAATTTTTCAGTTCCATTGGCCAGTCATTTCTACTACCGGTACACAATTGTTCTGCCCCTTGGCATTTTTTCTAGTCTAGAAATTACCCCGAAATTTTTCAAAAAAATTCCTAAAATTCTCCGAAAATTCGAAAACCACAATGACCCTCTCCAACTCAATTTTTCATGCACACAAATCACTTTTTTTAACAACAATTACATTAATTTAAAAAGATATCGGGAAATGTCATGAATGCATGTACAGGCATTTTCATGTGCAAAATTTACTATTCACGTGTATGTGTATGTCACAATATGCATGAGCATGCAAATGCATTTCTAAACTCTCACTGTTCACTTATATTACTGTTCTACCCTTCCCATAGGTAACGAGATGTTACAAATATAAAGGAGCTTTAGGGAACTAACCCAGAGGGAAAATGAAGCAAATATGGAGGAAAGTAGGGATTCCATCAAAATTCAATAAAAGAACATCAAGATTTCAACATCTATGAGAATGATTTCTTTTATCATATTTTCTTTCTTTATTGTTGCTAGTTTATTTTATCTTAATATGAACTAAATTAGGACAGATTAGATCGATGAACCCTAAATTTGCTATTTCAAGTTGAAATCTTGATTTAAAGAAAAATCTAAGTTTTATTACAAATTATTCATGATTACTTAATATGTTGAATTGACATTTCCTAGCATTTTCATTCAATTTCATATTTCATATATAAAGATTAAGAAATCACACGTATGAATAAATCATGGCATGAATAATAAAAGTTGCAAAAATTCCTAGAGATAAGATCATATAAATCTTCAAGCTTAGAGTCAAATCTATTTTGAAAATTCATAGAATAAGTTAATTCATTCTTGAAGGTTTTAATTAAAAAGATATTTCAATCAATTAACTTAATGATAGGAATTATATTTTTTAAGAAAAATATGGTTATAACTTTAGAATTTCTACCAGTGCAAGAAAGTAAGATTAATCATTGAATCAAGATAAATCTAAGCATAGAAATTTTATGGGGAGATTCTACATTTAGATCATATTTATCTATTAGTTACTTTAGTCTTATTTATTTCTTAGAGTTAGTATTTAAATTAGTTATTTTAGTTTCATTAATCATTTGTTTTATTATACTAGATAATAGAAAACCAGTTAGTACTAATACTTAAAGTTCTTTTTGATATTTACCTAAATAATACTATAAACATAATATGTTGTCCATCAATCTTTAGTATAATATTAATAAGATACACATAACACACCAGTAACCAAATAGATATTCATTGTTTACCAAAAAATAATGTGTGTTCTCTTCTCCATGTAAGCATGTAATTAGATGGGATCTTTTTTTGTGTAATATAATTTGCCAACTTTTGAAAATAAAGTGTGGCATTGGTGGTATTTTATAATTATTAGAAGTAGTTGAAATTGAAGCATATGAATCTCTTAAATTAATATATAGCAAGATCTAGTTTTCTCTTTTAGAAAATCAGAATTGATAATTGTTGTCTCGTCATTTTTTTGCTAACAACAGAACTGCCACAAATAAACTTAGCAAGAGGAAGAAATCCGTTTAATCTAAATACTCAGCGACATGACCAATTTTTTATTGTTATTAACAGTAATTACTATTAAACAATTTTTTAATTTATTAAAATATTAACTTTTACTATTTATAATTGTAAAACTTTTTTTATTTTATAATAATAATTAAGTCAGATAACATTGGAAAAGTTACAAAAACAGCCTACTCCCTGCGGTATAGAATATATCAGACGTAGCATCAGCGTATATTTATTGTGAGACCGAATCGGTCTTTCACTTTATTGGGCCCCCACCGCGTACTCTCCAACTATCAATTAGAGTGTGCTCTAGCCGTCAATTCGGCTGTATTGGTTTGGATTAGATAAATGTGCCATGCCATGTTGAGACCTCCCTTGGAAAAGATGGGAAACGACGCACAGTTGGGTTACCTCCAATCCAAACTCCAAGTGGGCATAATTTCAAGTTTATCTTTCAATGGATTGGATATTTTGAAAAGTGTGGTATTCGTGAAATCCTGACAATAACATCACCCGTGATGCTGATTTATAATTGCTGTGCCAATGTTGTTTTATTGTATTTAGTTTATATATTTTTGTGGGTTCTATATAAATGTATGGATCAGATGCAATAGAACAGCACTGGCACAGCAATTATAGAACAAGTAATCTATTCCTTGGATTCCTATAACCTTCAGTTAGAATTTAGCAGCCTCGTGAGGCTTCTTAAGGTAACAATTAACGCTCAGCGATTATTCGATTTTAAGCTTAACTGATAAGTTTGTTGAAGACTTGGTACTCGTGTAATTGCATATATAGAAAATCTGGGAGCCAAAGAGCTATTGATGCACGTACAAACCACATCTCAAATTGATAGCCAAAAGCAGCTAATCAAGAAAAAATAGTGGGAATCACAAACTTAGCTTGGTTAAGGAAAATAGCATGGGTGGTTAAATCAGCCTTTCTCTTCTCGTAATTAATTCCTAGCTAGTCCATCAATCCCAAGTCAACCAGCTATGTATGGTACATACATGAGACTTGCCATAGCCTCTTGCATCCACTCATCGTCATCATTATTCTTCATCTGCAACAGTAAAGCACAGAACATCCAACTTTTAATTTCATGGAGATTAATACCAATTATTCCTAGTATTTTTTTTAAATGCATATTCGTCTAATTGATAAGTCCAATCAGAAGAATTGTTTGAAGCTAGCAAATACCACGATAAGATCACTGCAGTATGATTGTTTTTCTTGTTGAGAACTTTCATTCTTTTTCTCTTCAGTTTCTTCTTCTCGTAGTTCATTGTTTCTCGCAAATCTTCCTCTCACCCGAACTCTCCGGTCAGCCAGGGTTTTTCGGCAAGCATACTGCATGAAATAATTTGTCAGAGGAGGTACTATGGTAACTGAATTTGATGAGTGGCAAACTACAATAATGAAAGTACGTAAATAGAGGTAAGATAGACCATAACCTTTATGGTCTTATTGAAGTTCCTCTGATTTCGCTTCTTCAAGTACCTTAGAATCCTGTCTTTCCTTTCTTCAACCGAGTACTGACCAACCTTGAAACTGTTATGTCCAATTCCAGTCATTTCGTTGCACTGGAGTCCCTGTATATAGAATAGTTGAGAGAAAATAATTAACTCCTTGAAGCAACACGCGGTTATCTGATACATATATTCTACTAAACTACATGAAATATCACTCACAACCTTTTTCCCCGTAGATGAGGATATAAACAGATCATGGATAACGTTATTTGGTGAAACAAATCAAGCTTTCAAGTTGAAAAAGCTCCTTAATTTTTTTAAGGATTTTTATTAAGAATACATACCCAATTTTCTTGAGTAGTAGGACATACTGAAACTAAAGGCTTCAAATTTGGGATCAATCCGCAGCATTCGTCTCCGTAATCATAAGCATCCGATAATTGGAAACCGCATCCAATGTTCTCAACCTTGGAAATGCCAGTATTCCAACCCCTTTGGTAATCCAGGAATGTATCTGAAATCCCAAGACGTTCGGGGTATACAGCCACCGGAACGGGCGACGAGGTTTCCGATTCCGTTGGAACAGCATCAAGTTGATCAACATTATCGAACAGCAACTGTAGGTTCTCACTGCCAAAGGTGGATGAACCTCTTGAACTTATGCCTCCCGGAAACGCGCTAGAAAACGAACTACCATAGCTTTCATGTCCCATCGTCGACATGAACTCATCGGGAGTGAAATGATAATCGTAGAAATAAGGGGTCGAAGCCATTGAAGACAAAACTGAATACTCAAAAGGTTTTGCCTCGTGTGTACCACTTACTCATCCTAAGCTTTTGGGCCTTGAATGTATATATATAGGAAGGTTTTAGTGCATTTTGCTCTGGGACAAGTTGTTGATTCCCGGAACTGTTCGGACAGCAAAAGGAGGTTTAGCTTAAGACGCTATTAGTAACGGCTAACTAATCACAGACACAAAAGAGTCCAACCAATTAACTGTTTCCTTCGTATGTTAGCTTGCTTACTGTTTCATTAAGCTGGACAGATCTCTGTCCAATATTACTCTATCTTATTCTGTCTCATGGAATCTCAGTCGTTTATTTTGCGGGATCTACGCGGGATCCATACGGGACTCATATAAATAAATGGTTAAGATTTATTGGACACAATAAAACACTATAATATTAGACAGAAAATCTGAACTCGAAAACGTACGCGTCATAGTTGATAAGTTGAATACATAAATATTAAGAAAATGGACTTGTAATTATTCATAGTTTATACCATAGCTAAAAGTACTTTTTATGTTGATTCTACTGATATATACAGATAATTTATCCTTTTTTACAGCCTCGGAAATTCGAGAAAAGGGTTTATCATCAACTGCGTGGGAATTGAAGCGCCTCCAAAGATAAATATAAGAAAGAGGATAAGAATTTATGCAACTGGGAAGAAAAGCTGAAATGACCCTCATGTGATTACAATTCCTATAGTCTTTTAAAAGCTGTACATCAAAGGTACAATTAAAGATAAGCCTACTTCTAGCCTTAGAATCCAACACATGGGCTTGCAACATATGTATCGACAATCAATCCCAAGATATATCCCCCCATATAGTAGGGGTTATATCTGTAATTACGTACCCTTCTTTTTGTACCACAAGGTTTTCCTTTTAAAAAAATGCAGATAAGAGTGGTTTGGGGCTGTTCTTTTGTAATCAAAAAGTCAATTTTACATTAAAAACAAACATGCCCTTCGCCGTTTTTCTGTGGAATCCATGGGGTTATTGTAGTTAATTTGCCTTCTACATATGACAATTTGAATGGACTTGTGGGGACTGTTTGCCTCCATCTTTTAGATTGATTGGAACGGTCAAATATATTTTGTTTTGATTGAGTCTACATGGAATATATGTTAGGAAATCAAGAGGGCAAAAAACATTTAAGAATTAGTTTTGTTAAAGTATTTAAAATTAGGATTAAAGATTAAGAACTCTCATATCACTATTGTGTACTTATTTGTCTCTGTACAAATAATTGAAAAAATTCTAATTTCTAAAAGTATTAGCATCAAGTCTTTATAAATTTGATTATATTAATTTTAATAATTTATTCTTTATTTAGTATTTCAGATCAACTTTTCCAATTATAATATATTTGATCAAATAATTATAATTATGAAAAAGCATTATCTTTAATTATTTTAAAAGTAATGAAACATATATTGATTAATCAAATAATTTATATTACATCTAAATAATATTTATTGAGTTGCGCTAAACAAGAGTAGGTTTCAAATGTTTTAGACATATAATAATTACATTACTAATTATACTCCACTTTTATTTGATTCCATTTCATCACTTCCTACCAAATATAAATGTCACCTAAATTGATTGTTGACATAGTGGTCACTACAAGAAAAATGTTGTTTAGCGACGAACATTATCGGCAGAAAGCTTAAAAATTTTGTCGAAAAGGTAGTTTAGCGATGGAATTTTCCAACGAACCAAGGCATCGTTAAAACAACCGTAGGTAATAATTTTCGACAAATAAAAGAGTGTCCGTCGGTAATTTTACCGATGGACAGTTTATGTAAGCATTAATGAATATACCGATGGTTGTTTGTGCGATCGACCATCAGTAAATTTCTGAGATCAAAGTTTGTCCGTTGGAAAATTTGCAGACGGTTTTGGTTATTCTGTCGGTAATTTTATTAAAACATTACCGACGATTATGTTTTTCTGTTGGTGACTATACCGACTTTATCAATATTATCGATGGTTTGTTGATTATTCTGTCGGTAATTTTATTACAACATTACCGACGGTTATGTTTTTCCGTTGGTGAGTATACCGACGTTGTCAATATTACCGACGGTTTGTTATTTTCCGTTGGTAAATAGATTTGATTTTTACCAACGCAATCTTGTTTTCCGTCAGTAAATTATCAAAAACATTTTAAATTCCCGTTATTAAACTTTATTTGTTGATCTTATGGTTGATACATAATTTGAATAATTATAAATTTTCTGTGCATAATATTTTAATTTATTTATACATTGAATTTGTTTAAACAGAAAATGTTGATTGATGATATAAAATTAAAATTATCTTAATTTATAATAAAAACAGTAAATTGTACATAATAAGTATTTGTAACTCAAATGAAATGACTACAAGTACACTA
The DNA here is from genome assembly GCA_027563865.1 of Erythroxylum pelleterianum. Taxonomy (NCBI): domain Eukaryota; kingdom Viridiplantae; phylum Streptophyta; class Magnoliopsida; order Malpighiales; family Erythroxylaceae; genus Erythroxylum; species Erythroxylum pelleterianum. The sequence goes on along the minus strand of JAOQMR010000007.1, from coordinate 6,227,637 downwards.
TTGATTTGGTGACTGCGGATGTTCTGTTCGTTGCAATGAGATGCTACCCTCCCCTTCAACTCGTCTATCTCATTGCGGAGCTGAGCTATGTACTCCATCGACTGTTGCAACTGAGTTGCCAATGTCTACACTATGCTTTGAAGCTCGTGGACTTCATTGGTTGTCGACCGCCTACTAAATGTTGTTGTACTGAACGTGGAGGATTGCGAATAATATGTGTTCACAAATGAACCTAAACCAAATATCCTTCCACGACAGTCCCTACTACCCACTGCATGAAGATAAGTTTGAGTCTCATCAACATCTTCAAACTGCTGAGACTATTATTGAATGCTTTCTTGTATTTAGTCCTAGCAAAAGGCAATGTTTATATTAATACGTGATAATTATTAAGCATTAATATTAAACCATAAATTTCACATACATTTAGTTCTCTACATCAGATGTTGACGAATGTTACACCGTCATGCTTCTTAGTGTGAGTGTGCAAAAAGAGCTAACGGGGTGTAGCCTCATGCCCATAGACTTTTCTTGTATAAGAATAAAATGTTATAAGTGAACTAGAATTCATAAAAATTTCAGCAAAGTTTCCTCTATTTTTATGATATTTATCCTTATTGAACAAAGAAAATAACTCGACACAACCATATATCACACCAGACATTTATACCATTATCATTAGTCATAATACACATATTTTCATTCCAAAATTCACACTTCAATTTAAATTGAAATACAACAAAGTAAAACAATCAAAATATAAGTGTAAATTTTATATACTTACAGGTCTCTCTACATGCTCGTGGTGGGTAATAGATCCTTCCATATGTATGGGAAGACTCTCTCCCTCCAATCCTCCACTTCTGTTGATAGAATTATGCTATAAAATGGACATTGCCTTAGGTGATGTCCAATATTGCTGCCAACGATTATATATTTGTTCAGAAATATAAGGCAGACGTACATCAGCCTTGTATATCGCACCAACAAAGCCCTAATAGCGTGTATGTACTCGTCTCTTTCATAGTTTATTAATGACCACGTCAAATTCAAAATCCCAAAAAAAATTCTTTCTAAAATAAAAGGAAAAACATTCGATAAATACTTATAATGTAATAATATTTATCTAATTAATATGTAAAATTCAATTAAAAACGATTTTTTTGTATATTAAACTCCTGATAATAAAATTCCTTTGTGGCCTGAGAGATATTCTTTTATATATAACCCTTAAGATCAATCTCTCCTTGAATTTGGATGTCATATTTCTTGAGCATGATCCAAATGGAATAAACCTAATATAAAAACAAATAATTTTATATCATTTTTAAATTTTAAACGTATAAATTAATTATAAACATATAGTATTTCATGTATTTTCACCTACAGATTATTGACAATTGTGATATAAGTTCTTCCATTAGGTCCCTCAGCTCCAAGCTGGCGATTGCCTCCTTCATTCACTTCATTTACCCTTGATATTTCTGTCGCCATAGGGGTAGTAGATGATGTAGGGATGGTGGATGGTGTAACAACAAGTACGGAAGGTGATGTTTCATCTGTAAATGTAGTAGCTAGAGGGGGAGGAGATGATTCAGTTCCAACTGCAGAATGTGATTCTTCACCTGGATAGGAAGTACCTCCGAATCATTGTCTAAACCTTGGTTTCATTATATTTTGTTTTCTCTTTGGTGGCATTTTTCAACCTGAAATTCATATTTGATTGAATTTTCTAGAAATATAACAATTTGAATTCAATGTTTTACATAATATCTTGAAAAGGAAATAATTGATTTTTTGAATATAATATTCAATTACAAACACAAATTAATCTATATCATCACTTAATTGTAAATCAAACTCATCTTCATTTTCTGAAGAATTAAAATCAAACTTAGGCTCCTCTTCATATCTCTGGCCCTCGTCATCCTCTCCAGATGAAATTTCAACATATCCATTAGATGGATCGTTCAAAGATTCATTATAGTCATATGTGACATATGCATTTATTTCATAAACATCTTCCTGAAACGCTTCACTTTCGATTCTCTGTTCTCCTTTATCATGTGATTCAAAAACACCTCTTAGTTTAATTTTGCAAATGGCCAACTATTCTCACTTATCTCATCGTAAACTGGAAAAAGGGACATAATATACCTAGATCACTTGCATTGCCAACACAAAAGGTTAAAATTGTCTAAATATTCTTTGCTTTTTGATTTCAACAAGCGAGTATCGGCTATGCCCTTTTGTACCAACATTTAGAGTTGGATCAAACTAGTCACACTCAAATATCACATTTCACTTTATTGGCAAGGCAGGGTACTCGACTTCAATTATCTCAATAATTTTATCATAGTAATCCATCAATTCTCCCTATATGCAAACTCCACTATTATATGTACGATATTCTGTACGATATTTATATCCATTAACGAAATACACTGGATATGATTTAACAGTTTGCAAATATCCCTTCGCAAGATCACATATGAACTTGTTCTCTATTAGAGTTTCTAAGACCTACACAAAAGAAATTATCATATTAAACAGTATAATGTCATTTGAACACTTAAATCTTATAATTCAATCATTTCAATATTTGTCAGTGAAAACTTACATATTTCTCAAACCATCGAGGAAAGTGTCTTCCAACTTCTTTGTTGATATCGTCCTGTGTTTTGTTGGGCATTAGCTCGCGTAACAATTCCTCGTATAATCTAAAAACATTATTATGTATTTCAACTATGAATAACACTAAATTTCAAAACCTAAATAATCAATTTCAACTTACTGCATGAAAGGTTGAACCTCTTGACAGTTTAATAAAATGTAACCATGGGCAGCCTCAATTTCTTCTTCTGTTAACATTCTTCTTGTTGAACGTCCATATGTTCCTTTAAGATATGTGAAACTGGATAAGTTACATCAACATCACTCATTCCTCCCCTATCGTCATTACGAGGAACTTTTCTTTCTCTTGTGTGAACATGCGGCTCAAAATAATGTGAACAAACTGTACTAGCTTCCTCCACTAAATAAGCATTACATATTGAACCTTCAACTCTAGCCTTGTTTTTGACATTTTTCTTCAAGTGATGCAAATACCTATATTAGCAAATAGGGTTATTACAATTTAGTTGTGAAAACATGGTATTACTTCAATTACAATCATTTTTGTTGAATTACCTCTCAAATGGATACATCCATCAATATTGAACTGGACCGGCTAGTTTTGCCTCGTGTGTTAAATGCACAAGTAGATGCTCCATACAGTCAAAGAAGCTTGGATGAAAAATCCCTTCTAACTTACACAAAATTATTGGAATTTCCTTTTCTAGCTTTTCCATTTCAGCCAACTTGATTTCAAATGATGTTAAACTTTTGAAAACCAAACTTAATTCTATTATTACTTCCCAAACCTTATTCGATAACAACTCCCAAAATGCAATTGAAATTAGCCTTTTCATAAACACGTGACTTTTCATCCCAAAAAGTTTATACTTCCTCATGTCCACACACCTTGGCAAGTTTGAAATATAACTATCGGAAAACTTTAGACTTTTCAACCATTCACATAATATTTCCTTTCATTTTTTTGTCCAAAGTGTAACATGCTTTTGGATATTTACCGATGTGAAGATCTTTATGTAACTCATTCCTTCTACAAAAAAGTTGCAAATCAGCTCGTGATTTTACATTGTCTTTTATCTTCCCTTCAATGTTCATTATGGTATTGAACAAATTGTCAAAAATATTTGTTTCAATATGCATCACATCTAGATTATGAAGTATCAAATTAGTTTTTCAATATGGCAAATTCTAAAAGATGCTTCGTTTTCTCCAACCAAATTTTTTACTAATTCTTGTATTAAATTTATCAGCTTCAAATTCTATAACTTTTAGCAAGCCTAAATCCTCAATCTCCTGCAATATCTATTCACCAACTTTGTGAGGGGGAGGTGTTTTTACCATCCTATTCTTAACAAACTTTTGTTTATTGCGTCTAAATGGATGATCTGGAGGAAGAAATTTCTTGTGGTTGTCAAACCATGTTTTGCCATCGTTTGGAAAATAAAACGCATCAGAATCATTGCCACAATAAAACAAGCCAATTTTCCAACTGTGCTCCATCCAGACAACATGGAATATGCCAAAAAAATCACTAACGGTCCATATCAAAGCCACTCTTAACACAAAATTTTGTTTCAGAGACACATCATATGTCTCAACACCATATTCCCAAAGATGTTGCAATTCAGATATTAATGGTTATAAGAATACATCAATTTTATGCTTTGGATTTGTAGGCCTTAGCACATGCACTGTCCAGAACATATATTCCTTTTTCATAGACATCCATGGACGCAAATTATAAGGAGTAATTATAATTGGTCATGATGAATATTGCTGGCCGGATTGACTAAAAGGATGGAATCTATCCATCGACAATCCCAACTTAACATTTCGACTTTTAGCTGCAAACTCATAATAGATGTCATTGAAATGTTTCCATGCCAGTGCATTTAGTGGATGACTCATTATTCCATCTTCCTGTACATGTTCATTATGTCATCTCATGCAAAGACTATATGCTTTTAATGTTACTGCATCTCTTTGAAGTCTCGGAGTTAGCGAGAAATAATACATCTGCTTTTAAGGTACTAATATCTATTTCATAGAACACTTTCTAGGCTTGAACCTGTATTGACCATAAAATTTGCAGTCTTGTAATTCCACATCATCTCCCCAATACAATAGACATCCAAATTTGCAACAATCAATCTTTTCAACAAGCAAACCAAAACCCCTAATTAGTTTCTTCATATTGTAAAAACTATCAACTATTGTATGATCAGGAGGCAATGATTCATTATACCATCCAAGAATTTTATCAAAACTACGATTAGAAATATGTCCTTCAGACTTTATGTTCAATATTCGATATCTCACAATTCGGCCATAATCCTTGGTCAGCTGAGTGCAGTAAGTCAAAACACTGTTTTACATGTGGGTTTGATTCTTCTTCAAGATTTTCTATATTTTCTTGAAAGATATAATCGGCTGCATCATAAACCATTTGCATGTAAGGATTTTCATTTGCATCCACATTATGTGTTCTAAATCCAATTCCCCCTTCAAACTTATTTAAGGTCACTTATGATTGTACTTCATTACCCCTTGAGGTGCTACAAATCAATGGTTCCCCATATTGTGTTCACTCAAAATAATTTGGTACAAAGCCTTTTCTCAGAAAATGCCCATTCACTTCATCAATAGGAAGGAAATGAATGTGTTTGCACTTTTTACATAGGCATCTGATCTTTTGGTCATCTATATATGCAGGTTGAGAACATGCATAATGAATAAAAGCTTCAACTCCCTCAACAAACTCAGGATTAATGAAACCATCAGCTGTTAATCGTCCATACATCCAAGATCTATCAAAATTACTCATTTATGTAAAACTGTTAATTTAAAATAGTGATTCCATAGTTAGTATCCTTCATGTTCCTTAAAGTTTACGGAACATCTAAACTTTACATAACATTCCCTAAGTATTATCCAATTGAATTAATCACCTACAATTGATTTCAAAACTATGGTACGTGGCATTGTTTACACCAGTGAATTTAGAAAACAAGTTCTCATTGTGACTCATATACTCGCGAAATTTTTAGAATTCTAGGGTCATGGAATTTATAGAATTCGATCAATATGTAGACATTGTGTACATTTAACATGTGTCAAATGTTAAAGAGTCTTCTTTGTTTATAAATCAATACATAATCTTCCCATTCCACCAACTCTCCTATTTGATGGAATTGATGAGTGGAATTCCTAGTTTCTAATATAATAGAGTTTCTCTTAACAATCTAAAGGAACATAAACCTATTGAAAATGCACATATACTAGCGCAATGTAAATTTCCAGAATTATGGTAAGGTTTATAATCATTGCTTAACTACTTAAAATATGAAGAAGTAAAATAAATTACTAGAACATAAGAGGCTAATGATTCAACCATCTCCAAAGTCTTACAAATAAATATGTACATTAATATTGTGTAATAGCACTTCTAGATTTCTTCTTCGTTCTTTATTTCAGTAGCAACTCAACCAATATCCTATATTAAAGTTCCTCCCCTAAAATCATCCATTTATTAATCTCATCATAAGTCAAATATGCATTCATACCACAAACTTAAATTTAGATTAACAATACTTAAAATTTAAAGCCACTTGCAGGTCATTAAAATAAAAAATGCAGCAAGTTCAAATGGGAGGTTCAAACCATAAACAAAGAAGATAACCAAAACAAAAAATAAAATGTTACATCAATTGACGATTAAAGGAAGACGACGACGATAACACGCGGTGGGTGAGTGACGGCGAGGAGGAAAGATGGTTAAGTATACATTAAAACTAAAGATCATCATTAAATGATATGTTGTACACCTTCAATTTCTCACATTTTCTAAGAAAAATTAGATATGAAATCATTAAGTAAGCTACATAGGAAATCCTAAAAGCTAGAATGAAGTTCTAATTGATAGAATCAAAAGCTTTGAAATAAATAAACTTCATATTGTAACTATAGTTAAGTGTTTTCTTATAGTAGTTTATGGGCTTAGATCATCTCATCATGATTTAAAAATCTAAAAATTTAACAAATTAATTCATAATCATGCTATATATTCTCATATTAGCATAAATGAGTGATGCAAAACCTAATATTAAGGATATGTAAAATGGAATTTGAACAACTATAAAAATGTTAAAATGTATGGATTTGGCATAAAAGGCTTAGACATACAAGCAAGGACCTTATCTCTAACTTTAACTCTAAATAACTTTTCAATAAACTTCCAAGGGTAAAAGTAAACCTCAACTCCTAATACTGGTGTTTTATTCTTAGCTTAAAAAGATGAATGCTTTGGGGAATTTCTTAAATTTGTAAAGAGGGTTCAAAATGAAAAAAAAAACTCTATATTACATCTATTAGGAGTGACCATAGTAGGAAGTTCGAGAATGAAAGATTTGAAACCTTTTTATGAGGATAATGGTATCTTTTATAATGTTTCTAATAGAAGATCCCCTCAATAAAATGGGCTTGCTGAGAGGAAAAATAGGACTTAGTAGGAAATAGTTAAGACTATGATAAATGAGTATGATCTCCTTACAAATTTTTCGGAAAAAATTATGGCTACAATATGTTACAATTTAAATAGAGTCTATATAAGACCAACTTTGGATAAAACCCTTTATGAGATTTGGAATGGGAAGAAGGCAAATATTAGTAACTTTAAAGTTTTTAGATGTAAATGCTACATTTTGAATACTAAAGATAACTTAAAATGTAAATGCTACATTTTGAGATAACTGCAATATAAACATTCCGCGTAAAGAACTAATCAACAATCTAATTCAAATAAGAAATATGCATAACCAAGTATGATTGATGAGCAATAGTTTGAACTTTGAAGTGTTATGATTGATATCTCCATCAATTTTCTTCAAAGTGGTGGCAGCAATAAGAAAAATATGCCACTTTCCATTCTCTAAAGCCACTAAATTACCCACTCCATTAAAAGGTGCCCTTATTATTAGGACATTGAGCTTTTATACAAGATCATATCCATGTAGTGTTTATAGCATTGGCCAACTAATGAAAAGAAAATTACAGCAAAATCAATTATACATATATGAACCTAAAAAAATTCAAAGAACTTGGCACATTATTATGTGAAGATTACAACTTCATCAGCTTATTCTCAGCTGTTAATCACGATTTGAGGAATAAAACACAACCCAAACTTCTCAATTCCAATCTGTTAAAACCTGAATTGTTTAACACAACAATAATTAAACCAACATCTTTTTGTGCCTAAACTTGAATTGTTTGACACAACAATAATTAAACCAACATTCAAAATTCCCCTAAAGAATGTTTAAAAAATCAAGAGGCTTCTTGATTAAAAAAAAGACTTTAATACCTCTTAATAAATAAAAAGACTCATGCAATAAAGTGATATAAAATGTTTATGTATGGCGAGTCTTTAAAATTGGCAAACTAACAAAATGAGATTACAAATAATATCACAAAATATAAATGACCTCGATGTGCCTTAATTTTTTTTGTTCTTAACTTGATCTTCATTTTGTAAGTTGCAAACTTCATCTTTTCTTTTATCATCTTCATGAAGTATCTTCTTAAGTTATCCATGATTTTATCTAGTTCTTATAAAGCTTCCCAATATGATAACGAACTCATTAGTAGGATTTATATTTTGTTATCATCAAAATATTGATTGAAACCTCCCTTATTTCCACATTTTCCTTTAGCTTCTCTATTGGTCTTGAACACCCATTAGTAACCAAAGGGTTCAAAACTATCTATATTGTCAACTAACTCCCAAATATCATTGTTTTTTATAAACTACATCTCCTCCTCTGTATTCGTCATTCATTTATCAAAATGATCACTTTTTATTACTTTACCAAAGGTAAAATGGACCAGATTCTCTTGAAATACATTTGATCTTACCTATGTACATAAAAAATACATCAAAAGGTATACAAAACATCTTATTGGTGCTATAAGATCAAGTTAAGTATCCATCAAAGCCTACTCAATAGCATCTGTATCATCTCTAACTTCAAAAGGAAAAATTGCATCTAAGAAATATTCATGTACCTTTAGAATTATCTTGATATCATTGAATTAAAACACAAAAAGATGACGACGTTTATACAATACCTATAGTAGATCTGACAATGACGGCGAGGAGGCGTGGTCGTCTGATGACTAGGAGGCGCAGTCGGACGGCGGCGAGGAGGAGGCGCGGTTAGACGATGAGAGGCATAGTGGGACAGTGACAACAAAAGAGAGAAACGGAGCTGCGATGGACGAGGGAAATGGGGGGGAAGATGCTGCAGGGAATTTAGCTTAAACCAAAACGACGTCGTTTGGTGTTAAATCAAACAATGTCGTTTTTGTTCTTTTTCAAATGCTAAACTGGAGTTAAACAATGACATTTATGACTAAATTTTACCGACAGAATTTACCGACGGTCTACCGTTAGTAAAGCTTTCTTTACCGACGGCCATTTCTTATCGTTGCTATATTCCTTCAAAAAAAATTTGCGAATTGATTTCCCTCCATATTTACCTACGGATATTTTTTCCATGGTAAATTGAAATTTTTGCCGACATTGTTACCGATGGACCATGATTTTCTGTTGGCAATAACTAACGGTTCCGTTTCTGTCGGTAATTGTCCATCACTAAAAACTAATTTTCTTGTAGTGGGTGTCAAGCTATATATCTCTGCTTTTCTCAAACCAACTTTTTGATAACAGCAACGTTGTGATTGTGGTAGTTATTCCAGTTAAATCATAATAGCATCCCACCACCTACTGACTCTAAACACATCTTCATGAGGGTATCACGGTCAAAAAGAGGTATCTGCACATCTTTGAACAATCTTTTGTTATCTTAAAAAAGATTCCTGGGTTTAACTATCCTACTCTAACTAAATCAGATATATGGAGGTTGCTTGTAGCTCATTGTTCTAACATTGCACAAGCTAATTGCCACAAAAAGTGAAAAGAAGTTTAATGGAGGTCAGAAAGAAAGATGAGGATTTTATTCAGACAGTATAGCTCTAGTATCAGGTGCCTCTGCTTGCCTTTCCATCCATATTCCCATCAACCAACTTAGCAGGCAAGCATGAGATTTAGTACCCACTTGCACCAGCAATGCTCCTCCTCACAAACGGAAAAATATCATCATCTCATCTCAATCTTTTTTGGATACATATCTTAAATGGTTATTGATAGACCTAATTCACCAACAACTGTTAAAGTGATCCGATTTTAGTCTAGTAATTTTATGCATCTGAATTTACATCTTTATATATATATATATATATATATATATATATATATAACATAATATCATTTATTCATTATGATCATCAGGCACAGGCACTGGTGAATTATGCTTGTAGCACTTTGAAGATTGAAAACATTTGATGATTCCATTATAACTTTAGTTTCATCATTAAAAATTAGCACGTTGCGATGGTATTTATGTTTTCACTCAAGAACTGAGTTCTAAGTCCTCTGCTTTGAAAGGCAAAAGGATCCAATTACTTTGAGATAATTTTACGTTACTGGACTCTGGTGGGTACAGAGCTTCTGCTATGATATATATGAATCCCTTGGCTGTTAAAAATTTGAAAAGCATGCTTATCATCCTCATGATCTGACAGAATTCCTCTCTCTTCATTTCTTGCTTGATGTTCACGGTCCAACAATGTCATGTTGATGCATGTTGGCTGCAACGATTAGGTGAATCTGAGCTGATTTTTGGGCATAAAATCGCTACAGCACTTTTTCTCTATTCTGTCTTTTATCTTTCTCTTCTTTTTTTTCTTCCATTTTGGTAACAAATATATATTCTTGTTCTATAGAGTACACTGCTTTTGTTTTCCGCTTGCGGGCCGCGAACCTTTATTCAAAGATTTGTCATGCTTTTCTTCTACATGTATCTGTTCCCTGTCACTACATTGAAACATTTATCAAATCCTATCTCGGTCGTAGATTTATATACTTGGGGTCATGCGGCGTAACGTTTTTCCTCCCAACATAAACATTTCCCCTAATCATATCAAATCAAATCGCTTCGGTCAGTTTTGTTTGTTGAATTGGAATGGAATTCAGACAAAATTAAAATTGCAATTCCAACTGCACTTAATAAGTATTCTTAATTTCTTATAACCTTTAGACTAAATTATAGATATTAGATTAAATTTTAAAACCCATTTAATTTTAATTCTTTTTTATGTTGCAATTTTTAATTTAATTTCAGCTTCTTTTTCCAAACAAAAAGTAAAAAAAAAAAACTATTTTAATATTTAATTTTTAAATATTTTTATTAGTTACTGATTTTTATTTTCAAAATAATTTAAATTGTAAAATAGTTATGCATTAAATTAAATATATTAAATAATAAAATAACATTATAACCGAAATCAAATCATTGTACAAAATTCCATTGCATGGTTTGTTCAAGATTATTAGTAAAACTATCACATAATCTTATTAAATAGGCACTAATTCCAGTTGCAAATCGAGATGATACCAACAACCTTTAGTCTTATAGTTTGGAAGGATACTACAAACTGAAGATATTTCCTTCATACCAGTTCAAGAAGTCAATTGACTGAAAATATCAAGCGGGCAGATCAGCATCACTATTTACACAACAGCATGGCTGCAGTAATGGATCCCATAATCTACTTGAAACCAAACTGCTAAAATCTAAATATCACAAGGCGTCCTCCAAAAGATTATGAAACCCTTGATACTTCTCTGAAAACAAAAATTGATGTTCGATGTTAGGAGTTCAGTGAGATGGTACTACAAGTAAATTCAAACAAGACACTGCAAGACCTTTAACAAACGTAACAAGCCTCGTTCCACATGGATCTCCAACTTCAGCTCAAAATATATTCCTAACATTTCTACACCTCAACCCAAGAAACTATCTACAGAACATTAGCCGAGCCCAAGATATCAACCCTTAAGCAGGTGCTATATAGCACGTTCATTAGTTTCATGTATTACATATCAAAAGACCCATCTGGGGGAGATGTTACCCTGTAAGTCATCCTCTAGATAGACTGGCAATACCATGGCATCTTGCCGGAGAGAACCCTATTCCATTGCTAGTAGTTCTCGTTATGCATTTGAAAATATAACAAAGAACGTGATCCTTACAACAGTTATCCCTGAGATTCTTTTCTCTTTTGCTATTCAAAAGATGAGATTCATTTGAACATGTTACTTTATATTCTAAACAAAAAAAGAAACGAAGGGAAAGTGAATCATATACTCCCTCAAAGAATGTAAAAGCACATAAGTACAAACACATCCAAACCAAAGAGAAGCGGATCAGCAAAAATGAGCATACCAAATTAAGGAAACAATCTGAGTGGTGGATGTCTAGCGAACATTGTGATTAAGCAACCCTTGAAATGATAAATAAAGATCTTTGTTATCGATCCCAAATATCTCTTCTGCTTTTCTCAAAGTTTCCTGAAAGGTATACCACAAAACAAAGGATCTTAGATAAACAAAGCCAACATGCACAACAACTGAAGGAAATCAACTTAATTACCTCTCTTGTTTGCTTTTGGGCATTTAGTTCCTTTATGTTTGCCAGAAATGCACTGAATTGTTCATATGATAAGCGAGTCCTGTCATCAGAAATTATTCAAATCAGTCGATATAAAAGCCCAACAAACCCAGCAGTATATTCCTAACTAACTATAAAATTTTGAAAAAATTCAAACTCACCTAGCTTGACGAAAGAACTCCTTTCCATCAATCCGCGGCGTCCGTCCTAGAAAACATTCCAGAGTAAGAATCTATGGGCAAGCTTCGAAGGCAAACAAATCTTTGCAAGTAGAAATGTTCCAGACAGATCAACAATACTTTTGAAACCCACACCATTGAATCATTTCAATTTTATAGTACAGTCCAAACCTGGCATTGAACGCACACGAGGAGGAGAGTTTGCTGCTGATGACTGCTGGCTTGATGGGTACCAGGAAGAAAGTGAAATACGTCCCTCATATTGTGATTTTGTTGGTGAGGTTGCACCAGAAAGCCTTTGAGGTGATCCAGCTGCAGAATAACCTCTAGGAGAGACATTTGCTGAGATAATATTTGGAGTTCCAGATGGAGTCAGCCGTGGCTTGATGTATGGGGTTATACAGAATCTTTGTGCAGCATAATCTGAAGGCATTTGATAAGACAATCAGCTTTAAGTGGATTAAAATCAAATTTAACCACCCTCACAGGTATTTTCCCCGTGCAATTACAAACAAAATTTGAAGCTTTATAAGAACAGTTTTTCATCTGCTTTTCAGTGCCAATTAGGAATGGTCCATCATAAGGTCGAGTTAAGAGCCAAATTATAAATTAAAAATCTATCCTATTGATAAGAGGAAACTTTCCTATTGGGGGAGCTAAGCTGATGAACTGGTTTAGTTGGAGATGTGTAAATGAACAGTCAAAATTTGCCAAGACTGATAATCCTATGCACATAGAGTGCAAGAAGGAGAGGCTTTAATCCTAAACAACATCATACTCAGAGCTGGAGAGGCTTTAATCCTTAACGTCATACTCAGAGCTGTGAAAATGATTCAGATACGTGAAAGCAACATCAAGCTCAAAAATAGTCAGTGTATAGTCACATATAAAGTGTTTAATGTTTAAAGTGAAAATTCAGACCACCTTTTACATGGATTTTCAAGGCCAAGGGTGTGTATAAAAAACTTATTTTAGGTCATGTAATAGGTTCAAGTATGATAAAATGGATGATATGTTGCACAGGTAAAACATCTGTAGTAGATATGAGTTACCATTTATTTAATGCATGTGTTACTGCCCTTATGGGAATACAACAAAGAACATAAAACAGTGACAATATATCCATAGATTAGAGCAATACCATCATCTGCTGCTTTTGATACATCAGCATGGCTTCCAAAAGGAACTTGGGTACGGTAGCCATTTGCACCGTCGTCTGTGAAACAAGAAATTGAAATATTGGACCAAATAATGCACCATTGGAAAGAAATGATTCATATTTCTTGAATTAAGAGTTAATGTAGCTACAAGTCATTATTTAATAGAATGATCAAGGGTACATGTTTTCAGATCAACAGTACCTTTCTCTGGATAAGCTTTGGGAACTGATTGATCACAGGTACCAATATCAACAGTTTCAGTTTGCTGCTGTGCAAAAACTATAGAAGTTATTGCATCTAAAATTGGAAAGTGAAAACAAATGTGTAAAGCTGCAACATTCACTTCTGTGGTACATTATTATATAAATAAGAAGACAAATATCGAATAGAATTGATAAGTATGTAATTATACCGATAAGTTGTCGTCATTTAGTGATTGCATCAGTTGTCTTTTAAAAGTCTCCAACTGTAGATAAGTAAACTTATTAATAGTGAAACAAGCAAAAGTGAAGATTCTACAAAGCTAAAGAGGGAAGGGATGGGTAATCTTGTCAGGCTAACCAAATAACCAGATGGTAAATCATCAAAATCAATTTAGGAAGACAATAGTATGAATCAGCAAACAAAGCGGTCTATAATGCAACAGCTGGCACCCAAGATAGGGAAATTATAATATTTCAATGAGATCATTTGCAAAAAATGGAACCATAACAGGATATATGTCAACTTCAAGAACATAAAGAATGAATCCTTTGAATTCTCACAGCCAAACTTATCATCATTATCACACTCCATACTAGGGGTAATCTCGAGTTCAATGCAACAGTCTTTGGCTTAGAACTGAGAGAATATAACAAACTAGCATGTTTACATCAATTTAATTCCACACTAATAAGAATTCTAACATCTAGAACAACCCAAGATGACTTAAACATTCAAATCCTATTACCATGTAGACTGAAGAGAGATATTGCTTAAACAAAACATGATTTGATTGTCACCATGTCAAAACCTAAAAGAAATGTCTCTCCCTCAAATTTGCAGTGAGAATGAGTTCGGTTACTCTTCAACAAATATGCATATGCTTTTGAAAATACTTTCTTGCTCTAAACTTCACTAAGTGGACATATTCAGAAGGAGGAGGCTCAATGTTGACAGTAAGAAACTAGGAATGCTCTTTCCAGACCTAAAAATAAGGATCACCTTACTCAACTTCCCCCTTTTCTTTCATTTCTCTATGTGAAACAGTTTTTCTGTTCTCCTCCTTTTCCATTTGCAGTCATAAGATCCAATAAATCTTCCATAAAATTCAAGCAAACATGCAGTTCTTTTCGTCCTCAAAACCTTTGAATCAACCCAATCAAACGCTTAAAACTTCCCTTTTCAGTCTACTTCCCAAACCTAAAATCCTAATCGTTTAAGCTCAAACTTTAGGGGGTATGCATATTGAAAAATCTAAATCCACATGCTCATTAGAATTCCCAGCATTGACATCAAGATTGTTTGGCCTATACCTTCTATAATTAACTATCAAGGAGACCAATAATATGTGACCAAGCAAACAATAAATTATGGTTTCATTGCACTGAAAGTGATTGGAAGTAGTTGCATCACAAATAGAGACTACTCAGAAAATTTAATGTGGATAAAAACCTAATTCAATTATATGAACATCAGCTTACCTTGGACAAATCGCGACTAAGTTTCTTCACAGTCATTGTCAACGAATCCCGCTCCGCGCAAAGTTTCATCTTCACTCATACCAAAACAAAAATGAGAAATCCTTGTCACAGTCAAAGCTTAGATATGAACGAAAGGTGTAAACACTATATTAGCCCTCTAACACTATTATCATCGAGAGAGAGAGAGAGAGAGAATACACTATCATCGAGAGAGAGCTTGAATCGGGAGTCAGCCTCTTGACAAGCGCGTTGCAATTGTGAAACTCTCTCTTCCAGCTCGTAAATAGTCCGGTCCTTATCTTGCATTCTCTGCCTCATCCGACCCATCTCAGTCTCAAGCTTCGACACGCGCGAAGCTATAGCCATGGAAGTAATCTTTCGGGCCAAATCCAGCTGCTCGAATGGATCAATGGGTATTACCGCCAACACCTTCTCCGGCAACTCAAAGTCCTGCACCTGCGCCATTTCCTATCTTATTACGAGGACGCTCTCTCTCTCTCTCTCTCTTGATATAGCCTTCAAAACACATCATATTTGCATTTAAGAGGAGAGAGACAAGAAAAAGGCTGAGGAGTTCGGACAGGACCATTCAAACAACGTTTGCATAATATTTTAGTATTTTGTTTCGGTAAGAAATTGTTCTTTTATAGTACAAAATCAAATGGTATTTAAACAAACAAAATCGGCTTATAATGTTATTTTGTTTGTTTCTTTGTTAAGTGGAGCGGTCGGTGATGTTTGGCTGCGTGAATGGTGGTTGGATTTGTTGTCGCTCGGGAAAGGGGCTGCTCTTTGAATTTCGAATTAATGGAGTTTTTCCCTCCAAATGGCCACTGCAGCCTATGACAATCATATGATGTTTCTTTTCGTCTTTCATTATTATGCTATCAAGCAATGTTACGAATAATGTTTCAATTTTAATATTGGATTAAATTTTAGTATAGTATTGTAGTGATATTAATTAATATCGGATATCATTTAGGGTCATTTTTTAAATTTATGAAATAGTTTCTAATTTTTTTTAAAATCGTAAAATAGTTCATAGTGTATATAAGTTTACACCAATCATATCTCTAAAAATTAAAATAATAAATAATAATCACAATTAATATAAAATAACAATAATTTTTAAATATTTTATATATAAATAATAACCAAAATTAATATAAAAAATCATCATCATACAAATGTAAATTTAAGAACAATATAAAGTATTTAAAATATTACAATTTCATCATATAATAAATAATAATTATATCAAAACATCAAACAAAAAGAACAATAAATATTTTTAACTCTCAAACTATTACAATTTACGACAAAAGTTCGTGAGGAAAAAATCTAGTAGAAGTAAACCTAAAATAAAAACATTTACAATTACATTGCAAATGTAGAATTTAACATATACATCAAATATAAGTAAAAGTAGAAGAAGAAGAAAAGAAAAAACCTGGAACTTCATTCAATCGTTTACGGGAGGATACTTGATATAACTGCATTGACCCTAATTATCATTTGACACAAAATCGTCATCATTGAGAGGAGCGTCATCATTATCATCATCATCATTTAAATTCAATGCACTAAATGATATGCTAATCCTTTTTCATCCAATATTATCTTTTAAGTTATTCATATATACTAAATTCGGCTCATCAGAAACTCAATCTGCCAAAACATCGATATTATCAATGCAAATTGGGTCTATTGAACTACTTATATTATTAAGAGACCTAGTAAGCAATAAAATTTAATTATTAGAAAATTATAAGAAATTATATCGAAATTAATAATGATAATAATATACCTTTATCGAAGCTTTAAATTGTAACAAACGAAAACCAAGTCATTCAATCTCTTATGCTCTAATCTATTCCTTTTCTTAGAATTGATGAATTCAAATGTGCAACACTTCCAGTCACAGCCTGTTGCACTCATACATTGACTTAAAATTTGAATTGCAAATAAACCTTTGCAATTCTAGAACACTAGTTCTGAATTGATCTCACTAAGAAACTGTAAGTTGTAAGATAATAAAAGTAACATTATAAACAAAATAAAGTGATAGTTAACAACATTCCCTTACTAACTTCAACTTTCTTTGTAAAATTCGGTTTGAAATAGACACTAGGATTTAAAAATACCCCAATTGCAAACAACAGAGAAGAAAGTTTTCTTTCTCCTTCTCATTTATGATTGCAAGATATGGTGTGTACAAAGAAGACCTATATTTTAGATTGGCCTAATTGCTTCCTTTGCCCTTTCCAAGAAATCAAAAAAACAACCCACTATTACATTTTCTTCGCCATCAGGCAAGCGGAGTATCTTCACCAAAGGCTCACAAACTTGAATAACAAATTGTCATTGAGACCAAAATTCACTATCTTCTAATATAATTCTAGAAACCTCCAATCTAGCATTAGACTTAGCATGTTTGTTTTAACTCTTTCTTCATTGTAACACAACACTGATGTGATAAGAAATTCGTTGCAAATCTTGCCACAACAGGATGGCACCAATTCTTACCATTGGTTAATTCTTTTCTCATTAAATTCAACACCTATGCACGATTATAGAAGAACTTGGTAACCTTTTTAGCTTTTTACACAATCTCATCAATAATAGGAAAATAACTAGCATCCCCTATAACATTAGGTCAATGTAATGTACAACACAAGGAGTCCAGAAAAAGGAATTATACTTATTTTGTAACCTTCTTCCTGCCGCTTTATAAACGAAATCATTATTAGTAATGAACTAAATAGTACTTTCTGACCCTACTTCATTAACAACTTCATCGAATATCTCAAATAAGTATCAGTATTCCTAATAAGGTCAGATGCATCAATAGACTTCAAAAGCATTGAGCCATTTGCAAAATAAACAAAAAAAATTATAATAGGCTCATGTCTCATATTTGTCCAACCATCTCACATGAATGAACACCCATAAGTAGCCCAATCCACTCTTCTCTTTTGCAAATAAATTTTAATTTCAATAACAAAGCAACTTAAAAAGTTTAACTCTATAGTCATCAATTGAAAGAGCTTTATATCTCAGACCATAAGAGGTTATAAAATCTACCATATGCTGATAATAGTATGATTGGGAAGCACTAAATGCTGCAGCTATACCATATACCACCATCTAGTTACTACTAGATCTAAATCGTGAGCCGCATCTCTTGATTGTATGGCATTACAAATTGAAGGCTAGGGCCCAAGAGTTATTTGTGATGCAAAAAATTTGTCACCTGCCTTCTTCTTTTCCTAACATCAGGTCTACTTATAACATTCATTTATTGCTGGGAAGGAACACTACCACTACCACCACCACCTTCAGCATTTCCACTATCATCACGAGAACCAGCAAACAAACTTCCATTACCAATTTCATAATTCAATCTCTCCTTTCTATCTTTCTCGTGTTGATATTCTTTAAGCAAAGTTTTCATCTGCTACTTAATATCATGGCTTACTTTTGTATAGGGTTCCACATCTTCTTTAACCCCAGCTAAATGCTTCTTTAATCAAGTGATTCCTTCACCTTTCAAATGCTTGTTACAAAACAAACAAATAGTATAGTTCTTCATACTAGGGACCAATGTAACATGAACCCAAGCTAGATCATTGTATCTTCTTAAAGCAGTTTAATCAGGAGTACTTAAACTTCTTTCCATTTATCTGTAAAAACAACTGAAGACATATATCAACATAAAGAACACATAATCTCATTACACAATACTCATGTCCATCTTATATAATATAACTAATTTTGTATGATTACATCATACACAATTCAATTTCATCCAACAAAATGCAATTTTTTGTCAAAAACCAACAATTCAAGTATTCAACATACATAATTACACAATATGCATGTCCATCATATGTAATATAACTCATTTTGTATGATTACATAATACATAATTCAATTTCATCCAACATAATTTAATTTTATCTAACACAATTTATCAATAAGTCAAAAACCAACAATTTAAGTATTCAACATACACAATTACATAATACGCATGTCCATAATATGTAATATAAATCATTTTTTATGATTATATCATACACAGTTCTATTTCATGACCTTATATTAGAATGTATAATCAATTTCTAAGAGAATAACAATAAATGAATTATCTATAAGTGCTTAATTTGGTATATAGTAAAATCAAGAGTTAAGTCTTGGAACTAAATATTACTTCAAGCCAAAAGCTTTGCATAATCCAAACCCATAAAGGAAGAATACAAGTAATTTGATTTGGCCCATCATTTAATTATATTATAGTATTCTATTGCATAAATATTCAAAATACACTTATTTTTCTTTCTACTATATGCTATTGTTTCCTCATCTTTTCATGTCTCTTTAAAAAGTGAAAGAAAAGAAAAAACAATCTTCGTTTCTTATGATAAAATTGACCAATGACTAAACAAATTTAAGTGGTATCCGCAAGTAAATATGCTAGCTTTCTTGGTCTATTCTATAATATGCATAACAATTCAATTGTCATTATCAATCAATCAACTAACCAACTTGACAACTTAATTGAAAGAGATTGCTAATGAATAATTGAAAGAATCAACAAATCCATGCGTTTATCAAATGAAAAAATAGAGATACAAATCAACTATATACTTGGAAAGTGTTAACTATTTATCAATACAATTTATTAAATTTTAGTTTTATTACTAATTTACTATAAAATTATAGGGACCTCCTCATTCATAGCCGTATTATTATTAATTGACAATGGCATAATTTTGTGCTCAATACTATTATACTAATTTTAAGAATATGTAACAAAATATTATATCAACTAATTATTTACCCAATACCCAATATTATTAAGTCTATTATACTAATTTTAAGAATATGTAACAAAAAATTATATCAATTAATTATTTAATTTCAAGTTTAAATACTAAAAGTTTACTTTACAATTACATTCTTAGTTTAAAGTTGAAACTTTCAACTTTCAAGTTCAACTTTCAATTCATGCATACTAGTGCGTATCATTCACTAACTTTATCAAAAACTTAGAATAAATCCCACGTAAACCAAACCAAACCACCAATCAGATAAAACAAAACCGTGCATTTCATTCAATTCCAATTCAGGTATCCAACCATTCATAAATCACAAATCCAATTCACAATTTTGATTCCAAGTTCCAACAAACCACATTCACAATCACAAATTAAGCAGAAAAAAGTCCAGTTGAAAACACACACAAAAATTCGCAACATATTTACTTCGGGTTTTTGGGTCGGGTTAGGTTTGGTTCTAGATCTATTCCAGATTTGGTGATTCTAGATGCGCGGAGGAGACTTGGTGGTGGCGTGGTTCACGTGGAGGAGGGCTGAAGCCTAAAAGTGGTTTGGTGGTGATGTGGTTCAGGTGGAGGAGGGTTGAAAATGGTGATGTGGTTTAGGTGGAGGAGGGCTGAAGCCTGAAAGTGGTTCGGTGGTGATGTGGTTCAAGTGGAGGGGGGTTGAAAATGGTGCAGTGGTGGAGTGGAGGAAGCTGAAAGTCATAAAGTGGTTCTGTTATGTAATAACCCGTTTTTATACTTAAGGATTTAATTGTTAGATTGAGTCATATCATATGAGAATTCATAAAGTGCATTTCATTGCATGCATCATATTCGCATATATACATGAATCATGATTTAGAGACATTGTAAAAAAAAAGTATATGCACTCATTTGATATATCCTAGGGGATGAAAGATTTTAAATGATTATGATGTAATTGTGTGTTGATTATGTCTTGAACTTTGTTTTAGATAGATTATAATTAGTGAATTGGGAATTTATTGTTATAATGATTAGTGAATTGGGAATTTATTGTTATAATGAGTGATTGATAAGGTGATATGTCTACCTGATTGAGCCCAAGTTTTCATTATTAATTGGCTGCATTTTCATAACTTTTGATGAACGTTTTGACTCCTAATTGCGACTTTTGTGCTTAAATTAGTTCCTCATGTTGAGCTCACATGATTTGCAATTTGTTAGTAAAATTGTTAT
>JAOQMR010000007.1:6188936-6206273 GCA_027563865.1 Erythroxylum pelleterianum | reverse complement strand
GCACAGCTTACTACCGATTCCTCATTTAATAATTCTAACTTCCACATACTCTTCGGTATTATCCTCAAAACATCCTTACAATTTGCTCAAATTGACATTACCTAATTTCTCATTTAATCTCACTTAATAAATCAAATTTCAAAGAAGAGTTCGGGGTCCAACAAGGAGATTCAAGGATGGCTTCTTTAATGTAGCAGTTCATCACAACCTTATGTGTAGTAAGCCAGTCCATACCCAAAATAAGATCTATCTCCTTTAACTACAGTACTATCAAATTGACTTCCAACTCTGCCTGATCAACTCGAATAATGCACCCTTTACATACTTCCCCAATCACTGTAGTACTACCTACTAGAGTACTCACTTCTAAGCCAAAATTCAACATCTCTCTCTCACAATGCAGTTTAGATGCCAGAAGTGGAGTAATGAATGAATGTGTAGATCCTGAATCTAACAATGCAAATGCCTCAAATTGAAAGACATGTAGCACACCTACAACGACATCTGGAGAATTCTGTGCCTCCTGTCCGGTGATAGCAAAGATCCTGGCTTGGGACTGTGGTTGGTAGTACCGCACCTCAGTCTTAACACTAAGGCTTGCTGAACTTGTTCTACCCCTACCTCTACCTCTCTGTCTTGCTCCACTAGTTCTACTTTGCTGGATAGTCATCTCAGTCACTGATCCTCCTCTCACTCTAGACCATGCTCCCAAAGTTGCAGGACAATGTCTAATCTAATGCTCAAAAGAGCCACAATGCAAACAAGCTCCCGATATCTCCCAACACTCTTCACCATTTTTCTTTCTGCAATGCTCACAACTAGGCATCTATTGTGTTTACCCTCTAGATACTTGACCTCTACCACTACTAGCATGAACAAAACCACCTCTCGGTCTAAACCCTGACTATCTTAATCTTAGTAGTGATTGTGACGATTTATTTTGGCATTTATTAAATCTTCTGCCATAATCAACTTGAGGCTCACCATGCCTCTTAATTCTAAACTTCTGCCTATACTCTCCTTGTTCATCCTTCAGTGCAGCTCTCAGCTTAATAAAACTACTCAAATTAGTAATAGCCAATCTCGTTCTGATCTCCATATTCAATCCAGCCTCAAATCGTCTACACTTATCTTCCTCGGCCGGAATTAAAGCAGTAGCATACCCCTTAACTCATTAAATCGCACCTCATACTCGGCCACAATAAGATTTCCCTATTTTAGATCTAGGAATTCCTTCATCTTTCTATCCAAGTAGATCTTTAGCATATAGTTCTCCTTAAAAACCTTTAGAAAATCTTCTTATGTCAATCTACAAGGTCGGGCAGGACTACCGGAAACAGTCTTCCACCATTAATAAGCCAGACCTTGGAGTAGTGAGACTGAGTAGTCAAACCTTTCATCAGACTCACAGTCCATCTGATTAAATACCCTTTCCATTCTTTCCAACCAATTTTCTGCCTCAGCAGGGTCTGTACTTCCATAGAAGTCAATAATACCCTATTTCCTAAGTTTATCATATCTCTTTTCTCTCCTCTCAAGAATTCTCTGAGATATTTGTTCAAACTAGGGTACTGGGGACTCTCTATTGGCTCCTATGGACTCAAGGTCAGCTGATTCTATGACTTGATCTCTTATAGCAGATGACTTATAACAAATAATAATTGTGATCACTATACGAGTCTCTCACTATATTTCATGTTTAAAATGTTCATATATGTCCATATAGATGCCAAACCATGCTTTGATACCAAAATTGTAACATACCACTTCTATAGAGCATATGCTCGAACATCTAGAGGATATTCACGTACATACCCTATGAGAATGTCACGTTAGAACAATCACATTAACTTATTATGACATCATATATAACATAAGTATTCAAAATGATCAAATCTCCTCATTTCATTCACAAAATAAACTTACTTACATTATACCATTACAATTCATATCCATGTATTTACATTATATAACATTTAAGAGTTTACAACTCCATACAAATTGTTTAACATGAAATAAGAAGCTAAATAAATACATCCTAACTAGATTCCTCAGATATCAGCTGACCAAACCTTTGAGCCATTCTTGTTCTCAAAATGACATTACTAGGATTCTACTTGGTTGTCTTATAAGTTAGAACTCCCTTGTACCTGAAAATCAACGTTGCAATTTTGATGGATTTGCGAACTTAGTGAGTGAGCCACCATCGATGTGAGTGAGCCACCATCGATGTGCTTACTCTAGTCAGAACACAAAGTGAAGTATATAACCAATTTCAAGAACCATCATCGATGTGGTCACTCCTATCAAAACACAAAGTCAAGTATATAATCAATTTAAAGAAGTTTAACACATCATCTAGTATCATATCCCACATCACATTTTGTCATATTTCAACAAGTACAAGTACAATATGTATACAAACATTTCACAACACTATTTCAAAACAATCCATTAATTCATCTCAATCATTCATATGATACATGTAAAGTTAGATCTAGCTCACTTGATTTTAACAAAGTGGCTCTATACTGAGCAACTGCTACATTGTGAACTCATTATTAAAGCTAACAAGATTCCAATACCAATTACAGTTATATATGTAGAAAACTGGGAATTCGAGAGGGCAGCATTATGGAGGGACTTACAAGAAATTGACTCAAG
This sequence comes from Erythroxylum pelleterianum, assembly GCA_027563865.1. Lineage (NCBI taxonomy): Eukaryota > Viridiplantae > Streptophyta > Magnoliopsida > Malpighiales > Erythroxylaceae > Erythroxylum > Erythroxylum pelleterianum. The sequence continues at coordinate 6,203,609 of JAOQMR010000007.1, read as the reverse complement.
CATCTCAAGCCCTTGGATGCTTGCAGGAGATTTCAACTGCTTATTGTCTCTAGCTGAATCCTATGGAAGAAGAAGTATAACATATGTTAACACTAAAAAACTGACATAGTCAACTTTTAAACTAGGTATGGTTGATCACAAATTTTAGGGACCTATTTTTACATGGAGCAATCATTAGAAGGACAGTGGATTCGTATAGATGAAGCTGGACAAATGTTTAATCAATGATTGCTAGCTCACTAAAATGCAGGAAAGTTATGCAGTGTTTGGAGAACCACTAATTTCATATCATGCTCCAATCAATGTGACGGTTAACAACAAAATGAAGACAAGAAAAATCTCCATTCAGGTTTTTTGATTCCCTGTTAAAGCATTCCCAACTTGAATCAATTATAGCAGATGCTCTTAACAAACACTTTCATGGCTTTAAAGCATTTCAATGCATGCAATTACTAAAATCTATCAAGGTTGATTATGTCAAACTTCTCAAATACAGATAAGTTATAAGCAATGAAGGAACTCACATGCACGTAGAAGCAGCTAATGATCAATCTTACAGATTCTGTGCTTATTGAGAAAGAGAGAGTTCACCTCAATAAATACTTACAGGCACTTGAAGCATACAATTTCCAGCTAAAGCAAAAATCGAGAGTTTAATGGATGCAATAAGGAGATAGGAATACTAAGTATTTCTATAATGTGATTCAAGGTATGACGAATAGAAACAAAATAATGTCCCTTTAAGATAGAAATGGCATATTGTTTTATGATCAAGAAGAGATGAAAAAGGTAGCTAGAAGGCACTTCAAAGAAATAAATGGGGTAACTACACACATCACTAATCTTCCTGAGATTCTACTCAGTAGATTGTCAGGTTCCATAAACCAGATTCAACAATCTGAAATGCTTGAGGAAGTTACCAATGAAGAGATAAAAGAAGTAGTGTTTTCATTTCATCCTAATAAGTCTCCAGGACTAGATGGCTTCAATGCAAGGTTCTTCCAGGAGAAATGGAATGTCTTATAAACTTCAGTAGTAAGAGTAGTGCAACAATTCTTTGGAAGTGGTAGGTTGCTCATTGCACTGAATAAGATTAACCTGATCTTATTACCCAAAATCCATAATCCCAAATGCCTAAATGATTTCAAACCTATTGCATGTTGTAATGTGGCATACAAGATTATTATAAAAATCATTACTAACAAGTTCAAAATTACCTTACCTGACTTAATCAATCCAAGTCAGGGTGCTTATGTCCTAGGAAGGAGTATGGGTGATAATATCTTCAAATATTACAAATCAAAGGAGCATATTAAGAGTTGTGCACTCAAAATTGACTTCACTAAAGCTTATGACACCATTGAATGGAGTTTCATCATTAATTCTCTGCAGGCTTTTGGATATCCATATGAGTTTATCAAATGGATTCACTCTTGTATAACATATGTATCTTATTCATTATTGATGAATGGAGAACCTTCTCAACTCTATAAAGATGTTAGAGGAATCAGACAAGGTGATCCTCTCTCCGCTATCTATTTGTCATTGCTATGGAAGTACTTTAAAGAATCACACAACTTTGTATAGAGGAAATCATGAATTTGAGAATTCATTATAGATGTAGTGGTCTTGGTATTACTCAACCCTCATTTGCAGATGATTTGCTTATGCTTTGTACCAATGATCTTGTTTCCATTGGAACTCTTCAAAAAGCTTTGTAGAGATTTCAGGAAGTCTTAGGGCTCAAATTTAACCCAAGTAAGAGTGTTTACTTATCTAGGCAAAGTTGTGAAGATTCAATGAATGTGATGGTAGATCTGGGCTTAGTATACACCAATTACCTCTGGCATAATTGGAGGTTCCAATTTCTACATAGAAGTTTAAGGGAGCTAATTGTAGATCTCTTATAGAAAAAGTTAGCGAAAGACTCTCTTAATGGAACAAATGATTCTTGTCATATAGAGGGAGATTACAGTTGGCTATCACCATTCTTAATAATCTGCATATCTATTACCTATCACATCTAGCTATCCCTAAAGGAGTTCTGGAGAAAATTGATAAGAGTATCAGAGACTTCATCTGACATGGACATAATTCTAGTGGGGAAGAATGTCCAAAGTTAAATGGAGTGTTATATGTCTTCCTAAATAGTATGGAATTTAGCTAGCAGAATGAACAAGATTTTGTTGGCAAAGAGACGATGGAGGATATGCTGGGACAAATAAAGCTTATGAGTAAGATGGGTTCACATGTTTCATGTTAAGAAGAAAAGCATATGGTTTTTTTCTCAGACTTCTTTACAATCTTACACTTTTCAACATATTTTACATACAAGGTCCTTCATGCCTTATATCAAACATTATGCTCAAAATGGGAAACGCACAACATTTTGGTTTGATAATTGACATGTCATAGGCCCTTTATTTAACACTCACCTCGTTGCAACTTTAAGAGGGTCTATCCTTGAAGATACTAAAGTGCAAGCTTTAATTCGAAACAACAATTGGCATTGGCCTTTTCACATGTGTAAAGGAATCAAATCTATTGTTGAGCAGCGACCTTCATATTCTCCAAGTCAGGTACAAAAAGATGAAATCAAATGGGAGATTCATAAGTCTCACAAATTTACAGCTCAATCATGTAAACAATTGTTGCTAGGCCCTATGGTCAAGTTTCCACTTCACAAGTTAATATAAGGACCAGGCATTGCTCAAACTCACTCTTTCATCTTATGGTTAGTAGCTCTGTAGAAAATGGGAACCAAGGATAGTATCAAGTTTCAAATTCCAAATACAAATTGCCCTTTATGCTCTAGAGAAACTAAAACATTAAATCATATGTCCTTCAAATGTCTTCATGCCAAACAACTATGGAGTGCTTTTCTCAATATCTTTGAATTGCAAGATAGAAGTCTTAGCTGGATGAATAGCTTGGCTTGGGCTAACAAATTGAGATGGACCAGTAAAGGAGACCAAAGAGTCTTCAAAGCTGGTTTTGTTATGCTGGTGCACTATACTTGGAGGATGAGAAATACCTAAATTTTTGGAAAAGTTTAAGAGAATAAAGAATACAGTTGGAACCAATTCTGGCTTAAACTAAGGATGACTATCTTCATCAATGCTAATCAATTACTCATTTCTAGTTATATTAAAATGCAACTTAACATTTAGAATTTGTTGTTGCTGGATATATTCTACTTTGTACTTACCTTAATCTGTACTAGCTCCATTCTTATATGTAACTTCATACACTCCGTAACTTCCAACTTTGAATGAATTTATTACTTGGCTTAAAAAAAAAAAAAGGCCCTCATCTTATACAGCAAAGAGTATAAGAAAATATCATGTTCAGTACTTCTTGCGGTTGGGAGTTGGCCAAGATTCAGATATTCCCGTACAGTACGAGGTAGGAAGGATTGGGGTTTTGCTGTGTATTTATTCATTTTGTCCAGCTTAATCTATATGATTCATTTAAACGCTTACTAACTACGCAATACAAAAGATAAAGGAGGGTTCTGCCAAAATTATGCTGCTCCTCAAGTTTTAGTAAGTAAAACATTTTTAAACAAAAATGTGCATGACATTAAGTTAAAAGAACCTGTTATACATCTCACCTCCGGAACTAAAATTTAAACAATTCAAACAATAATTGCTTGAAACATATCATACACATTGAACACAGATTAACCCCTTCATCCCAGCTTGACCTGTCAATAGCTCAAAAGAAATCTGAAAAGGAACAAGACTGGAATGATAATTTCGACAAGGGTTGCGTCAGAAAACTTGGTACAAAGGCGACCACGAAAGACATAAATGGAACAACTATACATGCCAACACTAACCACTTTTGTTATTAAACATGGCTAAGCTTTCCAGTATTCACTGGGGGTTACATTGTGAGCATCAGATGAACAGAGATCATCAGAAACCTTTATATATCGGATTCACCCGTATAAATTGCCAAACAAAATGTGTACAGTGGAGCTAATAACCTTTCCAACCCCATGATACGACCCTATTAATCAAACACCAAAAATGAGAAACACAAATGGTGTGCTTTGGAGAGGGCTGAGTTCACAATCTTCAGAAACGACACATACCAGACCCTGAGGAGCAGCATTTTCAAGTGGAAGAAATATTGCAGTTTCTAGCAGTCTTCCCCTAAATATTATTGGTTGACTAATACACCAGTGACAAGGTAATCACTGAAACAGAAACTTCTGAAGGATGCAAAACCTCTTCTTGTGGCATCTTCTGTCCTGCCATTGTACAGATCAGAAACACAGTACTGTAACAAGAGCCCTAGAGCAAGAAACTTGCTGAAACTGTATAACTTGATCAAGTCTATGATGCATAACCTCTTTTCATGGGCGTTACTAATAATTGTGCTATCTCTACCCAAGCCAATGTACAGTGAAAGATGGTTCCTCCTGGATGTCAAAGTTTGGATGATCCATCATCACAACACTTTTAAATGACTTGCCAGAGATTAGCATCTTCACTTGTGAATATGGTGGAGCTTTTTGATCAGAGCTGCCATATGTTTCTGCCTGTTTATTAACTCATTTCAATTCACTGATCGGTCTCCACATGTTCTCACGCGGAAACGATACTGAAGTTGGGAATCTCCATCATCAAAGTCATCATCATCATCATCTTCACTTGAGTCATCCTCAACTTTGTCCCAACGTGCATAATCCAGAGTTGAGTGTCCCTTTGGTTTTGGTATAGCTTTCCATCCTTTAGAATGTTGTTCAGAAGATTCCTTTGCTCTCTGTGCTTGATCAATAACTTCAGCAGCAATACTTCTTCTGGGTTCAGATTTCCTCTGTGCCTGAGCAATTACTTCAGCTGTTATTGATTTTCTATGCTGGAATGTTGTATCCCTACTCTGATTAGATTCCTTGAAAATAGGTGCTATGGAGGTAGTAACTACAGTAGTAGCATTAGCATCTTCCCGCTTAGTTCCATGTATAATATTGTTGCCTACTTTATCCTTTCCATCTGCCCCATGTCCAAATAGATCTTCTTCACCATCTTCTTCTCCTTCAGTTTCAACTTCGGATTCAGGTATTGGGGCAAGTGACTTTCCTTGAGCAAAGAATGAGAACTTTTTACATAGCATCCAGGAGAATAATATGCATAACGCTGATGTAACTCAAATAAACACAACTTAAAGGGTATATCCTTAAAGATAAATAAAGTGTATCCATCCTTCTAGTTTTAGTTAAGCAGGAAATTTGTGTTTAATGATTTCTCATGGCTAGCATCCTAACACCAGCCAAGTAAGGGGGGAAATCTACATCTCAGTAAAGTTATGTTTGAGGTTTCCAGTGCCAAGGCCAAAGCCTTAAATAAGTTGCAACAAATAAAAAAATTGCTGCTCATGAAGAAACCTAGGGATCAGTGGGTAACAAATGCTTCCATATTTGCATGTAGATATCAAAGCAAAGCCTTCTTGCCTGAACCTCTATGAAACTCGTGCATCACATGACATTCAAGTCTTATAGTTCCATGATTTGGCATGGAGGGCCCACGTAGATGACAAATACAACAAATCAAGGCCAATTAGTACACCAAGCAAGAACTGTTCACTGAAATTTGAGGTGAATTCTAGTTACATCCCAATTATAAGGATCGAGGGAGATTACATGAATGTGAAACAAAAGCAACTGCTAACAAACAGCAAATTATGAGCTGATAGATAATGTTATTTCCTAGTCAACAAAATCCTAAAATCACATTCATCTTGATAACATAATTTCCTGATTGGCGTTTCAACTAAGAAGACTGCCTGTGAGAAGAGGATTACCCTTCCTTTTGTGGCTATCCATGCTGAAGTATAAATTACGTATGTACATGTGAGATTAATGAAACTGATGCAATGAAAAGGAATAAGAGGTAATATACCAGTTGTGTCCTCAATCGAGCTTCAAGATTTTCATAAATTTCTGATGATGGATTCAATTCCTTAAGTCTGTTGACATCAAAAAGTGCAGAATGGTACTCCTTAAGAGTCACCAAAGTTTGTGCCCGTAACATCAGTGCCCCAGTGTGGTTGTGATCAAGCTCAAGAACTGATGTGCATTCTTCAGCTGCCTGTGATGAAAGAAAGGCATGCATTAGCATACATAACCAGTCAATTCACGGAGAAAAAAAGAGCAGAATGACATAAGAAGGATGCTATCATACGTTGTTAATACAATAACAGACATCTACATGCTCCACTCCTAATTCATAATCACAATGAATTCTAACACTAGCACCAATTTAAGGTTTTGTTTCCATTAAGTAACAGATCCCAACTAAATGTGCTCCTGCATATATATGTGCATGTATACACAAAGGTATGATTGTATGTACTTGAGAATGTTGCAAACTTGAGCATGTGGGTGTGTACGATAGAGAGGGAACAATACAAAAGAAAATATCCCAACTAATTCATGCATCTAGTCCCTAAAGAGTTCATAAGCTATTATAAAAGGATAAAAATAATTCCGAGGAAATGAAAGATAAAATTCTTCAGCATTCTGCATGAAATTTGTTTCAAATTGTTTTGTTACAACTGCTATTTCAACAGGAAAATTGTTGGTTTCACCATCTTCCATAGATTGCAGTCCTTATTCATTTCCAACTTTTTACACTTAGATCGTTACCTCTGTTACTCCCATTTAGCAAGAGTCTTCACCGAAAAAACAAGCCTACATCATATTTATGGTCTAATGAAGATTCATTATAGGTTCTTGTAAGAATCTTTTTTAGGTATAGTCACACAAGTTAGTTACGAAGAAAATTTCTCAACTTGTTTGATCTGTATGAGACAAGCCTCACCTATCTAGGATGTCTATCTTGGATTATGGGTTTGAAATGGAAAAGGAAGATTGCAAGGTGTTTAGGGCTGGTTTTGCTATGCTAGTTCATTATGTTTGGATGATGAGAAACACCAAATTATTTGGGAAATCTGAACAATTCAACAAATCCACCTGGATGGGCTTTTACCTCAAGTTTAGATTGAAGATTGCGACACTTATCTATACTTGATTAATAGTTTCTCATAAAGTAGCAATGCTTCACATGTGTTATCTTAATATGTAATTTGTCGTTCTGTTATACTCCAACTGTTGGGGATGAATTTCATTTCTCATTGTAATGTCCACCTTTGTTTGAATGAATAAATTACTTATTTTCCAAAAGAAAAGAATCTTCAAGTCAAAATTAAGCATTACAAGAGGAATCATTTTTGTACTCCTATTAGACGCTTATACCATGAAGAAAAATTAGCCTAAGATAGAAACCTTATTCTTCTAACTTCTGGAAAGAATTATTAATTTCCAGCACCATAGATTCAAATATGAATTTGAAAAGGGTGATAGTAAAACCTAAAGGACCCACCATATTTTGATAAAAATGAAATACACTAAAGATGATGAAAAAATTGAAAGGTTAATGGTAAAATATATTGATAGCACAAACAATCCAATATCAGTTCCATCACGATCTGTCCTTGAAAAATTCAAATTGCTCTTTTTGTTTCTAAGAGAAGCTATTTTTTCAACTATAAGAAATCAAACAACACTAAAACCAAACTTAAAGATTTTACCTCTTATTTAAGCATTCAATGTCCTGAAGCATGAAACAGACAGACAGATACAATTGACGCACTTTAACCCTTTGTCTGATGTTAAATAAATAGACCAACCAAAACCATCTTTTAGCATCATTGAGCTATTGAAGCTCAATGGGTAGTCTGTTCAATACTCAGATTCCAACATGACAACCCTCAATTTTCGATGTCAAGTAACCAGTAAAAACATCTCTACATAACTTTTGTTTCAGAAACAAAAAGTAGAAAACTAAATCGGACATCAAACCCGAAATAATTATAAAAAAAAAAGACAGAGAAAGAATAACCTAATCAATAATCAATTCAAGAAGACGGGATAAACGTTCAAAATGCAGGCAGAAGTTCCACATAATATAACACAAAGAATAAATGGAAGTTAAATTATAAAGAAGAGCAATGGAAAAAGAAGCAACCTTTCTGAAATCATGAAGTTTGAGAAAACAAGCGGCTCTATTACTATGCAAAGCGATCTTTTGGGGTTTGGTTTTGGCTATCAAAAGTGCTTCCGTGTAAAACCCAAGTGCTTCCTCGTAGTTTCCGTCTCTGTACATCTGGTGGGCCGTCTCAATCTTGTTCAACGGTGAAGCTGCCATCATTACTCCCCCGATCAGCCAATATCCACAATCAGAGCCCTCGCATCCGCTACGTCTTTCTGCTGGTTTGATTTGAGTGAGAAAGCAAATTACGAAGAAACGATTTTGTGACTATTGGGACGTTATATAGTAAGGTTATTTCCTAGAATCTTCCCTTTTTTCCCCCCTTCCTTTGACTCGGTGACTTGACATGCGGTAGGTTGTCCTAACAAGACAATGAGAAATACGTTGCCCGTATCGATAAGCAAAGACTATCCTAAGATTCAATATAAATGAGCAATGCTATTGGACATGTCAGGGTTCTTTGTTATCCACCCAATCCTTAAATTTCACCGTTAAATAAACGATTGAGATTTAATAGAATAATATAGAAGACAAAATAGGGAACAGAGGATCCGTCCTATTGGACATCTGATAAGTTAAATTTCAGTTTATTTTCGGTAGTTACTTTAGCCATGATAAAGCCCTTTTCAACGGTCATACTTTAGCTATTGCATGTGAAAGACGAACAATTGTCAAGTTTGTGATGAATCTTTCTTCTGAATTACGAATGACCACTGCAGCGCCAACATAATTGTTGTTCGTAAGCAGCGTCCACCAGCGACGAATTCAGGATTTTAGTCTTAGAGGAGCTGGTGCCTATATATATGTATATATTTTGAAAAAATTTTAGTCTTTGAAGGGGGGCAAGCGCATATATATATATATGTATATATTCTCAAAATTTTTTAGTCAGGGGGACTATAGCCCCTGTCAGCCCCTATGGATCCGTCCCTAGCGTCCACATTCATCTTCAACATTTCAGTATCTAGTTTTTGCCACAATACATTACTATCGCTCTCCTTATTAAGCCTCCTATCATCTGTTATTTGGCAAGCTTGTTTCCATTAATGCTATGTTTATTAGCCTTATTCACAATTTGTTTGAAAGATGACAACAGTCGCTCCTCACACCATATATATATATCTTATAACAACCATTTCATTAACCTTTTTGTGGTAAAAGATATTTCAACTTTCTATGTTGATCATCAGGTAACTAGGGATCTAAGCCAATGTGAGCCCTCCTCGGAATATCTCGCGTTGCTATCATATCAATCTATATAAAGTTTCTGTTTACCCCTACTTCAGCTTTCTATGCGGGGAAGTATTTTGCTTTAAGCACTCTGCTCACTACCGAATCTGGTTTCGTCAAGAAGTTCCACCCTTGCTAATGTTAGTTTATGCATAACAGCTAATTATTTATATTACAAGAAAACATCACAATTTGCGATATTTAAAAAATATTACAAAATTTCAAAAAATATCATAGAATACAATTTACGACGTTTTAACAAAAATTACAAATAACGTAATCAAATGTGAGATTGGCAAAAAGTTTCTATGACATTTTTCATAAAATGTCACAGAAAATACAGACATTCCACAACATTTTTATTAACGTTATTGAAATATTGGTCTTTCTGCGAAGTTTTTTAGAAACGTCACGGAAAGTCACATTTCACAACGTTTTTTAGAAAAGTCACCGAAAATCATATTCCGCGACATTTTTTAAAACGTTACGAAAAGTCACATTCCGCTACGTTTTTGGAAATGTTACAGAAAGTCACATTCATCGCGAAATGTTGCTTTCTGTGACGTTTATGCAAAAAAGTCGCAGATAGTTGTATTATTTTTAATAATTATTTTTATTTTTTAAAATTATTTTAATTTAATTTTTTTAATTTTAATAATTATTTTTTAAAATACAAATTTTTTAAATCTTATTTGTTTGATAACTATTCAATATTATTTATGAATTTTATTTATTTAATAATTCTTCAAATTTTTTAGTATATCATTAATTTTAATAATTATTCATGTATCATAAGAATTTCATACCTGCAGACAATATATTATTTAATTGCAATTCGCATACATGTCATAATATACTAATTAATATCAAAAGTATGTCATAGGTTTATAGTAAATAGTTATAAGCATATAATATATCAATATGAGTACATATATCTAACCTAAACGAATATTATGTATAGAACATAAAAGTTCTAAGAGCTTTTTTGCTATTCAAATTCAATTCTTTGTTGTTCGACTTTGGTAGTTAGTTGATCCTGCATTTGTTTAACCACATCCTTTATGTTTGGATTCAACCTTCTTTGAGGTTTTACAACAGGTTTAAACTCCTCCTCCATTAAAATTTTGTGCGTGTAAAAGGTAGGGTTGATCCTTCTAATATATGAGATCTTCCATGCAATTGCCTTTTTATGTTTCCTTAACATGTTCAATAGTTTTTCCTTTTGCTCCACCTATAGAGTTGCTACAATAATCACTGGTAATTTTGAGTTATTCTCAAGAAATGCGTATTTCAAATGATCAGGGAGTATCTTCAACTCTAATTCAGGTGGTTCTTCAACGGAGAGTTTTAATCTTATCTCCGTATTCCTATTTATCTCTTCCACTTTTTTAATCTCATAAAGTGCTTCTTATCTTCATGTTCCTCCTCATCTTGAGTCATAAACATCTCTTGCTTATCATTTGTTACAATTCTGTGCATAACGTATAGAGTTATATAATTGTTGTTATTAATAAAAGAGCAAGAATCATCACATTCGAGAGCATGTCTCATTGCATCAAATATTCTAAAAGTTACCTTTTCTTCTTCCACTCTGAGGCCTAGTTTACCATCATTAACATCTTTGACGGCTCTAGTTGTAGCTAGGAAGGGACACCTTAAAATTAAAGGTACTTCTACATCTTCATTCCTATCAAGTATAACAAGATCAATTGGAAAGATGAACTTGTTAACCTTAACTAATACATCCTCAATAATCCTCCTAGGATCTTTAAAGGATCGATCAGCTGATTGTATGCTCATCCTAGTGAAATTCCTTAGATCTTTGAGCTTTTGTGGTAACATGTTTTGTAAGATCGGTAAACATTCCTCGTTTAACTATACTATATCCAATTCCTCTAACTTCTTCTTGTTAGATAACATCGCCTTTAGAAATTTTTCATTCTTGGGCATCTATGTTAGAGCTTCAACAAAAGGTATATTAATATGAATTTGTTTGAATAAATAGAGGAATTTCGTAAATTGCTCATTCATTTGATCCTTCTTTAGCCTTGTTGGATATGGTATGATCTGCTAAAATGCCTTTACTTTAGAAGGAATCTCCACATTTTTAGTTTTTTCTTGACTGTCCTCTCGATCCTCCTCTTCATTTTGTGGTATAGTATTTTCGTGTAACTTCTTTCTACTTCTTAGTGTGACAGCTCTCATATGCTCATAAGGATAGTCCTATGACGATTTCTCTGTGTAGTTCTTTCTATCTCATGAACTATGTCTAATAAGTTCTCAATGTTATTCCAAGTCATAAATTGACATGGAGTCTAAATCGAAAGTAAAGAAATAAACTAATTGACTAAAACAAATCAAATAACTTAAATTAAAAAAAATAAAGCAAAACAAACAAACAAAAGTAATGACTAGAGTAATAAAACTAAAGTGTTCCTAATATCACCATCCCCGATAACGGTGCCAAAAACTTGATTGTCTAGCTTAAGAATTGATCTTGGTTTTTGAATTAAAGAAACTAAAATTAAGAAAACAAAATAAACAAGCAATATGATTAAAGCAGAGAATAGGTGAATCGCTGAATTAATTACTGATATCAAAGAATACTTAAATCATAACAATTTATTAAAAACATTATTCAAACAAATTCAATTCACATAACACACTCATCAAGCCAAAATTCATATGGCAATTTCACTTTTATTCAACAACAAAGTAAACATCAATTATTCCAATTTCTAAAATCAATTAAAATACAATGAATTTAATCATTTAAAAATCATAAATTTCAAACATTAACATAAATAGAAATTTTTAAACAATTTGTTTCTTGATTTTTCAAAATCACAATGGCAGCTTATAATTCAAGATATAAACACATTACCCACCTCATTTCCAGGCTAGAACTTTATCCCAAGCATCAATTTCTCCAAAGCCTCATTCAAATCCCTAATTCAAAACAAAAATCCCCAATTTATATCCATCCCAAAATTGAACATCAATTGGGCATAAATACTAAAATTAACCTTAGGAAATCACAAACCCCTAACATTCTTAGCCTATCCAAACCAAAAATCTCATCAAAAACTCAAAGATTAAAAACCTTCTCTTAACTTAAACTTCATCATTTTCGGATTTTCTTGGGTCAAAGCAAAGCTCTTGAGCTCCTCCACCTTTTCTCTCTTGAATCTACACCAAAATCTTGCTTGAAGACCCAAAACTTTGAAAACTTAGCTTCTCTTTCTTCTTTCCTCTTCTTTCATCCGAAGGCTTCACTATTCTCTCTTCTTCTTTTATTCTTTTGCTTCTTTCCTAAAACTATCGTGCATCTCCTCTAAAAAAACGACAGCCACATCTCCTTTACATTTCCATGTCATTTAATGAAATACAAATGACCATATTACCCTTCCATATAAACTTAAAACCTTAGCTCCTTAAGTGATCTTCCAAAATTGCCCCTAAATTTTATTTCAATTCATACTTACTTTAGGACATTTTTCTAACCATCAAAATGAAGGAATTTGCTAAAACTTCCTTCTAGAGAAATGTTCCTCATTGTCTTAATTCATAATGCCACCAAAATCATTTAATTTGGTGCACTACACCAAAACTTATGCTCCAAACATTTTCCAACACTTTATTTCCATCCGAAAATTAATATTCTTAAAGACAAAATTGAAATCGATTTCTTCATAACAATTGCAGCCCTATTTCTCTAGTTTGATCCAAATCAAGAATCACCTCATTTGGATGACTAGAGCAGAAATTATCGCCAAAATACTTTCATCACGTACTAATCCAAAACTGAACACTAAACTCAACTACAATTCAGAAATTGAAAGTCTTAGGGGCTAAATTGAAATTTGATTCCTTCATATGAATTGTAGCCCCATGTCTCAATTTTATTTATGCCATAAGAATCAGTTCAATCGGATCTCCACAGATCAAGAATTTCTCAAAAGACTGAACCATGTTCAGAAAATTTCCCAACTTATTTTGAATAAAACAATCACCTCAATTTAATCTCAAAAATTCATAATTTCTTATAAGGATGTAGATAATTGCCTTAGGAATCCAACGCTTCAAAAACCAAGTCAATCGGATGTCGGACGAAGAAATTATAAGCAAAAGATTGAAAAAGGGTCAGATTATAAGCAAATAACACAACTTCAAATATATATATATATATATATATAACCGAATTTTCCAAAAATCATAACCCCTGATCCCGAACTCCAAATTTGACAATTTTGGATCAATAGAAAGATAAAAGGAAGCTCTACAACTTCCATGAAGGACAGAAAAATCAATTTGGCCTCTAAGAGGGTCAAAAACTACTTCAAAATTTCTGTCCACTAATGATCACGCCAAACAGTAACAGAAACTTCTAAAAATCATAACTTCACTTTCCATGGTCCAAAATTTCTATACTTTACATCAATGGAAAGGTCAAAACATAACCTACAACTTTCATGAAGACCATAAGAGCAATTTCTCACTTTATAAGGGTCAAAAAGTCATTCAAAGTTTCTGTCCTGAAAAATCAATCCTAAACAACATCAAGACTTCGATTGATCATAACTTCTAGCTTCGATATCGAAAAATTGCACACTTCATGGCGATAAAAAGCTGGGTATATAAGCTATAATTTTCATTAAGACCACTTACTCTAATTTAATCAACATCAGTCCGACGATTGGTCTCAAAGCAGAGTACACCTAAATGTACACTTATGGACATTTTAACAAAACAAAACAAAACAATAGTTAACTTTTACTTATCATAACTTTTACTCCCGATATAAAAAAATATCAAACTTTATGGCGAGCGACATAAAGCTCTCAACAGAAGCTACAAGTTTCATGAAGATCATTTTCTCAAATTATGCCTAAATCAAAAAGTCAACTCTCTATGACCAAAAAGTCAAACTTTCTCAATTTATCATATTCTCACACTTTTTCTCTTTATTTCTTGACTTTTAACTTCCATCTCAATCAACTCATTCACTTTAACTTTCATAACCCATACAATTTTGCTCAAATATCAAAGTCATCAAAAACCCATCGCTTCTTTTCTCATGAATTTCCTTAAGACACAAATACATCTATAATACAATTCATATACAAAAACACTCATTTTAGCATTTCTAATTTCCAATAAAAGTTTGGGGTCCAACAATGTGGGTTTTGGTAGTCCATCCAAGAACCATCACATGCACGTTGACCCAAGAATAGGCTTATCCCGCCTGCCCGCTAGTGGCACGGAGCTCTTTCAAAGACTCCCTCAAGTTTACGACTACACAAGGTCATTTTATGGAATTGTGTAGTTCGTCATGTTTATGGACTTACCTAAACCATTATGATGTGCTTATGTGTATGATTTG
>JAOQMR010000007.1:6167920-6188836 GCA_027563865.1 Erythroxylum pelleterianum | reverse complement strand
TATAAGATATTTGATTTTATTAAAATTAAGTTAATTATAATTAGAGTATGACTTTAATTATAATTAAGGAATTTAATGTTAATAAAATTACAAAACCACCCTAATATTTTTTCTATTAATAGGAAGAAAAGAAAAATGAGCTAACACTCTTACATTCTTCGTCTAAAAGGTGTTAAGCTGCTTTGTGGATATTGTTAAAGGTTGAATAATTGAACAACTCGTGGTTGACATATCGAACAACTTTTAAAGCATTTCAATAAGAAAAACGAATCAAATAAGGTTTTTTATGATTCGCATTGGTGTTTTTATTTAAGTTCCTCAATTATTGGGATCTGTTTGAAATCCGTAAAAAAAATAGTTTCTCATTGCGCCTGTGATTCGATCATAGTTAGATTCTAACAAGTAATTCCTACCTTCAAGCTTCACTAACTGAATGAATATCTGCTATAGAGGTGGAGGATAAAAAGAAAAAAAATGTCAAAATGAAGAGGCCAACCTATTCGTCCTTATTAATTTCAACATTGCTTTTATGGTTACATCTTAGGTGGCATTCGCAGACGACACAGATGCCACAAAACATTTTTCCCTCATATAAATATTATATAGTTGTTGGGAATTTAGAAAAAGAGAAAATAGAATCACTCATATGATTTTGTTGTCCAACTAAAGGGCACATAATATCCATGGACCACGTGTATATCTTGTGAACGTGATTTGGCATGAACGATAAACCTTCTCTCCCTACTCGACTATCTTTATATATAGTAAAATATGCTAACCTGCTAAGTGCTACGAGCTGTTTATACATTCATTCTGTTCTCAGTTTTGCGTATTTCTCTGCAGCAAAGAATTCATCAGGAGAAATATGTACTATCTATCTTTGGTTGTTTATTACGTGTACGTAAATTACTTTAAAGTAATGTATGCTTTGTCTCTACTTCTGTTGTCTTTGTTTTATGTTTACGTACTCCTTGAAAGCATGAAAGATACAAAAAGGGAAGCAGTTTGGTTGTGGAATCAAGAAGCGACGAACTTGGTGTTCTTACAGTTCGCAGAGAGCCATCTACTTCATCATAATCCTAACATATCCTACTTCAAGGGTCCCTTATTGTCCAGGGTTGTCAGAAGATGACTCCAAGCCGCTGTTTACTCCTTATTAATAAGGTTATATATCTTCTTGTATGGTGAAATGAGATTTGCCTTGCTGATTTCATCCCCGGTGGAATTAACAACAAGGGTTTCGGCAGTTGGGTCCGGCAAGGTTTGCGAATACTGGCGGATAGTAATTCGGAAAAAGTTCTCTCACCTTTATTGGTTGTTTCATTTTTAAGTTTTTCCCTTTATTTTTATGGTTAGTCAATGCCTATATGCTACTGAAAATGGCTGTTCGTGTTTGCTTGTAAAAACGTAGAATAAGCGTTTTCGGGTCTCTGCACCGAAGGAACAAGAAAATGCCTGTGAGTTTTATATTTGGTTTTGGTTTGATGTAATCTTCCCTTGCATTGACTAGCTCTTACTGGCAATTCTTTTCCTCGTGTAACTAAGCCATGAGAACATAACATTTGCAGTTTTTTTAATAAACATTTTTCATTTTCACTTTCATGTAATCAACACATAAGCATATTTTCATTTTCATAGAAGTTTAGTTTTCATCGTTATTTTTTATTTTCTAAATAATTGCTATTTAGTTAAGACTTCAAATATGTTATAAAGACTTGATTGATGTAATAATGGGTCTCATTCTTGAACTGCAACGGGGACAGGATTCTCTGTCTAATATTATTGTGTCTTATTCTATCTTATAAATCTCAGTCATTTATTTATACGGGTCCTGCGTTCATTTATGCAGAATCCATGCATGACCCAGGTAAATACATGGCTGAGATTCATAAGACAGAATAAGACACTATAATATTATACAGAGGATCCAGACTCTGGTTTAAGATGTTGCTATCAATAACCTAGATTAGCGATTCATTCAATAATCTTAGAGATATTCTTTAAATATGTTCTTATTTCATTGAACATGACAAAGTCACCCATAAATTTAGATAGAAAAAGATTGCAAAAGCAATACATATCATATAAATTCTAAGTAGTTGCTTGCCAATGTCCTAACTCCTTATCTAAAATGGGCCCAAAAATTTATTATCAGATGGACATGTAGAGTTATTTGTTGGTCACAAAAGTTGGAAGAAGAAGAAGAAGAAAAGCATTTAATTGTCACAAGGAAAGTACAGCTGAATCTTGCCAACTAATTCCTATGCATAATTGACAGGTTTTTATTTGTGAAAGTTACTGTTGCAGTTGTGACATTAATGCTTCTGGCTGATATGCTCCATAGACTTCGTCGTCCACGTAACTAACACTGGCAAACCACACATTCTGTGCTTTGCTTTTCAATGAACAACACCGACAAACGTGGTTAAAACTCAACAACAGAAACTTTTATATTCATGTCATTCCAACATCAATCCAGATCTTATCTTCAAATTCTGAAAGCCGTCTCAATATATGAAAATATTTTGTTTTAGTCTCAGATATGAAATACATATTATGGCAATTAATTAAACACTCCAATATTGATTTTGTTTTCAGCTCATTAGTTCAAAAGGAACGATTGTATTTGTATCCATTATTATTATAGTAATCCATTATAACAAATCATCAATATCGTTTTTTGCAATAATCTTGTCATCTTCTTTTCAAAAAAAAATCTTATCATCTTATTTATAATTATGGCAAAAATCATATGCAGGGCCATAAGGGTGGTATTTGTCATTTAAAAAGAACTAAATAAATGCCCTCAAGGGGTGTGGTTCGATGGTTGAGAGTAATGTTTGATTTTGGTTAGGTCTCAGGTTCGATTCCTTGCTAGCCCCTTTTGTAAGTAAGGTGTTCAAAAAAAAGAACTAAATAAATTTGTAAGTAAGGTGTTCAAAAAAAAAGAACTAAATAAACTTATTAAAATAAAAATAATTTTGATCTTAAACTAAACTTGTAGACCGTGTTGTCATCTATAGTTATCGATATCAAGTGGGTCTGCATTTAAAAGCAAGCTTAATAAATCCTATATATGATTAAAAAAGAAAGAAAAAAATTAGTAGTTAAGACTACAATTGAAAAGAAAACACAAACTATGCGAAAAATTTTATTACTATTATAAAATAAACTATTAAATCATTACTTTTATTTATTAGCATTCCTGGTATAGGATGAACATTATTATTTTTTTTAAATAGGTGATGCATACTATGCATACCATATTTTAGAATTGTTTCTATGGTACGATGCTTCTAATTTTGATTATTTTTAAGGATTTAACACTTAAATTAAAAAATTGTCATGCAAGTTATATTTTTGCTCGTATAAGGGAAAAAAAAGCAAAATTGGAAAACAACATGGGTCGATTTGCAGAAATTTTGGAAGCTTTGGAGCATTATAGAACACGATACCATTCATGAATCCATGTTAAGGGTCGTGTCAAAATATGGTTGCCTTTATTTCTACAGTACGCCCTATATGCCCCATGTTGTCCCTTTGGATGAAGAAAATGATACACTACACAATTGTATATGCACCTGAGTTGACATTATTATTTTTGAAAGAATTCATAGAGGGCATGATTAGGTCTTTGAATTTTAAAGAAAAGAGTAGGCAGAAAAGAGAATGTTCTTAGCTAAGAAACATCCTAGAGTCACTTTGAAACTATTTTGCATTAATGTTGATTAAGAGTTCAACATTCTTTATATATAGAGGAAGAATTCAACAACTCTTCGAAGATTCCAAGATTCAAGAACATGACTTCTTTATCTTGCTTTCCTTATAATTTTCATATTGATATTCTTAGCTTAATTATTAACTAATAAAGATATAGATTTAGGTAGGAATAACCTAGACTATGTTTTGATTAATCCTTTGATTTAATGAAAGTTTTATCATTTTCTTATCATTTATACATATTAAAGGATCAAGAAATAGAAGATTCATAATTTGATTCATGCAACAAGATTTGATAAATGGGACGTATGTTTAAGTAACAGTGTGAATAAAGAGGGTTAAACATAAGCTATTCGAGAGAAAGCTACAAGATTTTCCTAGGTTAGGGTAAAACCTATTAAATAGAGTCCATAGATTAAACTAAAGTATTTTTTGATTGTCTAGATTTAAAAAGGATTTATATTGATTAGCCATTGAATAGGGATTATTTGTCGAGGGAGAGAATATAATCTAAGTCGGGAACTCTTAATGGCTCAAGAGGTTAGAATATTTCATTAATCAAAGGTAAAATTGAAAATTGTAAAGTCTTAAGGAACCTGGACAAAATCTAGTTAATTCATAGATTGATATAATCAAATCTAAGATTTTTATTTGTTTCATTTTTTATCCAATCATTTATAATGACGATTTTGCTTGTTAAGTTTGTCGGCAGTTCACCAATAACCTTTGTAGGATCAACTTATACTTGCTTATGATAGATATAGACATTTCGTATACAAAGTTGATACCTATTAGTCTGCAGAATTGAACAAGATCTAATGCAACACTAGAATTTAGAACAAGTAGGGAGATTCAATATTGGCATCTTTAGATATTCAAGCTTATTACCATTATTTCACTAAGCTTCCCCTCAAGTCCTTTTGAAATAACAATCTTTCTAATCCAGTTGAACACCTTTTTATAAAATAGCTGAATATTTTATTTAGTAACTCTAAAGGCTCAGTTGGTTTCTTTTCCTCTATATAGCATATACAAAATAATTGGAAGCTATTTTAAAGGTTTATTAATCTTCTTTTTATCCTTTTCAAGTTGTATGACCATTTCGCAACTTTATCCTTGTTATGTTTATCACATGACAGATTGGATTAGGCTAAGACTTTTGTCTATAAACTCAAGGAATACTAGCAAATAAAGAATAAATGATTTATAGTTTTAACATCATGATTACAAAAGAAAGCAGAAAGTGTTAATAGACACATAATATGTAAACTTGTCCCTAGTTCTTAGTCTACCTTTAACAGTAAGCCAAAGGATTAAAGTCACTTTAGGTAAGCTTTTGGAGCCCCAAATCAATGTTTGCCATGGCACTTTGAGATGAGATCCTAAAAAAACTTACATGTATGATCTATTAGTGAATTGATATGAAGGATGATAAAGCCACTTGAAAGAGTCATCTAGCCTTTTATTAGGATTGTAATATGACATATTCTCAATTATAAAAAAATAGAGAGATGTATTGGATAATGCCATATATTTCGCTTATTACTGCTTATAATTTCCTACTTTTGGGAACAATCATTTTCAAATAGTTGAATTGTGGTAGTTTATATAAAGGCCCAAGATGGTCCCAATTGTTATATGAAAAGGAAGTGTTTTCTTCATTACCAATTTTAAATTTAAAGAACTTCCATACTAGTCCCTCATCTTCAACATTGTCTTAAATGTCCATGAAGTATTGTCTTTGGGTTTGATCTATCAAAAATTCCTCCCTTAAGAAATCTTAGGAGCATCCATTTTAACCATAGAGATTCCTTATCTATATAAAGCTTTCATATCCTCTTGACTAGTAACATCCTATTCATGGTTCTTATATTCTTGTTCCTAATCCTCATTGGTCACTTAGTAAAAAAACATCCATCCATTTCATCTTTCCTGTGCTTTCTTCTAAAGTCTATAGAAAGTTCTTAAAAATCTTTTGCTTTGGTCTAATGATAAGAAGTGAAAATATTAAGATTTAACAATTTTAAAATTATTATAAAAATTATTTATTAATTAAAGTATGCCCTATAAGACATGAGCTTGTTATTCCAATGGTCAATCCATATTTTTAGAGATTCAAGGAGAGGTTGGCAATCTCTGAAAGTTAATTTTATGGTTATGGTAAGGACACCTAAGAATTTGAATGGAAGCTATGCACTTTGGAATCCTGTTTCATAAGTAATATGGATCTTTAGAGCTCTAATTGAAACATAAAAGCTACTTTTATATATATATATTGATGATGAGCTCTAATAGCTTCTTGAATTCTTTCTAGGCATTTAAAAAGACTTGAATTAAGGCCTTATTATCTCTTCATAAAAGCAACATATCATTTGCAGAAGAAAAGTTATTTATTTTAATTTATCACATTTATATTGAAACTTAGGAGCTCTTTCTCTCCTAATTTTCCAAACTATTGTTCAATTTAGAACCTCCATAAAGAGACCAAATAGATAAGATTATAATGGATCCATTTATCTAAAACCCTTGGATTCCAAAATTAAGTCAGTAGACTCTCCATTGATAAGAATATTACAAGAGATCTTTGAGACATATTAGCAAACCATATTAAAGTATTAATTTGGTAAACGAAAAGCTCTCAAGAGTGGAAAGAGAAAATTCTAGCTTATAAAGTCAAATGCTTTATAAAAGTCTACTTTTAATACTTAACATTTAATTCCTTTGCTTCTATGGTAATTTCTAAATATTTCTTAAACAATTAAGATATTGTCACGTATATTTCTCCTATAGATGAAGGCCTTTGGCATGGATAGATCAAATCAGTCAATATTAACTTGAGCTTTAATGCTAGTTGCTTAAAAAATTACTTTATAGAAGATATATGCTTAAGTGATTATACAGTTATTCCATGTATGGACTCAGTAGAGATTAAGAACTTGAAGATAGGGAAGATTTTAAATATGAGAGATCATCAACTTAGGCCCTATCCTGAACAACCTCACATGGAGAAAGCACAAACTGTGACACTTAAAGATCATAATTTTGTCATGTGAGGAGAAAAGTATAGAGTCGAGCCAGTGACAATAAAAAAAGGTGATGTTTGGAAGCAACCCAAGGGAGGTTTATTTCTTTTCCTTTACATTTTTGCATATGTTTCTTATATTCATGTGTGTTCATAAGTTTGTTTGTTTCTTAATTGTTTTAAGTTTTCAATAAAAAGAGAGAGAGAATTAAATAAACATAAATATTTTCTCTTTTTCTATTGCTTCTAATACTATATAGTTATGATTAGAGAGCATATGGATTAGAAAAATCCATGGCAACTTTAGCATGTACTTTTACTCTTATGATTAGTCATTATGCACTATCTTTAGAAGAGTAGTGACTAGTGGAAGACACAAGCTAGTGGTATTTTGAGCCTGTATAGACTAACACATTCATATCAATCTCATTGTCTTTCCTTTATAACATGTGCATCCTGACTTTGCTTTGATTTTCTATTCAATACCACATTTTTATCACATGCATTAGCATGGAAATGATTTGGCATTCTTTATTTTTATAAGCTAACTTAGCCAAATGACCTACCCATTGATATGAATTTTCCTTTTTAAAACCCCTTTGAGCTTTATTAGCCTTTCTTTGTGTATTAACTACATTACATGCTATTAAACTTAACCAAATTTCCTACCCAGACCATAAATATACTAGAGAATTTGTTAATTGTTGATGATTGTGGACGTAAAAAAGTATAAGTGTGTGGGTGTGCATATTTATGGGATGGATATAATTATTAAAATGTTATTTTATGTCATATCAATAAAATTCCCATGTTAATGTAGCTTCTTTCAATTTTTATTACAAAAAAATTGAAAAAGGAAAGAAAAAGAGAAAAGAAAAAGAAAAATGTTTGAATAAAAGTATCAATGAGGAAATACAATTTTTTTGAAAAGTTGTTCATAATTGGTTTCTCCTCCTAAAATTGTATTGAATGGGTAATTTGAATATGATGAATATGAGGTAAATGTGGTTTTGATGGATCACTTCTTATAGTTTCAATGTAATGAAATCAGTTGTATGAGTGATTCCTTTTAGTTGATTATGTTTTATATGGTTGGTGATGTGAGAGTTTGAATTTGAGCTAGGAAACATAGTTTTTGCATTCATCAAAAGTTATATGATTATGAGTGAATGTTGGTTTTTGTGCCTAATGGTACATTGAGTTTTTTCTTGTTGCACTAGCTTTGATGACTTTTACACTAAATTACCCAAATACATCTCATCTTAATCCTTGCCGTCATTATAACCATAAAAATTTCTTTGATTTGTGATTATGCATATAAATCCTAGTGGTGGAGAAATGAAATTATTTGCAAAGTTATGGAACGTTATGATTATGAATGGTTTCTAGGTGTACCTATGGATATCTCTTATTTTAACACCTTTTTTCTAAGTCTACCCCTAGATTGCTTAGTTTCTAAAGGTGATGAATGTTGATTTGTCATGAGTAGAAGCGATGAATGTTAAGTTCTTGCTACAGTTTTAAAAGTTGTTTCTTTTTACTTATGCCTGATTGACCCTAATCTTCACATGAGATTTTTGGCTGATATCCTAGAGTTCCATACTATGGGACTTTAGGATTTCAGCACGCCACAAGTGATGGTGATTTAGAAAATAAGGGTAATGGACAGTTAGACCATGACAATCCACACCGTAGTACTGAGCAATGGTAGAAACCAAGTAACCCATACCCAAATTGTTGCTCCTATTACGTAGAGTCACAATAATAGCATTTAGAACATGTGTGGAGGTGTACACTGGGATGTTATGATCCACGCACTACTACAAAAAAAGTTCCTTTATTGAGCTCTTGCTAGTTTTGATTTGTCAAAGACAGTTTGACATGTGATTTTATGTAACAACAAGTGCTTATGGCTTCATATAATGTTGTTATGGTCATTCTTGATGTTAAATTGCTCCAGCCTAATGAGCTCGTTCCAATAGCGAGAAGCACAAAAGTCATTGTGCTAATCCACAATGGAAGATTTCGGGAAACTGCAAATTGCTGGGTTTTTATTTTGCATCATATGCATCAAAAATAAAAAACAACAGTGGAAATATAAAACAAAACCTAAAAAAGCCTAGAACTTTCAAGTTCCATTAGATGTAACTTTAACAAAACATGAACTTAAGTTGTGTACCTTACAATCTCCTTCATTCTTCATTGTCTTCACCTCTTCGGGTTGTTGTAAACCACAACGACTAAAGGAAGACATCTCTAATGATATCCATGTGAAGAGCGAAGCCTAAAACCTCTTAATAAGAATGGCTAGAACATACACAAAGTGTTAGCTTTGTGATGTATTCTTCAAGAGAGTGTTTGTAGAGAGTGAGACAAGATGACAAACACTTCACCAAAAATTCTCTTTTTTTCACTTAACTCTTGCACAAAAATTGTTTTTTATTACACCCTTTGGCCTTCCTCTAACCCCCAACATCAATAGAGAGTTAGTGGGAATTAAGTGGTTCTTAATCCCACTTAATTTAGCATAAAACTTCCACCCTTTCTTTAAAGGGTATTTTTGTTATCTTACTTATTAAAGGTTAATTTTGTCATCTTACCTAACAAGCAAGATTCACATGTGTCATATGATTCACAATCAAATGACCCTAAACTACCATATAATCAAAGGCTATCTTCATGACATTCCCACTCTAGCCAAAGATTCCCGAGTAATGACCCGATAAGAGGTCGTGGGTATCATCTAATTCTATCAAGAGTGGTGAATCCTTTATTGGCTACTCAATTACATTTGAATACCTCAAGCTGTACCTAATCACCACTTTATGAGTAATCTCTAAGAGCCAACCAAGAATGGAGTCAAAGTACATGATTAGTAACTAAGATATCCTTAAGAACCTCAAGTCTAAGGACATTTATACCATTGCTATGATGAGACTATCATTAACACTATAATAGATTATCCATATGATTGTCCTATGGCAGGTCATCCAATGTACTTACTACTCTTAGCAAGCATCCATATGTTAACTTTAAACAATGCATGCTTGCAGTTTATTGGATCCACTGTTTGATCTAATCAAGAAGTATAACATGTGCTAGTCTGTCCGGACTAATAATGTCTCATCTTATTAATACTATGACTAAGGATAATTTAGATACTAACATAATTACACATGATAGGAATCTCATTATCATGATTTCCTTTATGCTATGTAATGTATCAAGGACTTCATTAATTCGATTTAAGATCACGATCAATTCATAAAGAACATAAACATCAAATTAAGGAAAAAGCATTTTTATTAATCAAAAAGTTTTGTACAATAAGTGCTAAAGGTGATTGTCTTTAGAGCATTTCTCTAACAACCTCCCACTTACACTAAAAATAATCACCTTTACATTTAATACCATAGGCGGGTATATGAGATTCATATCTCTTTTAAGGAATTGACTTAGTCAAAGGATCAATAACATTCTAATCAGTGGGTACTCTCTCTATTTTGACATCATTTCTACCAATGATTTCTCTAATCAAATGGTATCGCCTGAGTACATGTTTAGATTTATTGTTGGGACTCGTTATCGGATATCTAACCTCTTAATTCGTAAATCCAAACTGGACCCCGAATCTGCGATGGAAACCTTGACTAATCCGAAAATCCCGATATTTTTTTTATTCAACTTAAGTCCATTTTCATACTAATCTGTTCTCATGCTCCTTATTCAAGCTCAGTCAAATTAACATCCAACTTTAACCAACAAAATTCGAAATTCTTCTTATCCATATGAACCCCACAAAAAATCAAATTTGCTTCCACTTTCAAATCCCTTCTTCTTTCCATTTTACTCTTTAAGAAAACCTCTTTAACTTTCCTTTCTCAAGCATACAACCCTAGCCTCCTTCTTCTCTTTTCTTTCATTCAACAACATAGTAAAGATTGGGCTTTCCCTAAGTTCAATCCCATCTAACCTTACCCATAATTTAACTAAATCATTTGCATCTACACTTATCTTAAATAGCCAACAAAATTTGAAAATCTTGTACCCAATAAGAAACCAACGAGAATCAGATTTTTGCTTCAACTTTCATAACTCTTCTTCTTTCATTTTTTTTCTTCACAATTCTCTCTTCAAACCACCATCTAAGCAAGAAAAGCAAAACTAACACAATAAAACCATCAATTAACAAAAGTTAACATGCTGAAATTTTCGTAGGAATGGAAAAAAATGAATTCAACCTACCTATTTCAAGCTATAGCATCAAAACACCTTTCAAACTACTATGATTAAGCAAGAAAGACAAAACCTTAACTAAATAACCAACTAAAATTCGAAAATCTTCTTACCCATGAGAAGACCACGAAATCAGATTTTGCTTCCCATGGAGGACTTAACTAATTCTCTTCCTTTTTTTTCTTCAAGAAACACTTCTCTCAAGCAACAAACCAACAGAACCCAACTCTTTTTTTCTTCTTCTTCTCCCTCTTTGCCGAACTCACCCTCTCTCTCTCTTTTCTTTGTATTTTCGAAAGCTTCTCTCTCTAAGGCTTAACAAGATTTTGCCTTACACTAAAGAAAACCTAAGCTAAAACATTGAAGTTTAACTAACCTCTCTTCTTCTTCCTTTTAGCTAGCCGAAAGTCTCCTCTTGCTATTCTCTTCTTTGATGTTTCGAAACTCTTCCCTTTTTGTTTGAAACAAAATGAACTTCTCTCTTCTTTCTCTAGCAACATCTTGAAGCTTCTTCTTACAACTTAAGTCTTATATTTTATTTACTTAACTAATAATCTAGGCTAACATTTCGTGGGCCTCACTAAGCCATACTCCAACACTTCAATTTACTCCCACTTTTCTTATTTTCCCTCACATTTTCGTTGCTTTTATCTCTTCATTCACGGCAATGCTTCATTCTCCTCCTACTTCATTCTTCACTTAACACTTTAGACTATGTTATTTAAAAGGGCCTAAAGCCCAAGCTTCCATCTCTCTTTATATTCTCATTTATTTGCACATGACATGGACCCAAGCCCAATTTCCATGCTTCTTCATTTACTCTTCATTTAATTTTTCTTTACACTTCATTCTCATTTAGTAGCAATTTAAAATGGGCCCTAGCCCAAATGCTTCTATTCTTCTACATTTAATTACAATATACAAAGGCTAAAAACCCACTTGATTCCTTTACAAGCTTCCTTTATTTCCTAACCTAACACTTTAACTTAATACTTAAGCCCGATACATGTCATGTAAAGCCCATTTCATTTACTTTAACCCTTAAAACATATATAACTGCCTAATTTACTCTTTCAATTCAACTTATTCTATTTAAATTCTAATAACTCATAAAACTCTCAATTCTTATAATAATACTCACTATATATCACAAATAATAATTTATCCACAAATCAAATGTCACTAAATCCCTTCATTTAATAATCAAAGCATACACAATAAAATCCTCAATTTATTCCAAACAAATTAAAAATCATCAGATTAAACCTCAAAATAAGTTACACAATTTTTTTACCAAAGGAAAGGAATCGGGGCCCAACATTTATGATGAGACCTTGGTTCCTTTGCTTGCTCTATGGCACCATTTTTGCCACGATTTAACTATATTGGGTCAACTATGCTAGGAACCTCTCTAAGTTCTATGATGAACTTCTTGATTCAAACTGCTTCCTTTGCTACTTTTGAAGCAGCAATGTATTCTGCTTCGATTGTTGAATCTGCAGTTGTTTCTTATTTGGAACTCTTTCAACTGACTGCTCCACCATTCAGTGTGAAAATATATCCTGACTGGGATCTGGAGTCATCCCTGTCGGATTTGAAACTGACATCTATATACCCACTCATAACAAGATCTCCTTCTCTATATAGTAAAAATACATCCTTAGTTCTTCTCAAGTACTTAAGGATATTCTTGACAGCCACCCAATGACCCTCTCTAGGATCTGACTGATATTTGATATTTGCTTGTAACACTTAGAGCATATGATTCAATCGGGTCTCATACATAACATAGCATACATGATTAATCCTATAGTCGAAGCATATGGGATCAAATTCATGCGAGTCCTCTCATATTGAGTCTTTAGACACATAGATTTTGAGAGTGTAATCCCATGCATCATAGGAAGGTAACCTTTTTAGGACTGCTGCATACTAAACCTCTTTCGCATCTTGTCTATGTATGTAGACTGAGAAAGATCAAGAAACTTCTTAGATCTATCTCTATAGATTCTTATACCCAAAATATAAGTTGCTTCTCTAAGGTCTTTTATGGAGAAATTCTTAGAAAACAAATCTTGTCTGATTGTAAAGCTAAGACATCATTTCCTATTAGTAATATGTCATCTACATACAACACAAGGAATACAATTACACTCCTACTAACCTTCTTATACAGACAAGGTTCATCCAAATTTTATGAGAAACCAAACTCTTTAATTGTCTCATCAAATCAGATATTCCAACTCTCGGATGCTTGCTTCAATCCATACATGGATTTTTGAAGCTTGCATACCTTTTCACCATCATTTGATATGAAACCATAAGGTTATGTCATCTACACATCCTCGGTTAGGTTTCCATTAAGGAAGGATGTTTTCACATCCAATGTCATATCTCATAATCATAATGAGCAGCAATGACCAAGAGTATCCTAATGGATTTAAGCATGGCTACTAGGTTAAATGTTTCGTCACAGTCAACTCCTTGTCTTTTACGACAACCTTGAGCTACAATCCTAGCTTTATAAGTAATTACATTACCATCCATGTTAGTTTTCTTTTAGAAAACATATTTGTGGGTTTTATCCCTTCGGGTGTGTCAATAAGTCCATACTTGGTTTTCATACATGGAATCCATTTCAAATTTCATGGCTTGAAGCCATTTTTCATATTCTGAACTCTTCAGAACTTCTTTATAGGTAGTGGGCTAATCATCTTCTTTAAGCAATATGTCATTATGTTCACTTTTGAGAAATTCATATAAGTGAAATTCATGTCTCTCTGGAACAAGACATATCCTACTTGACCTACGAACTTCTTGTGTGTCAAAAGATTGAACTATTGTTTCATAATTATGAACAATAGTCTTGGGTTCAAGTAGTTGATTTGCATCTGTTTGAGCATCTTAAACTTCCATAAGTTCATTTTTTGCTCCCACTATCTTATTTTAGAAGAAACTCTTTCTCTAAAAAAACAGCATGCTCTGAAACAAACACCTCTTATTCCAAAACATTGTATAACTGATATCCTATCATTTCTTTAGGATATCCTACAAGTAGACACTTGTCAGATTTAACTTCTAACTTATCTGACAAAATATGCTTCACATAAGCTGGAAAACCCCAAACTTTCATGTGAGAAAGATAAGGTTTCTTGTTAGTCCACATCTCATATGGAGTAACAACAATTAACTTTGAAGGGACTTTTTTTAACATATAAACAACAATCTCAAGTGCATATCCCCAAAAAGATTTTGGCATATCAGCTAAGCCCATCATTGACCTCACTATGTCCAATAAGGTTCGGTTTCTTCTTTCTGCACACCATTATGATGCGACTTGTAAGGTGGAGTCCACTGGGATATTATCCCATTATCTTTGAGATAACTTAGAAACTCTTGGCTTAAGTATTCACCACCTCGATCTGATCAAATAGTTTTAATACTTCTACCCATTCATTTCTCTACTTCATTTCTAAATTCTTTGAACTTTTTCAAAGGCCTCAGATTTGTATCTTATTAGATACAAATACCTATATCGTGAATAATCATCGATGAAGGTAATGAAGTATATGAAACCACCTTTGGCATGTATGGACATTGGACCACATACATCTGAATGTATTAAATCCAATAGCCCAGTAGTTTGTTCACCCTTTCCCTTAAAAGGTAACTTTGTCATCTTGCCTAATTGGCAAGATTCACATATGTCATATGATTCATAATCAAATGACCCTAAACTACTACACTTGTATAGTTTAGTCATGCATCTCTCACTTATATGGACAAGGCGATAATGTCATAAGTAAGATGATTTCAAATTATCTCATTTTTGTCTTTTATTGTCATTGATATTTAAAACTGGATTGGACATATCTAATATGTATATTCCATCGCATAATGTACCCTTAGCATAAAGCATTCTATTTAAACTAATATAACAACCATTGTTACTAAAATTTAAAATGAAACCAACTTTATTAAGACTAGATATTGAAATAATATTCTTAGTCAATACTGGTACATAAAAAACAATCATCAAATTCTATTACAAGCCCACTGGGGAGTGTCAATACATAAGTTCCTATGGCTAATGCAACAACTCTTGCTCCATTGCCCATGCACAGGTCCTACTCTCCTTTGTTGAGTTATCTACTAATCCTAAGACCCTGCATATCAATACATATATATGAGCAACAACTAGTATCCAATACCTATATGTTATTATTAGAAACAATAGTAATATCAATAACAAACATACCTAATGTAAATGGGGCATCTGATGCCTTCTTCTGCTTCAGTGACTATAGATAGGCCTTATAGTTTCTCTTCTAATGGCCATCCTTTCCACAGTGGAAGCATGTTCCCTTAGGGGCTATTTCCTTAACTTTCTTCTTAGCCACACCTCCCTTAGGCCTTATGAACTTCTTCTTTTGGTTCTTCCTCCTTGAACCAAAAGAGTCCACCAGTATTATAGCCTTACTATCCTTGCGTATAGATGGCTTGAGCAAGTTGATTAGAACAAGAATCATTGTGGATATTTGGTTCATCTGATAGTTAAGCACAAACAGTGAATAACTGGAGATGTCCCCTTAGCCATCTTAGAGCGAAAGAGCAACCTCTAGGTCTCGAACTTTTCAAACCTAGCTTGCTAATCAAACAGCTTCCTCAGATGATAGACTATGGTATGAGCATCCATAGCCTCATGCTGGCTTTGCAATTCCAGTGACATAGTGGCCAGCATTATGTATCTAGCCATCTCACTATCATCGAGATGTTTTTTTATGCCCTCTAATCACTATCAGAAGCATTAGTAGTAGAGCGATCAGGAAGTGGTTCTTCTAAGATGTAACCTAGTTTCTCCGACTTGAGAACTATTCTTAAGGTCTTAAGCAAGTCTAGCAAGTTAGGTCCAGTTAACTTATTGGCTTCCATAAGTGAGCGTAGGTTCACACTAGTGGTCATGGTGTCGATTCTTGCAACCTATTGTCAAAAAGAGAAATGGTATTAGACTGTACGTAAATGATGTAAAGATAGAGAGAGAATATAGTTGATCCATTGACTAAGCCTATTTCCCAAAAGAGTTTGTGTCACGCGTACACGCCTATGGTATTAGATATCAAGGCAATTGACTTTAGTGCAAGTGGGATTTTGTTAGAGAAGTGCTCTAAAGGCAATCACCTTTAGCACTTCTTGTACAAGTCATTTTATGGTTAATAAAGGCATTTTTCATTATTTTGATGTTCATACATTTATGGATTTCATGTTGATCTTAAGTTGATTTAATGAAGTCCTTGATACAAAACATAGCATGGAGGAAATCGTGTTGAGACCATGATAATGAGATTCTTATCATGTGTAATTATGTTATTATCTAAACTTTCCCTAGTCATAGGATTGATGAGATGGGATATCATTAATTTGGATAGACTGGCACATGTTATACTCCTTGATTGGATCAAGCAGTAGATCTTATAAGCTGCAGATATGAGTTGTTTAAAGTTAACATATGGATGCTTACTAAGGGTAGTAAGTATATTGGATTGGCCTATTATGAGACAATCATATGGATATTCTATTTCAATGTCAATAATAGTCTCATCATAGCAATTGTTTAACTATCCTTGGACTTAAAGTGCTCAAGGATATCTCGAATATTGATCTTGTGCTTTGACTCCATTCATCGGTGCCTTTCTGGGGTTACTCATAGGGTGAAGATTGGGTACAACTTGAGGTATTCAGAGGTAATTGAGTAGGCAATAAAGGATTCACCACTGCTAATAAAAGGAGATGATACCCACAGCCTCTTACCGGGGTCATTACTCGGAGTCTTTGGCCAGAGCAAATATGCATGATGAAAAGAGTCTTCAATGATACATAGAGTAATGAGATCCTTAAGACAAGATCTAATATCACTTGGACTAGATGTGACGTAGTTAGTCTAGTAGGAGTTGACACTTTGACCATACTCTGAACCAAGTGGGGTATAGATGGTGAAAGGACGAATTGCATGGCAACATTGTATATGGAAGGTTTCATAGTCAAACCACTAACTTTCCGGTCAATTGGGGGTCATAACGTGTTGGTAGATACTGCTTTTAACTTACTTGAATCAAGTGTTAATTCAAGTGGCCAACATAAATGGGAACCTAATGGGTCACACACATAGGAGATCCGAAGGATCAGTAAAATGGTCTTGAATAGTGATTCAAGATATGAGAGAGTGTTTCGGGATTGTATCGCGATGTGATCATGGTACGTGTTGCAATGTGGTCTCCGAGAAAATTTCCAAGATCTTTAGCAGGTGGTAATTGATCTAGTATAGTGACCAATGTTATGAATACTATACCAGTACCGGTACCGGATTTAGTTTTGGTATAGTATTATACCAATATTGGTCAATATGTGGTACTGTTTTAGATAATTTTTAAATTTATAAAATAGTCCCTTAATTTTTTTAAAAATTGCAAAATAGTCTTTCAATATATTATATTGTATGATTTATAATTTTACATCAACCATGTGTTTAAAAATCAAAATAATAGAAATTTAAAATAACAACAATTTATTTATTTTTATTAATATTACAATGGAGAGAAAAGTTGCCTTTCTCATCTTTCAGTAATGATTGCAAGATAAGGTGTATACAAAGATGGCCTATTTTCATATTGGCCTTTATTGGTTCCTTTGCCCTCTCTATAAGATCATAAAAATAATTGTGTTCTCATCACTATCAACCAGATTAAGTACCTCAAAGGCTTATAAACTTGGATGACAAATTGACATTAGGACCAAAATTTAGCGTCTTCAATTATAATTTTAGAAACCTCTAATACAACATTAAATCTAACCTGCTAAGATGTAACTCACTTATCACTTATAAACATTTATCTCGAGTCTTTCTTCATTATAATAAAACACTGAATTTTAATGGCAAGACGACATAAACTCTTACCATTGTTGAAACCCTTTCTCATTAAATTCAAGACCCATACACAATTGAGATGAATGTGAGGCCTCAAATTTTTCATGTAATATGTGTTATAGGTGTTAAAGTTGTGTTATGATTTGAATGTGAATTTCAATTGTCTAGAATTTTGGTATAATGGATTATATTTAGTGATTTGGAATTAAATGATACCATTAGAGAATCAAAGTATTAAAATGTACATTTAGACTAGGAAAATTGTCAAGTGGCAAGTCAAGTTGGTACATGGAAAACTAGAATGACTAAGCCTATGAGTTAATGACATTTGGCATAGCTAATGCATTGACATTTGGCAACATTGGTTGAGTGACAAGTGGCATAATTGAATTGTGACATTTGGCTGCTACATATGAAGACATGTAGGTTGCTTTAATGAAGGACAAGTATCACACTTTCATGTGTGATATGTGGTAAATTGCAAACCAAGACACCTTGCATTCAAAGAGTTAGGCAAATGATGAATCATCTTCACCTTGGAAGTTTCTGTAGCCTTCTCTCTACACTTTGCTCCTCTCCACTGAAACCTCTTTGCTCCTCTCCACTGAAACCTCTTACTCCCTCTCATCTTTTGGAATTTTGCTTGATTTTGGATCATCTTCACTTGGAATCTTTGTAAGTTACTGTATCAAGAAGTAAGCCCTGCTATTTTCTGTGTTATTGTCTTGTTAGTGCTAAAATTTGCACCTTGATTTTAGATGTGTGCTGAATGCTTAGAAATTCTGGATTAATTAGTTCTTTGGAGTTAAAATTTGAAGTTAAGAAGGTAAGGGAATGCTAAACTTGATAGCATGCTATAATATGAATTATTTGATGCCTTAATTGGATAGAATATGTATTGAATTGATGATGAATTGAGGTCTAGAACATGATACTTGTTTGATAGCTTTTTCTTTGGATGTTGATACTTGAAAGATAATGGATTGTGAGATGCTTAATGAATGATTTATAAATTGGTTTGGACATGAATTTGATGAGTTATTGAAGCATAAATAAGGTAGATTTGAAGTTAAATTGTGGACTTTGGTGAAGGTGTGTCGAATGGAAGTGAAGAAGTTAGTTTTTGGAAACAAACTGAAGGTTGGGATGAGTGAAACGATCGTGAGATTTATAAGTCACATTTTCATGGTCGTGGGAAATGGTTTGGAAGGTGAAAAACTTGGTTTTTTTGCAATTGTTGAACTATATAAGGTTAGGTCATTTTATTTGGTACATTGAGACTTAATTGGACTTGTTTAAGGTGTGAAACGAACTTAAATTGAGGTTAGATTAATCGAGTAAAAGTTAATTTAGTTATGGATTGTAAATTGAGGTCATTACTTAAGGAATGTGTGGTTAGTAAATAATGTGTCTAATGTTGAAATGTATGGTTTATTTAAGGATGAATATATCCTTATGAACACAAATGTGTTTCAAAGAATTTATATGTAATGTGTAAGTACATAATGTATTTATTGGTACATTATTGCAAATGTTTATGTTCATGAGGTATGTTAAGTTGTTGGATACAAAAGATTATGTTCAATTTGAGAAAAATGAAATAAAGACATATGTTATGCACTACATCTTTTGCATGTGATTCTAAAATCTGAAATGTTTTGTTTTAAAACGGCCACGTCTTACTCGTAGGTAAATAGGCATACCTAGAAGGGTCTACAACTGCTTTTGTAACTAGACACTAAGGTGTCTTTTGTAACTAGACACTAAGATGTCTTCTATGACTAGACACTTCGGTGTCTTTTATACCAAACACTCCAGTTTCTTCTGATTTTAGACACTTCTGTGTCTTCTATTTCATAGACTTATTTTAGATACCAAACATGGGTATCTTTTGTTATGGTCCTATTACATACTTCTGTAAAAAGGACTAGTAGGCTAACTTGTTTTGTATTTTGTTACATACTCAGGTTTGATATAATCAAGCTCTGTTTTGAAATAACTAAGTTTTGTTCTAATATAATCAGATACTGTTTTGATACAGTCAAGTTCTGTTTTGGTACTTTAAAGTTCTGTTCTGATGTTATGGTATTATGTTTTGATACTTATAAGTTTTGCTCTGAAGCCAATATATCCTGTTTTGATATGTTATATTATGTTTTGAGATACATATTGTTTGGATTGCGCTTTAGTATGAACAATTAAAGATTGCTTGAGATGTGATTTGATTCTGTATATATGAATGTTAGATGATTGTTAGAAACAGTGGCCAATTTATATCTTATTTAGTTATTTCCCCACTCAGTTTTATACTTAACACAGTGGTTTTGTCTCCATGTAGGTTCTGATAAGAAGGTTTAAAAACTGAGACAAAAACAACTGCAGTGGCCAAGGAGATTGTGTTTTGTTTTGGAAATGTTTAGTTTGTTTTCTAGTTGTATTTAATGTAATGAGACATATTGGAATTGGTATTTTGTTTGACGGTTTGTAATAACCTTAATACAGGTTAGATTTGGATTTAAGGCTTGTATGTGATAAGTACCATATGTATGTTATATTCTGAATATGACCTAACCTATGAAATGAAATGTACGTTACTTGAGTTTGGAAATGCTTTAGCATGTTTTGGATTGTTTCAGTAGTATTTTGTGTGGCATCTGCATATCCTCCCAGGGGGTATATGGGTGTTATATCGTTTGGTATCAGAGCATGGTTTAGGCGATTCTTATTTAACCAGCACTTAACTATTGGTTATACTTGGATATAAGAGTTATGTTTGGCCTAATGCAGGTTGTCCCATATTTTGGTTTTAGATTTGAGTATAGAAAGATCTCATAAAATCGTTGACGAGGTTGCAGAGAGTAATAATCCTGCACAATCTCGTCCATCTTTATCGAGATCCTATGGGGTCAATCAGGTGTTGGTGGTAAACGCAAGTGCATGTTTTTATCGTCAAGTAGTAAAAATATCGATCCCACGGAGACCAAATTAGTTAAATAGAAATACTCGTAATAACTTC
>JAOQMR010000007.1:6123942-6146633 GCA_027563865.1 Erythroxylum pelleterianum | reverse complement strand
GAGAGAAAAATTGCCAATTTGCAGAAGGAAGAACACAGACAAAAGACAAGCAACTATGAATATGCAGAAACATTTGGGTTAGAAAATAAAAAACAGTATCTTATGAAAACATGACAGGTCGCAAGTCGGACATAGTACCACGCGCCTACCTACGTCGTAAGAAACAGAAATAGTATTTTGTCTCCATTAAGCTTACGTCGTAAGAAACAGAGAGAGTGTTTTGTCTCCATTAAGCTCTAACTCACCTGCTTTGTTAACTACCAATGTACATAAGATCGTATGTAAAAGGGAAAAACATTAACATTTATTCCTCATTTGTTCAAGTTTAACGTAGTCATGTCTTTTGTTTATTGGAATCAACGAAATGAATGAATTTATTTTCTTTTTGGAAGTTAAAAATGTATTAATAGAATGCCCAAAAATGTTCAAAGTATAAACAAAAGGGAACCTAGCCACGCAACCTACTGGTTTTCCACAAGCATACAACATACTTAAGCTACGACTGACAAAAAACTAAGACTCTTCTTTTGGAAAATGAATAAATTGTATTAACTCTAACAAAAGCTAGTTCAACATTATAATGAGTTCTAAGTCACCGACTATGCTGATTGGAAAGCCAATAAGGGATAAAACATTTCACTTCAGTTACATGACCAATACGACATATTAATTATAAGTTCCATATGTTCTTCACATCGAGGGAGAGTGAATTTTGAGCATTCTTTGCAATGACACTAGCTCTAATCCAGTTGAGTATCTTCACAGCTTGCTGGTACTTGTCTTCTTCAACATTCTTATACAATCTCTTGTTTCTTTCTTTCCAAAAGAGTGTAAATGATAGGGGTGTTCAAAAAAACCCGCGAACTTGTGAACCGGACCTGAACTGCATGAATCGAACTTGTAGACAAGGTTAACCGAACCTGAGTTTAGGTTCAGTTCGAACCGAACTTGAAAAATCAGGTTCATGGTTCAAGTTTAGGTTTCTAATTTGCGGTTCTAGGTTTAATCATGAACCTGAAAGGCTGAAACACAACAAAAAACTTATCATATATTTGGATATAATTTATGAGGATATTAATAATAATAAATTCACTAGTATTTACTATATTTATTCTTGAGTAAAAAAAGAAGAAAAGGAAAAAAACTACTTTAATTCTATGTTATTAAATGTTAATTTTGAACATTGTTATTATAAGTAACAACTAATGCATAATACTCAATACTTCTACTTCAAATAGTAATTAATATGTGTCAAAGTTTTTTTTATCAAAGTATTAAACTATTAATAGAAAAAATTTATTGACTAAAATAATATAATCATTTAGAGATTAATTGAAGAAATTAATAAGTGTAAAACACATTTATTAAGAAATTCTACAATTTTAGTTTTTTAAGGCACATATATTTGCTTAGATATTTATGAGATATTATAAACATTAAACAAGCAAGTAATACTGATTCTTAAAAATATATAATTTAGTTTCTAATAAATAATAAGCATATAATAATATTGTCTTGTACAAATACAAACATAATTTTATTTATTCGAAAGGAATGAAAAATTAGTTGATTTAGTAATAGATTATGAGATTGTATTTTTTTTATACAGATGCACTTTTTATAATATAATATTTTATGTTTTAACTATGATATTAATTGCATTTTCTACCTAAGTTGCAATAAGAAAAATGATACTTTTTGTATTTATTAGTTTTTATTATTTTAATTTTAACATGATAAAATAAGATTTAATGATGTTAGATGAATAGTTTTATTTTTTTTAATCAATGAGGTCTAACAGAGCGGTTCGTTCCCTCATTGATTTTTCTAAAAAAAGTTAATTCAATCTAACGGTCTTAATACAAACCTTGTAAATTTATAGCTAAGATCGCTTAAATCATAATTGATCTTTTATCAAATATCAGCCATTGAAGTTGAAAGGTTTTTTCCTCGATGAAAACAAAGGAAAATTAAAGGTCATTCTATTCATTCAAAAAAGAAAAAAAATTTATTCAATTTTTCATCTTACAGTCATTTATTTATGGACAAGATTGGTTGAAAAAATCATAAGCTCTTCTTTACGTGGAAGAGAGACTTGAAGAACTTGAGCAAATTGAATCAGGTAATCTAATTTACTTTACCTAATTTTAATATACAAATACAAAAATTCTTTTTTCAATTAAAAAAATAGAGTCTAACTCTTTTTATTCTTTATTTTTTTACAGATGTGGCTTCATATATAACAGTGGATCATCCTATCATCCTATTCGAAGAATAAATGTTTAATAATTTATCTCTTTTATTCTAATATGGATCTTTTATAAGACATTATTTAGCCTATTTTTGCTTTGCTTAGGTTTAACATATTGGATTAATTTTTGATGGATTTTATATGCATACTTTTATTAATAATTTGTATTTGTTTTTGCCAATTATTTTTATAATTTTTTGTCATATATATTGATATAAATAGGTTCTGGTTATCCTAAGAACCGAACTTAAAAATAGGTTAACCGATCTTATAGGTTCTTTAGGTTCAGGTTCGTGAAATTGTCGAACCTGATATTCAGGTTCAGGTTCAGGTTATTTATGAACGGGTTAGGTTACCCTACCATGAACACCCGTAGTAAATGGTGGTGGTGAAAGCTGCTTTGAGTAATATTTCATTTTTCTTTCTAGGTTTAGTGTGGTTGATGAACTAATTCAAAGTTTCCTTCCATTCATATGTGTATTTTTCCACTGCAATCATATGCAGTATTATGCTCCAAACTGCATTTGAATATCTGCATAGAAAAAAAAAAGGTGATTTCTATCTTCATTGACTTCCTTGCAAAATAAACAAGCTGATTCATTTGTGCCAAAGCACCTGCTTTTAGTCTCAATCCTGTTTTTAATCAGTAGCTAAGTGATTAGTGAGGCTTTAAGATTAAGAATTTATTTACATAAAAAATTATACCAAGGAACATCTACTAATTTGCTTATGAAAATATTAGACAAGATTCATTTGTAAATATTCCACTTTGGGGTCTAGATGATGATGTCTTCTCTATTCTCTGCAATAAACTATGGTAAGCGTTCAACAAGTTCAAGAAAACCTCTAAAATTCCCATACCAATCACCATTATGAATTAGAGAGGATACTATGAGGTCTAGAGGAATTCTGGTCCTTAAATGACTAATATTAGATCTTTGTATAAAGGGGCTTGAATCTGACCAATTTTCAAACCAAAATCATGTATTTGCTCCATTTCCCAACTTGTGTTTAATCTAGGG
Source organism: Erythroxylum pelleterianum (assembly GCA_027563865.1). Lineage (NCBI taxonomy): Eukaryota > Viridiplantae > Streptophyta > Magnoliopsida > Malpighiales > Erythroxylaceae > Erythroxylum > Erythroxylum pelleterianum. Next base: position 6,143,360 of record JAOQMR010000007.1, on the reverse strand, counting down.
ATAAACCATACCTCTCAAGTTCAACAATTGACTGAACCAGTAATTTGCTAGAAATTTAAGTTTTTAAGATAGAATTCATGGATCCATTTGATTATGAGGGCTTTTTTGTTTGCATAAATTTCCAAATTCTCTTGCACATCAGCACCTTTTGCAAAGTTGAAACTGAGATAATTCCAAGTCCACTTTGTTTCTTCGAGATGGTGATCTCACTTCAATTTAATTTTGCATTTTTGGAATTTTCAGTTTTGCCCATCCATAGGAATGCTTTCAAATTTCCATCTATCTCCTTTATAACCTTCTTCAGCAAAGCAATATGTATTTTCCAGTGTATATGCAAACTACTGAGAACTTAAATGATGAGTGTTAGTCTAGCAGCATACAAAAAGAATATGTTTTGCTAAGCATTTACCTTTGATTTGATCTTTTCAATGAGAGAAATACAAATAGAGAATTTAGGCTTAGATGTGGTGATAGGCACTCCAAGGTATCTGAAAAGAGAGGTATGTACATTTAATCCTGCAATTCTGCTGAGTTCTACATGGTTTCTTATATATGATGAAATGTATAAGTTGCTCTTGTCAGAATTAAACTTTAATCCAGACAATTATGAGAACATTTTCAACACATGTAGCATCATATTTGTGGAATGGGAATTTATACAACATAGAAGCATGAGATCATCTGAATAAATGAGGTGTGTTAAATTGATTTCTTTGTATTTATAGTGAAATTGAAAAACTCCATTGCAAGATACTAATTTGCTTAGTAATCTTGACATCCCTTCCATTGCAAGGGTGAATAGATAGGAGGATAAAGGATCCCCTTGTCTAATCCCCTTTGCATTTTTGAAAGGTTTAGTGGGAAGCCCATTTACAAGGACATTAAGAGAAGAGGATTGTATGCATGTCATGATCCATTTCACGAATCTAGTAGATTGATGCATTGCTTCAAAACAAAGCTAAATAAACCTCTAATTAATTGTATCAAGGGCTTTATAAAAATTTGTTTTTAGCAAACAACTTTTGATTCCCCTACATAGGCTAAGTTTAAGGCAGGATAACATCTAGATTATTTAGAGATTCCACCTAATAACAATATCAGGGTTAATCATCTAATTATTTCTCTTAGTCATTGTAATTTTTCTTATCCGATGTATTGAGTTTTCGGATAGGGACTACGATCCTTCCTAAGAATTTTGAAAAAAAATTCTTTTTAAACAATATAGGTGCTCCATATTATGAATTAATAGTAAGGATTATATATTACAAATTATAAACTGATCACAGGAATTATAATCTCTTAATTATAGGATTTACATTCCTTAATTAGTTTTATAAATTTATATACATATGATTCGAACTTTGTACATTTTGTATGAAGAAATATAATATATTTTATCCTATAATTACATGATATCAAAGCAAGGTTTTGTCTGGTGAATAGAATTTTTAACTTTTACTTCCTATTCTTCGTCATTTTAAGCTTGAAGATCTTCCCAAGAGAGCAAAATATTACCTCTCTTTTAATCTCACCGACGGTACTAGTAAGGGCGCTCCTTGTCAACAAGCCACCCCTTAAAGTCTAGCCTTTAGAAATTTGCATATAGGTCATATGAACCAATCAAAGCCCTTGCCTTTTCACTCATATGTTGGCATGTCTTGATGCCTATTGCACCGTCTCCACCTCTAACCAAGTTCTACAGTGTTCACTCCTCCATATTAGTGTTGCTGAAGGTCTAGCTCTTTATATTGCCATTGTCTCCAAGCCATTTTTTCCCCTCTTCTTGTTGCTACTCCTCCAGTTTGCTATTGTCACTAAATTTACCATTTGGTTTTTTCACAAAATATTAGTTAATCTTATACAATTCAATTATTAATCATTGAATAGTCAAAATTTCTATCTTATATTAATATCTTTCCCAAGACTATTAACAATTAATTCTCGGTTGATTGATTGAAACATGTTTCCTACTAAACCTAATAGTATTACTTGATTCATGAATCTGACTATTACGTTTAACCCTAATCCAAATGTTTGGTGTTGACCTATCTTTCGGTTTTCATGCAACTCCTTTAAACTATAGTAGATCTATTCATATAAAAATATTTCTCAATCTAAATCATATGAAATTAGAAATTGAACTAATATCCTGAACATATTAATCCAAGAATAAAAATGCATAATTAAATTGCAATGAATTAATCAAATTGTATTAAATAAAAATCAAATCACAATAACCATCCCAACTTAGGTTCATCATGCCTAGGAACTAAACAAAATCAGTTCATAAACATAAAAAACAAAACAAACATCAAAAATCCAGAAGAATAATTAAAAAGAAAAGAATCTATAATATATATTCCCTTTTCTCTAATGTAATCCTCTTGAAACTTTAATGGGAAGTTATTCTCAAGCACTAAATTTTTACTTTAACTTCTCCTTTGTCTCCTCTTCATAATTACATTTTATAGTCTGAAATTAAGGTTTTTGGAATATACATGGTTGGTCATATAGTTGTGGGAGTGACCATTTATCTAAAAAGCACTTTAAAATGATATATTTACGCGTTCACAAAAGCTTACATGGGCATGAGACATCATTGTGTATGTGACTTACACGAGTGTGTATCTTTATATGGGAAAAAAACGACGTCTTTAACACTTTACATGTTCACAGTGACCTATATAGTCCTTTACACAGCCATGCATGTTATTCTCATGGTCATATACTTTATCGCATGAGTGTGAACCTCTAAAATAGCTCTAACTCTTGTGTTTTCTGCCTCAATTTCTCTTGAGTTTCTCTCTTTTTGATATAAGAAGGCAATCGAGACCTAAAAACATGCTAGAAACAAAATAAGTACCAAAAACTACATGAAACTCTCAAATAACGAGCAGAACATGCTAAATATGGGCATAAAAACATAGTCTATTAAATGTTTATCAAACATCCCCACACTGAAGATTTTGCTTGTCCTCATGAAAATCATATTTCAAATAATTAAACTTAAAAGAAATCATCCCTTATTAACCTCAACATATCTATCCACACTCTAAATCATCATATCATATTAAAAAAAAGTCAAAAGTTAATGTATCCAATGCACAAGACTCTCTACTTTATAAGGGCCTAGGAAGGGTCATAATATACGCAACATTCCTTTTGTATTTTTACAAAGAGGTTATTTCTATGACTTGAACATGTGACCTTATAGTCACAAAGGAGCGACTTTACCAATTGCTCTAACACTCACCCTTTTTCATAAGTCAATATCAATAGCAATCACATTGATAATCCTTTTGAAATACATTAATAACAATAAAATCTAGTTAGAGTCCACTGATACACGGGACTTAGGAAAGTCCAGTAGTACACAACCTTACCTTTAACTAGTAAAGAGGTTATTTCTGATAGATTCATAAGAGAAAAAAATGCATAAGCATGTTAAAATAATAAATTAAAAATAAAAATAAATACAAGATAATAATAATAAAATAAAAACAAATATGTATAATAAAAATAAAATATTTACTAAAACAAATAATATAATAAATATAAAACAAGGCAAAGAGTAAAAATAACATAAACAAGAAAGAAGACAAGTACATAAATAAATCAAATAAGTCATTACAAGAAAATAAATAGGCTAAATAAGAGAATGTTTAGACTAAATAACTAGGAGTGATAATCTTTTTGAAATCAATATCACAAATTCCTCACCCCTTACAAAGGATTTACTCTATGCGCTCAAAGTGTTTAGGAAAAAAAGTATAATAATCTCTCAAATCATTACATAGGAAGATTCTCAATGATAACCTTACAATAACATCACATCTCCACCACTTTAAGTAAATGGTTGTAATAAAATCACATCTCCATCACTTACAAGTAAACTAGAAACAAAAATGAAAAGGTTTTTTTTACGAGAGTGTAATGAAGCTTAGGTAAAGATATAGAGGAGATAATTTAAAAGGGTAATAACATTGACAAAAATTTACATAAACAAGATTAAATAAAACTTAGTTCTTCGTAGCAGAGGGCCTTCAAAAAATAATTTCATTGGTACAACAATAATTCTTCACACTTTCCAACAAATATGACAACTTTCCTTTTCTTCTTTTTGTCTTTTTTCTTTTATAAATATGCTCACAACACATAATTTTTAACTTTTGATCTTCTTCAAGTAGCTTTGGAGAGTTTAAAATTATAACAATAAAGCATTTGAAAAGAAACGAATTAACATTTACCATGTACCAATATTCATAGGAATATCACACCTTTTATTTGTTTAAAATTCTTCAATATAGCCCAAGTTTCAAGCAATCAAGTAAATGTAAATTCCTTAAGGTTCAAAATAATAAAAGCTTTTAAAGAAAGATAGGGTAAAAGCTAACAATATGGCTATAATTAAAAGTTTAAGTCTAAAAAATGGTTTACCTTAAAAGATAAAACAACTTCGATAATAATCAAAGACATAGGCTAAAACAAAAGATTAAATCTAAGTGCCTTTATCATTTTAATGCCTCTAGTTTAAAAATGTGATCTTAACATGAATAATAAAAATAAGTTCTAGAATTATCCAATTATGTGTGATAATACACAAAAAAGAATAAAAGAATATCGAATAATGATGTATTTTCTCTAAGGTTCAAAAGCTCACAAATAGGACCCATATGTGTAAATAATATGTAATTTTTATTCAAATTAACTTTCTCAATAATTATTAAAAATATAGCTTGTAAAAGAGAGTCTAATCTAACATTCATCCTTTTGCATACTAAATTCAATAATCAATAATAACTTATAATGTTTTGGATAGATTTTAACTAAATCAAGATTTCAGTTAATAATAACAAATAATAAAGATTATAACAAGCTTAAGAAATTTGAATTTTTTTCAAAATTTTCATTAACCCTTCTCGTACTTAAAATTCTTCATTGTTCTTAATGTAAAAGAACAGAAAAATATAATATCAAAGAAAACACAAAAAAAATAAGAAAGGATTTTTTTACTTTCCTAAATAATAAAAATTACAAATTCTGAATTTGGTGAAGATTCTATCTAATATTATGTATAGTCATTCTCATAAAATAGAAACAAAAGAGGATAAAAATAAAAGAAAATAAAAATAGAAAACAACAATAAAAAAGTTTTGACAAAATAAAACAATAATATTTTTTGACACAATTAAAGCAAGTTCTTTCACTACCTTCTTTCCGTTAGCCTCTCTCTAGGAATTTTACTATCTTACCCTTCTTTAGCTTTCTTGTTTTGGAAACTTAACTCCCGCCACTCCATTTTTGGGTACTGTTAATCATCTTTCTTCTGAATTCTCTACTTAGTGAAGGCCTTGATAATAAAGGTGACTAGTGAGGCTCCCTCACACTTGAACTCTGATGAGTATCTTGAACTCTTAGTTATAGTTGAGGGCAAGGAAATAGGTTCATATCTGATTGAAGAAACAGTCAAAGAAGATGTCAGTAAAGAACCTACATAGATCCAAGGGGCTTAGAAGAACAAGTTGAACATTTAACACAACAAAGGTATGTTTAAACATTATTCAAATGTACTGAAGCATGGAGCTTTATTTCCTCCTAAAGAATCGTTGCAAGCTAAAGCTATGGCTTGGTCATCAGCATTAGTGGGATATTTCTGGAGTAAACATCCAGCTTTTCTATTGGTGAGAGCTTGGGTTATTCCAAGATGGGGAAAGAAAGTTATAGAGCAGACAATGTTAATAGAAGATGGTAATTTTCTTTTCAAATTTTCATCTAAACATAATCTACTTGAAATCATCAAATTTGGTCCATGACATATTAGGGGACAACCTATGTTCTTGAAGAAATGGAAACTTGGTTTGGATTGTGAGGGAAAATCAACATAGAGAGTATTTTTTTTCAAAAATTTGCATAAAAGTGAGCAGGAACCATAGAAACTCATATTCTAAAGCTAGATGAAGATGGAGAACTTAAAAGAATTGAAATACCTATCTCCTATCTATGGAATCCTAGCCCACTAAACAAAAATTGGAAGCCTACTAGTAAACTATTCAAAGTTGGCTGGTATGAGGAATTGAATGAACTATCTTCTGCTGATGAACCTAAGGAAAAGAACAAAAATGATCTGTCAATCTATAAGGAACAAGTAGAATCAGAGATTCAAACCATGGAAGGGCAAATCACCAGTAATTCTGCAACTCTAAATAATCATGATATGTCTAAAATCTAGGAAGATATAATAGTCAACAACAACTTGGAGAAAGATAGCATCAATAAAAAGACGGAAAACATTGAAAAGAAGATTGAATTAGTATAGACAAATTGCAGACAAGATGAATACGAGGGAACCAGTGAAAATGCCTTGAATTCAATTAGCAATTCCTGAAGTAGGTCAGCTAAAAAGAAAGGGAAAAATCATCTGAGAGGGGAAGCCCCCCTCCTTATGCTGCTAGTTTGGAATGATAGAGGGTTAAATGACCCTCATAAAAAGTAATGGTAAAGGATATGATTTTGGAAGGAAAGCCTTGCATAGTAGGGCTCTTAGAAACTAAAACAAAATCTTCCTAACTTTTTAGGGTCTCAAAATTTTTGGATGTTGATTGGTTTGTTCTTACTAATTTGTCTTCAAATTACAATGGTAGAATTAATACTTCTATCACACTAAGAAAGTTTCAGTACTAGTGCAAGGGGAAAGTGATCAACAATAATCTTGCCTTCTTAATGATACCAACACAAGGTTTGCAGTATCTCTCATCTATGATTTTAATTTTTAGTTCCAAAAGGACCTTTTTTGGAAAAATTTATAGCAATTAGAAGCTATTATCATAAATCTATAACTTGTGATAGGAGATTTTAACTGCATTAAAATCAATCTTGAATCTGAAGGTAGAAGAGGGATCCAATCAGCAACAGGGAGGAAACTTGAAACTGTTTAAAAAGTCTAGCTGATAAACCTGAGATTTAGTGAGAGACTCATTACTTGGACAGACAAGCAACAAGGTCAGTTCTTGATAAGGAAACTGGATAGATCTATGGTAAACCCAACTTGGTTAACTACTTATCTCCAATCATTTGCACACTTTGGGGGAAATCTCTTATTTGATCATTTTTACATTCTTATACAAAATATGTCCATTTTTTTATTATAAGGGAACTCCTTTCAGGTTCTTTAATAGACTTACTAAGCAAATTGGTTTCTCGGATAAAGTAAGAGATTGCTAGAATAAGCATACTGAGGGATATAAATCTATCTAATTGATGCAAAAATTGAGAAGGTGGAAGCATATCTTAAAAGTTTTAACTATAATAACATTAGACAAGTTAAAGACTGCAAAAATAGGCTCAAAGCAACTTAAGATAATTGATATCTCCATCCTCATATTCCTTATATGAGAGATACTAAACTTCTAAGAATCATAGAATATTAGCAAACTTTATCTTTGCATCAGTTGAATCTTCAACAGAAGGCTAGAATGGAATGGTTGAAAGATAGGGATCAAAACATAAAATTTTTCATGCTTCTCTTCTAGAAAGGGGAAATAACAATAAACTTGTGGAACTCAGGGATGCAAATGGAGTCTCTTACTCATACCAATCTGCCATATTGAATATCACCAGAGATTTCTTTGAAAAATTGCTCGGAACTTCAAATCAGTCCAGTCATCCTTCTGATATGAAGATATTATTTGATTTCATTTTAATTTAGACTATTAGGGACTTCTTGATTGCTTCTATTTCAGATAATGAAATAAAAGAAGTCCTATTCAATTGGAACCCTTCAAAGGCTCCAGGTTCAGATGGTTTCATTGCTTGCTTTTCCAAAAGACCTGGGATATTACTGGTGAGCTGTTTTCACAAGTTGTTCAGGAAACTTTGGCCTCTTGTAAGATGTTGAGAGAGATCAACCACACCCACATCTGTCTTGTTCCAAAGAAGTGAAACCCCTCCTCTTTGATTGATTATAGACCCATTTCCTGTTACAATACCATTTACAAGGTAATTGCCAAGCCTTGTAAGAGATTGTCAACCCATCCCAAGGAGCATTCATAGAGGGCAGATCCATTGGGGATAACATTATTTTCAAGCAAGAACTCCTAAAAGACTACTAGTATAGAAAAAAACATAAACAGTTGCATGTGGAAAATATACTTTTATAAGGCTTTCAACATTATCAGTTGGGCATCATTCAAGTCCACCTTAATGCCTTGGAATTCCCTTTGCAATTCAAGGAGTGGATCATAATGTGTCTTCAGACTTCATCAGTTAGCACCCCTGTAAATGGTGTTACAACTAAGCCATTAATCTGTGTGAGAGGGATCAAGCAAGAAGACACCCTCTCCCCTTACATCTTTATTTTGGTTATGGAAAAATTGTCTAGATTGCTTGAGAAATTGATACCACATAATGGTAGATTCAATTATCATCACAAATGTATAATTAAAAAATGATAGTTATAGATTGCATTGTATTTTTATGAGTATTTTAGTTTGTATTTAGTTGTTAATTTGATTGTTTAGTGCATGTTTAGATTAGAAATGTGTTAGTTAGTAGATATTTGTGTTTTAAGTATTTTACGGGTTAGAGTATGCTTTTGAGCTTCAATTTTATATTTTTTAGGTGTCTTGATGTGTTTGCTAATGTTTCAGGGCAAAGAGTGGAAAACGGAGAAGACTCGAAAGCTAACCTAGGGCCACAATTGTGACCAATAGGTCACAATCGTGACAGAAGGATGATGGAGGTGCCATGATCGTGGCATAATCTGCCACGATCGTGACAAAAGACCAACACCTTGCCCACGATCCTGCTCACAGACAGACGAGGGTATCCTTATGGTTTTAAGTTTTCGAGGGGATTTTCAGACCTAGAACAGGCCCTAGGGTTGCCCTAAGTGGAAAAGCCTATAAAAGGCTTATGGATGAAACCTTAAAGAGAGCTTCATTTTGGCCACTTTTGGAAAACCCCCAAGGAGAGAGAAAGAAGAGAGAGGAGAAAGGAGTGGGTCTTCGCAGCTACTGCTCTCTTGAGACATCCAGATCCCCATTCTATTGTGTATTCTTTCATATTGTTGTTCTTTTCTTTAAATATGAAGATGAATATGAATATATGTATGGATTTGGGTTTGATTAAAATGTGTTAACTTTTCTTTAGGATTTGTCCTTGATTTAATATTCATTTAGTTATTATTGTATTATTGTAATTGAGTGTTGTGATTGATTGTAGTAGTTGCATATTTTGGTAATAAACCGAGAATGTGAACCAGATAAAAATGTTTAAGTAGTAAAGATAGCTGACATGGTAGCTTTGATCCAACCTGTGAGTTATGCAAGCTATCAGTTGAAGACAGGAATCACCTTTTCTTCAATTGCACATATTTAAAAGCTGTGTGGAGCCAATTGCTTCATAAGGAGGAAGTCTACTGCACTTCTTGTGACTAGAATGTCATGCTGAATTGGATCATCCAAGTTTCCAAATAGGAGAAGAATTATGACAAACTATTTAAAGCAACTTTCATAATCACATCTTACAATCTATGGAAAGAGAAAAACAAAAGGCTCTACTTAAAGGAGGAGACAAGCAAATATCAATTGGCAGAGAACATTATTAATAAAATCGAAGCTCTTGCAATAGCAAAGGAAGCAGCACATGACTTGTCAACAAAAATGAAGTTAAGATGGAACTTTTATCTTGGTTATTGATTTCTTAAAGGGTGATCTCATTGCAATATTGTAAACAGTTTAACTATAATCAAAGAAAATTAATTCAATTAAAAAAATAAAAGAAAGATACATAATATGATTAAAATAAAATAAAATAAAAAACCTAAACAAGTATCTTAGGTTTTATTTGGTTGAATGTTAATTAATGAAACGGAACGGAATGAAACGGTTTATAATGAAATAGAATGTAATATAATAAAAAGTTATTTAGGAGGGATGAAATAACTTATAATGTAATGTAGTGAAATGTTGTTTGGAAGATAGATGGAATGTAATGTAATGTATAATAAATGACTTTTATACCCCTTATATTAAAATGGTTATTGCAGGAGATTTGTTATTTTATTATTAATTATATAAAAATATTAGTATTAATTATTTAATATATTTTATTTTGTCTTATATGATTTATATTTAAAAATAATTTGTTTATTTTTTATTTATATAGAAATATATAACAAACAAGAATAAATTTTAATATATTTTTATTAATGAAAAATAAAAATATATAGTAATTATTTAATTGTTTGTTTACATCTCTAAATAAATAAATAATTTTTAAATAAATAATTTTTATTTTATTATTAAGTATATATAGTTTATTATTAATAATATAAAAATAGTATTATTTGAGAGCGAGGCTTGATTTCGGTTAGGTCTCAGGTTCGATTCCATACTAGCCCCTCTTGTAAGTAGGGTCTTCAAAAAAAAGTATTATTAATTATTTAATAAAATTTATTATATTATATATTATTATATTCTATTTAATATATTAATATTATGATTTGTTCAGAGTTGGTATTAAGAAGAATTATTGAGGATATATTAGGTAGTATGTATTTATTAGTTTACATTTCATCCTAAACCCCAAAATCGAAGGTTTCGTATTTTCATCGTTTAAGATAGAATGAAACGTAACATAAAACCTTCCGCTTCTATCTTATTCCATTATAAAACTCCATAATAAATGACGAAAGTGTGTCATGTTATATTTTCTTATATCCCTAACTTTTCAACCAATCAGGGCCTTAAGCTATCTTATAGTTGCCAGTTTGTCGGTAAGTGTTGTATGTCAATCAGTGGGGTATCCTCTAATCTTTAAGCATCTTATGTCTATAGAGTTGAAGATGACTAGCTAGTAGTGTATCTTTTGTTTATATATCATTGTATATGTCTAGCTTTTATAACTAAAGTTATGTCAAATTTATCACCGAATTTTACCGCCTAAAATAAGCATATACACCATTCAAAATAGGACTTCTCGTTACATTTCTTTTCTTCGTTTTATACAAAATTCAAATGCGGCAGGCGGATAGATCAGCTTCACTGCGTTTGCAACACGCGCACTATCCCGAGATTAAGAATAGCATTCGAATAACAGCTACTGAAATGGGAAGTGTACGGGTCTCGATAGAGTCCTCAAATTTGCGGTCTCAAATATCACATTGCATTCAATTTCAACGGTTGTTCCCTCATTATAACAACTATAATCATGGGTTTCGATCGAAACTTCAAATTTGTGGGCCTAAGTATCACACTGCAGTTCGATTTGAACGGTTGTTTCGACGTCGAAAGAATCTTTCCACCTCGTCTGCGCCTCTCGCTTTCCAACGTAGACAAGCGCACTAAATATCACCCAATCCAATATATCTAATGCAATTCTACTGCAATTTTTTTTGTATAATTTAATTATAAGAATTCAATTTTTAGTATAACAATAATTTAGAAAAATAAAGATATTGAATTAGGGATGATAATGAGCTAATCCATGAGTCAAATCTATCAATTTTTAAAATAAAATTTTAAAATTTTAAATATATAACAATATACTTTCAAATATATATATATATATATATATATATATATATATAATATAACAACATAATATTTTTAATTGAGTGCAGGCTTGAGCTACCCATATTCAAGTTTACCTGAATTCTAACTCTTCTAAATAAAACGATTTTGTTTTGTTTAGAATAATTGAGTTTGAAGTTGAGTTTGACCCATGAATCAATGTATATAAAAAAATACTCCCTCTGATTCATAATAAGTGTCTTTTTAAATACATTTTAATTATTCAAAATAAGTGTCACTCTTGACTTTGTATGCATGTTTATAATTTTACTTCTAAAATTAACCTTTAATTTCTCTCACATCTTAATTACACAGATTATATTTTCAAGGTACTTTAACATGTAATTAATAAGGGTATATCAGACATTTCATTAACTTTCTTAATAAGTTTGCATTCCTCTGAAACGATACTTAATAGTAAAAATAACTTTGATCGTAACGAGTATTTCATTGCCAACTTAAAGGAAAAGCATATTTATTAGTTTTTCATCTTATGGGATCAAAGGTATGATGTTAAGTATGTCTATTGAATTCACCAACGCTGTAATGTACGTATAAAAGTAAGAGTTGTATTGAATTTATCAACGTTCTAATGCACGTGGAGTATAAAAGTAAGAGTTTTGACTAGAGTGCAACAAATTTATGACTTTTGAGTTTGGCATAAATGGCTTCTCGATTCTAACCAGCGTAACGTTTATGCAATGCTGATGTCAAGATACGCCATGTTTGTTGTTATCCTGTAGCATTTATGGGGTGTAATAAGTAAGAGTTAAAAAAAAAGCAATAATTATTTCTTAAGCGTCAAACTTTTTAAAAATTTTCAAGTGAGTAGTAAACCCTTTATAACTTTAACAGTTAAATTCAAAACTTTAGATATGTTACTAATACACGAATGTGACTAGCAAAAGCTTTGTTAGTTATAAGTCATAACATATAGTTATTCGCCAAAAAAAAAGAAAGTTTTCAATCAAGCATGCCTAATTAAAACTACTTTATTATCCATTACTCAAAACCCATTTTCCAAACCCATCACTCAAATACACATTATCGGACACCAAATGACATATCCATCTAGAAAGCATGTCTAAAACCCCATCGGCTATATTGTTAAATGAAAAATAATACTATTCTATTATCTAAAAACAAGGTCAGTAAAAAAATGAAATGAAATAAGATGGGAAGGAAGAATTTCACAGTTACATTATATTTCATCCTAAATAGTAAAAATAAATTAGCTCTAATTTGAGGAGTTTAAAATGAAATGTAAAATAATGAATAAGTACTACCTAGTATTCTTTCAATAATTTTTTATAATGCTAATTATACCCTTAACCCTACGTTTTATATCTATTAACATATATTTTGTTTTTATCAATGGTTAAATAGTTATCTATTATTATTTTACATACATTATATTCTATTCTATCTATCTTCGAAATAATATTTTACTATATTACATTATGAACACTTTCATCCCTTTCAATTAATAATTTTCTAATATTATATCTATTTATATTTTATTATATTATAAACTATTACAATTATATTGCAGTTCACTATGTTCTATTAAACATATCCACAAATAGAGAATCCTCCGTTGATTTCATCAACGTAGACAGCTTCAGACAGCCTGATCAAAACTCCTGATGAAGCTATTGAAGAACTTATCCTCGAGCCTAACTGCACCATCGGATTATTTCTCTACAGAGAAAAGAAAATTATGAGCGATGTTGAGATAGCGTGAACGACCCAAGATTTTGAGCATTATAAAATAGGACTGGGCGTCATGATTGAACCCACCATTCGGCAAGCTCAATAAAAGAACCGAAAGGCTTTTGGCAAGTCTTTAACAGTTCTGCGGAGTGAAGGAGCGAGAGACGAAAAGAAAACTAAAAGCTCAGGTGATCAAGGCATGGCGTTTATAAATCCCGCCATGGATTTGGCCTTTTTGGCCTTGACGGGGGATTTATTAAGTAACATTGGTATTTGGCTTTTCTTCATTAACATCACCGAGTTTCTTGTTTACGTAAGTGCATTACGTCCTTCAGTTCCTATAAATTCATAATCATAATCATAATCGTGCAATAAGAAGCAGCATAAAAGAACAGCTTAAGAGCTTCATAGCGTCAGAGCACGACGCGAGGATCACTTACGTAAATGAGGAGGCCAAATGGCTTTGGGTAATGGGTTTGGATAATGGGTCTGGGTAATGGCTAATTGCGTATTGTCATTTTTTTCTGTCGAAAAAAGTTGAATGAAATTAAGCCATAAAAGATAATTAACATAGATTTGGTACATTAGCCTGCAAAATACAAGAGGAATATGTCTATAAGATCTTTACAACTTAGACATAAAATAGAGCAAAAAGTCTTGTCTTTGAGATTGTAATCTCCAGGTGGTGCAGAGAAAATGTAAATCCAGATCCTTATGCATGTTAATGTGAAATTTAATCAATTGCAATAGATGAGTGTTGAAAAGCTAGCTGGTGTGACATTTGGCATGAAAAAATTCTATTATTCCTATCATCCCATATAGTAGTGACTAAAGAGGACAGTGAAATATAGAAACTCCATTTGATAGTTTTATTATGAAATTTTAGATTGGCACACCAATCTATAATTGGCTTAAGTCATCTAGACAATCAATAATCAAACACTTAAGCAACAATGCTTTCCATGTATTATTGAAAAATCTGCATGTGAAGAATAGATGATTCATAGTCTCTTCATCCATTCTGCATAATGAACACCAATTTGTAAGATAATTAAATATTGCAATCTTATCCACAATTGGTAGTTTTTCAACATAGCATGCCAAAGGGTTGTGGAAGCTTTGAGTTGAAGATGCTTAGATCAAACTATTTATCCATGGAAGAATTGGAAATTTACTGGTAAGCACCCTTTTGCATGATAGATTAGAGAAGATACCATTCATAATGTGTTTCCAAATAATAATGTCATTATTAGAGTTAACACATGTCTGCAAAATTTTTGCAAAATTTTTGTCTTTAAAGGAATTGGAATTGAAGCAACACTAATTATATCTTTGCTTGTAAGAGCTTGAGCCATTGTAAGATGTTGTTAGATAAGAGATTTTAAAGGAATAACATCTTCAGTTTCCTCTAAAGGACCAATTGATAGCCAGTTATTAATCCAGAAAGAAGTAGTTTCCCTAGTGCTGATGAGGTGGATGAATGGGGCCTCATTTTACCCCTCAGCTTAAGGATATCTTTCAATGTGGTGGAGGATAGATTATCTAAGTTAATTCTCTATATGTTTTTGTTTTTAATGAAATAGATGTGAATCCATCTACACCATAAAGCCTGCTTATCAGTAAGGAGTCTCTATAGCGTTTTGGAAAGCAAGACAACATTTAAGGATTTGAGGAAAATGAAATTAAGTGCCCCTTGACATTTAGGGATGCAAACATCCCCCCTATTTCATCTTTACCTTACAAGGATTACCTTTGCAACCAGTCCACAAAAGCATGTTAAGAATTCTATTAATTGCTTTGATGAATTTCATTGGAAAAACAATGTAAGCAACCTAGCAGACACTAATGGAGTTCAGTATAGATGTGATAAGTTGGGCCCTTCCAGCTGTAGGGAGATTCTTAGAGCTCCACAAATTAATTATCTAAATAATATTATTAATCAAACAAGTATAATCTGATGGTTTAAATCTTAAATATGAGATTAGAATGCCATGATACCTTATTGGAAGCTTTTGAATATCAAAACCTACGATTGAGACTAGAGTGGAACCCAAGTTAGAAGCTTTGTGAGATAGATATATGCCACTTTTGGAACAGTTCACTTAAAGTCTAGACATCCTACTAAACATTGTAAGAGCTTTCATTAGAGACTTTGGATAGCAAAATAAGGTCATCAGTAAAGCATAGATGAGATAATCGAATCTTTTGCATTTAGAATGAAATTTGAAGCCCTTGGTGCTCTACACCACTTTATGAAGCATTCTATTGAAGACTTCTACAACTAAACTAAAGATGTAAGATGATCCTAAACTAAAGAGGTAAGGTGATATTGGACCACCTTCTCTGATCCCTTTAGTACTTTTGAATGTATTTGTAGGTTGACCATTAACAAGGATGCTATAACAAAGAGTAAAGATACATTATCTAATCCACTGGATAAAAATTCCTAAAAGTTCTATAGTGGTGAGAATATTAATGATGAAATCCCAATCCACACAATCATAGGCTTTCCTTAATTCAATTTTTATACAACAGTTGGGCCTACCATTCTTCTTTGCATAAGTTTTGACCAATTCTTGAAGAATTAAGATTTTATCCCCAATAACCCTCCCAAGTATGTAAGCTCCTTATGATTCTCCAATGTAGTTGGGAAGCACTTTTCTTAATCTCTGAGCTAGAATTTTAGAGATTAACTTGTATATGGAGTTGTAGTAAGATATAGAGCGAAAGTTTAAAAACTAGATGAATGACATTTTTCGTTTGGTAAGAATTTGAGCTTTTTTGAAATAATAAACACCAAATTCAAGTATTCTTTGGTGAGAGTGTTCTTTCATGGTTAAGGAACACTAGAACTTGCTTACAAATACTAGTTGAGATCACATAATCTTATGCAAATATTGAAATGATGAAGGCAATTAGGATTTACCTCTTTTGTTTAAAAAGTCACCATGATGTTACCTTTAGTGAACCTCTTTTGAGCTTAACATGAAACATTTTCTTTCTTTAAACCTAAAATATGAGCCTTGACCTTGATTACTTATCCTCTTCGTTGTACTTACCATAAGACAAGTTAAGCATTTGAATGGGTATTATTGGGTTTAGGGAATAATTGTTTGAATAAATGTAGGGGGAATCATAGCATATATGTTGGACTCTATTTTGGGAGCCCAAACATTCGGAGACAAAACGGAACCCGTCATCTCATAATGGTGGCGTGCTTACAATAGTTGAACATCAAACAATTAAAATTAGAGAGTCACAAGCCAAAATCCAATCATATTTCGCAAATGAATTCTAAAAGAGTTTATACAAGCTCATTTCAAAATACAAAAACAAAAATACAAAATACACACGATACAATTTGAATGCTTATGCTTAAAATGATTCTAAATTACAAAATTTCCAGAAGTAACTTCATTAGAAAAGTTTCTAACTATCTTGGAGTTCCAATGCCTTGCAAGGATCACTAATCTTCTCCTTCTTTCTCCTTTTTTCCTAGCTTCAACACACTCTTCTTTCTTTTTTCTTCTCTTCTCACGCCTTTCTCTTCTCTTTTCTAACTCCCAAGATTTTCCTCTTCTTCTTTTAAATAATACTAAATTTTGCTTGCTATTCCCTTTTTACCCTTCATTTAATTAGTTCTCCCAATTTTGCCCCCTTTTGTCCATCAACTACTACATCTTAACTCCTTATTTTGATTAGGTAAATAAAGAAATCTAATAACACTTCCTTCTAGAAAAATGTTTCTCATTTTCTTAAGTTTCTAATGAAACCAAAATAATTCAATTTGGTTCAGTAATTTGGAAGATATGACTCAAACATTATCAGGATGTTCATATTCAAAAACAACATTCAACATCTTAGAGACTGAATCATAATTCGACTTCTTGAGACAATTTGTAGGCATATATCTCTAGGTTACTAAAAATAAAAAATTATCTCATTTGGATCACTATAGAAAAATTTATGCCTGAAACACCGAAACATGTTTAGTAAAACAACACCAGTTCACACCATTTCAACTGATTCTCTCACTTTCGTTCAATCAATCTTTTTCAAATCAATTCATAATGCTACTAATTTTTGTGAAGAGGTAGAAAAATGTCTTAAAAATCCAATAGTTCAAGAATCAAGTCATTTAGATGTCTATAGAATAAGTTATGGTCAAAAGAAGCAAGACTATTCAGTACAAAGTCCCAAATGCAGGGTCGTACATTTGGACGACGGTGCAAATTTCTCTTCACCTCTAAAGTCACCGTCGTGCTTTTGCATGACGGTGCTTTTTGGCTAACTCTCAAAGTCACTGTTGTGCTTTTTCACAATGGTACTTTTGGCCTAAAATCTTAAAAGTCACTGTCGTGCTTTTACACGACAATGCTTTTCCACTTCTTCTTCTTCACCAACATCTTAATTTAAAAACTCCATAAATTTTGATCCAGAGCTCTAAATTTTGCAAACTTTATATCAATAGAAAGCTAAAAGAAAGATCTACAATTTCATCATACAATTTTGTCAAAATCTGCTTAGATCAACCCAAAAAATTTAAGGAAGTTCAGATAAAAAATTCAACTCTCTCATACTATTCATTCCCAAAATTTTCAGACTTCCAATTTTCAAAAACCAACATTTCAATTTTTTATTTCTAGTTTTTCTACTCCATTTCAATCAACTCATTCACCATAAATTCATACTACTCCAAAATAAACAAGTTTAGTCAAAAATCATCAAAAATCCAGAATTCATAATCAACCTATTCATGCTCTGTTACTTTTCTACATTTTCAACTTTCATGCTCAATCAATATTCTTCCTCTCAACCTCCATTTAAACTCAATATCATCCATAAACAAATTATAGTCCATGATTGATCATGAACAGTAATAACAGAACATACACACATATACCCACTCATCATCAACTTACTACATTCACTACCTTAATCTTGTATGTCATTTCAAATTCAAGAATTGTCCTTTTTCTTTATTCATGACTAATCACTAAAAATTTCTCATTTAATAGTTCTAACTTTCAAGACAAGTGCAGGGTCCAACAATATAGTTGGCTTTTGAGTTAGGAATGGGTAAGGTTGTAATAATGTGTATCTCTCCTCTATATTTTTCCTCTTCTAAACTTGATCTTGTTCTAAATAAAAAATCAAAAAGAAAGAAAAATGGTAAAGTAAAAAAAAGAAGAAAAAGAAATAGAAAAGAAAAGGAAGGAAGAGAAGATGACCAAAAAATGAAAAGAAGAGGAGAGAAGTAAACAATGGGAAGTGTTAATTTTGTTAAGTTAAAGGAAAAAATTGTGTGTTTTATGGTTTTATTGGACCCCTAACTCTTCTTGAAAGTTAGAACTAATAAATGAGAAATTATTGGCAATTATTCATGTGTAAAAAAAAGAAGAATTCTTGAATTTGAAATAAAGTAGAAAGGATAGTTAGGACAAGATGGGTTATATGTGAAATATTGGGTTGAAACATAATCACTAAGTATGCTTCGGTGTTTTAGCCAAAAATTTTTCTCTAGTTGTCTGAATGAGATGATATTTGATTTGAAGTAAAATAGAGGCATAGAACTACAAATTATATGATGAAATTGAGTTTTAATTTAGTCTTTAAGAATATCAATTTTCGGATGAAATTTAAACATAGAATATTATTTCAGTATAAGAATAATTCGGAAATGTTTGGGGTATAAATTTTAGATTATGGAACCAAATTGAATGATTTTGATGTCATTAGAAAATTGAGACAATGAGGAACATTTTTCTAGAAGGATGTGTTATCAAATCCTTTCAATTACCTAATCAGAAAAGGTCTTGATATCTCACTTGATAGGGAACAAGATTAAAACTTGCCTCAATAGATATCTCACTTGATAGGGAACAAGATTAAAACTTGCCTCAATAGATATCTCACTTGATAGGGAACTGTAAGCGATCTAGAAGGGGGGGTTGAATAGATCTTTAAAATTTTCGTATTTTTCTACAACAAAATCAGAAGTTAATATTCACACAAAAATAAATTAAGCAAATTAAAAGCAAAGGATAAAGAAGAAGATCAAACATTGTTTTTATAGAGGTTCGGTGCTAAGACCTACGTCCTCTACCTAAGCTCCCACTTAGGATTTGGCAAACC
>JAOQMR010000007.1:6053880-6115774 GCA_027563865.1 Erythroxylum pelleterianum | reverse complement strand
AGTCGCCTTGTACTGTGTTTTTGGCCATTTTCTTGATTCTTCAATGATTAAACACTTGCTCTTCTTGATTTGCACAATTCTTTCATTGAATAATACCTGAAACAATTTCTTAACCAATTCTATACAATTTGTTATTATCAAAACATAAGTGTAATTAATTTGTCAACCACCATTGGTCCAACAAAGCGTGTTAAAACCATCTTTAATATAGCAAATCAATGCTAAATGTGTAACCCATTTCTAAATGTTCATTTAGGCTTCCAATTAACCATTAATTAGTGCAAGCCCAACATTCAATTATGGGCTTTAAAAACCTCTATTTGTATTTCTTACTTTGCTTGATATCCTTCCTTGAAGCCAAATGAGGAATCTAATTGGACTTATATAATTCAAGCTCCAATAAGCTTGTAATTAATTTAATCTCATTAGAATTAACTCCAACTTATTAATTAAATGTCATTCCACTAAAAACAATTAGTTAAACTCTTGAATTACTAAATATTATGAGAACACATGTTTCAAGATGTCTAATTGCAAACTCTAATATGAACATATTATAGCCATCCGCACAATAAAGGGTAAAATTATCGTTTTACCCTTATGTTGGTTTTTCTTTCTAGATCTCCCATTTTACTCTATATGGTGATAAACAAACAAGATCTCATCTTGATGTTAAGACTTGATGGGTAGCTAGTTCATCAAACTACTGGTGCCATTTTAATCACCAATTTCCATAAAACATCTAGAAATGATGATATCACTATAAACTCTTTATTTGAGTGAATGTTTCCTGATACATATTTCAATTAATAATTTCAACATGCAGACACTGGATTGATACTATTTAAAAATCCATTCCGATCATATCAAGAATTATAATGAAACACATATGAGTTCATCACTCATCAAGATTGAGGTCCATAATAAACGAATGCTTAAGGTGTATGTTTTAAGATTAAAGTAATAACCCGCTTTATTCTTTAAAAACATACTTGTAGGTGTATGTTTTAAGATTAAAGTAATAACCCACATTATTCTTTAAAAACATACTTGATTCTAGATTCATTTAATAGTGCCATTATCGATAGTCAACTACTATCATGATATGAAACTCATCATTCCCTTGAAGTAAACTCTTTTACTTGCACGGAGATAAATCACAACACTTCAGTCTAAGCCATAATCAAGCGACCAACTTGATTATTCAACTGTGAATCCATTATTTTAGATTCTTATAATATACATGTTTTCCATACATCTTTATGTATATGTATATTACTTACAAAAGAATCTCGATACCTTATGACTAGATATATAATGCTTATAAAATCCAAACTCTTTTGTTTTATTAATAATAGATATTTTCATTACAAAAGTAACTGGAAGAAAATTAAGTTATAAGTAAACACACTTGCTTTCCAGGGCACTGTATTTACATAACTCCAACATTGCTAATTGGCATTATTGTTTTATGGAATAGCTCCTCATAAGCTGTTGTATCTCTTCTATGAATCCTATAATTCCTCTTCTTCTATAAGCTGTGACACATATTTGTTAAACTAATCTTGAATAGTAAATAATCAACTACACATTTCATTTTAAGTTGCAAGGCCTAATTCATAGTTGTTGTCTATTCATTTACATAACAATATAAATTTAGTAAGGAAGTTACTTTTTCCCTTTAGGAGGAAAAGTCACACTAAAGGATAGATGAACAATACTTTCAGTTTAGGAACCACATAATTCATAATGTAAGGATTTAATGCAAAATTTGATGTTGTCTTTTTTGGGGATTCTTCCACCAATAATTAGCTAAAACAACATATGTAAGCCTAATATCTTTATCTTAAACCAGATGGAACCGCGACATTTTTTGTGAAACTAAGGACAAAAGAAATATCTTACAAGCCTTTGTGGAAAAGCATAAGGATTTATCTTCTATCCACTACACTTAGTCTATTTTAGTAAGTCAAATTGATATTCTAGAAAGTTATTGGTAATTATATTTTTATCCTTACTGAAATGAAAAGGCTAGCTCTATTGATTTTTTATGATCAGTTCCTTCACCTTGGTTTTGTGTAGGATTAAGAGTTTTAGTTATTGGCATTCTCCAGTTTGTAAAGTGGTCCCTTTGGATGCCAATGATCATACCCTAGGAATTCTCTTTTGACTGCTTAATCCATTCCATAAAAACTCCCTTATTATTTTGTTTATAGACTTCAATATGCTTTTAGGGAGACTAATATAAGAAATGTCATCAGTTGTTAAGTTATTTAGGATACATATCACTAACTAGAGCCTTCCACCTTAAATGAGAAATCTATTGCTCCAATTGCTGACTCTTTTATTGATTAAGTCCATTAGAGGTTGACCATCCATGGTTCTAATTTTCCTAGAATTAATGTGGTCCCTAAGATACTTCAATTGTAAGTTCTCCTAAGGGTGTCCATTCCAATGGCTTTGATTCCCACCATAAGATTGACTCCTACTAATAAGAAATATGAGCTGTTATAGGGGTTTAAAGATAAGCTAGAAAGTTGGTCGAAGCTCTCTAAAGAATCTAGTAGTAGATTAATGGATGAGGAATCAGCTCTTCGCAGTAGCAACAAGTCATTAAAAAATGTTAATGATGTGATAACTTTATCCTGCTGCATCTATAGTGATATTTGAAGCTAGGATTTTTGACAGCGCGTCGTAACACAATTCAAAATAAAATAACTAGACTACTACTATAGTAGTAGTGAGTCTAGGTCTATCCCACAGAGACTATGTGTAAAGTTGTTGAAATTAAATTAATCAGTGTTTAGGTTTTTTTTTTTTTTGGGGGGGGGGGGGGTTCGGATGTAGAAAATAACATGAAACTAGGCTAATAAAAACAAATTAAAGAAAACATGCAAAACATGATAAAAATGGGAAAATTAGTAAGGACTCGGTTCTTTGGTTTAATCTCGGCCTACACCCTAATTAAGTATATTTCTTTGATTTGTTGTTCTTAAACCTCTCCTAGCAACTATTAATCGTGGGTTAATAATTAACTCGAGTTTTCCCTTAGGTTTTGTTTAATCAAGATACGATCGTTAATTAAACTTAATCACCGAATAACCTAGGATATGATCTCTAGATTTAATTAGGCAGTCACATTACGAATTAAGAAAACTGATTAATTAAGGCAACAACCACATATGATGCATCATTTAACCTAGATCATGTATCCCAAATGATTACGAATCATTAGTCGCTATACATGAATTTCAACATAACAAATATGAATTATATCGAAATTCTAGCAATGGGTTTACAATTAAATGATTCAGTGAATGAATTAAAATAATCTTTTCACAATACCAAATGGGTTCATACACAAATAACTGAATAATAACAAATATCCGATTATCCATACACAAAACCCAAATCAATTAACATAAGATAACATAATCAATTCCTAATGAGAGAAAGAAACAACAAAAAAATAAATACACTTAACTCGGGTAGTCGACGTTAATGTCACCTCCGAACTGACGTCAGGACGTCTAGCCTTCTATGGGTCTCTCCTAAAAAAATGCTTGAGCCCCCACAAAAATTGCCCCCATCGAAGACCCCTTCTGCTCTTCAATGTGCCTCCATTATTGGTACTGTTATGTTTCTCCCAGCCATGCTACTGCTTGTGATGTGACAAATAAACTTTTTGTCCACTGCTCCTGTTCACGTTTGTTTTAAAACGTACGCATAACCCTTTCCTCTAACAACAACATTTTTTCTATTTTCCAAACATCCTTCTGCGTTGCGTTTTGTGCTCCTGGGACATCCTTCCTACGTTGTCGTTTTGGCTCATACTATGTGTTGAACGTTGCATTTTATTCACGCGCATGGGGCTTTTGCTTGGCTTGCACTTTTGGTTGTGTCCTCCTCCACACTGCACGTTGTTTCACCTGCAAGCTGTATGCATTTTGTTCTCATGGCCATTTATTCACCATGCATGCATACAATGTACACGTGAGTTAAGTCTTAGTTGTTGCATTTTATTTCTTCAAGCTCCATCAAGTTTATAAAAAATATTTAATAAAATTTAATCTCTTTTTATATAAAATATGAAAATAAGTGACTTGAGTTATTAATAATAAAATGTAACAAATTTTGCCTAAATGTGCTATGTTAATGATTTAAAACAATGTAAAATAGAGATGTAAAATATGTTATAATTTTCACTTATCAAATTCCCTCACACTTAGACTTTGAACATCCTCAGGCAAAATATCAAAATTAAGCTCATAAACTCCAAAAACAAAATTTACTCATTTCTCTCTAAGAATACATAATCATAAACAAAGATGAATGACTTTCAAAAATCATAGTAAGAACTTAACATTGCAAGCTTTTACTCATGATCAATCAACATTCAATACCTTTAAAAACTAAGTAATTTAATGGTACACTCGAAAAATGTGTTTAACTAAAATATATCTATGAGTACACTCAACATTATTCATGATCATGACAATCCACAACTTTGCATATCATTTCATTTCTCCACCACTAATGTTCACATGCAAAATCATAAATCAAAGGACTTTTCAAGGTTGTAATGTGGGAAAAGGTAAGGTGAGATGTGTTTGGGTCAAGTAGCATGAAAGTCATTAATCTAGTGAAACAAAGCAACACTCAATGTAACATCAAGAGCATAAGTTAACACTCATCAAAAACTGGGTACCGTCAGCTATGACGAATACAATATTTATATTTCACAACCCAATTAACACTCATCAAAAACTGGGTACCGTCAACTATGGCGAATACAACATTTATATTTCACAACCCAATTCAACTCTCACGCACAAATCACATGAAGCATATATCAATTTGAAGGAATCACTCATACAATTTATGCCAACAATACATTGAAACCACAAGAGTGAACCTTACAAGCCAACATCTACCTCATATTCAACATACTTAAATAACACATTCATTACAACTCTAGGAAGATGTATTAACTATGAATAAATTTGCAAACTCATATGCACTTCCTCCTCGATAAATTTATGCAAACTCTTTTTTTCTTTTTCTTTTTCTTTTTCATTTTTTTCTTTTCTTTTCTTTTCTTGTGCTTTTTGCTTTTCTCTTTTCTTTCTTTTCCTTTCTTTCTTTTTTTACATTAAAAGAAATTACATTAACACGGGAATTTCAATGATAAGATATAAAATAACATCCCAACATTACAACCAACCCTCACATATATACACCCCTACACTTAGAATTTTGTACATCCACAAACTCAACAATCACAAATGTTCCACTAGCTTTATGTTTTGGGTAGACATTTGGTTAAGTTTAAAAGTATAAAATGTGGTTTATATAAAAAGAAAGGTTTAAGCTCAAAGGGGGTTAACAAGGGAAATACCATGTCAATACGGTAGGTTATTTGACTAATGTAGCTTATGAAATAATGAGTGCCTAATCATTTCCATGTTAATGTATGTGATAAAATGTGGTCTCGAATAGAAATTCAAAGCAAAAGCAGGATGTACATGCCATGATGGTCACACACTATCAAAAGACAATGAGACTACAATGAAGGTGTTAGTCTAATAAGGCTCGAAATTTCACCAGATTTGTCTACCACTAGTCACCACTCTTCTAAAGATAATGCATATCGACCAATCACAAAAGTAAAAATATATGCTAAAGTTGCTATGAAATTCTCTAGTCAATTCACACTCTAGTTATGACTATATAATCCCAAAATCAACAGAAAAGAGAAAATGTTTGTTTTGTTTGTTTTATTATTTCTCTCATTTTGATTGAAAACTTAAAACAAGCAAGAAACGAACTAACAAAGAACACACATGCATATAAAACGAAATGCGAAAATGTAAAGAAAAGAAATTTACTTCCCTTAGGTTGTCTCCCAAGAAGCGCCTTTGTTTAGGGTCGCTGGCTTGACTCCATACTTTCCTTACGTGACAAAATTGTGATCTTCTAGTGGCACGTGCGATTCCTTCATGTGAGGTTCTTCCGGATAGGGCCTTGGTTGATAATTGTTCAACTCCAGCGTCCTCCCTATCTTCATATTGTTTATCTTTACAAGTCCTCGCTCTCTTGAAATAGTTCGAATGAGTCTTCATCTTTTTCTTCTTCATTTAATTTTTCCTGCCTATTAGGCAAAGGTGAAGGGTTAGTCTCGAAAATAATTACAGACTCAGTATTTACCTCTGGGCCAAATGATGTATCATATTCTGCTTCAAGCTCCTCCTCAACTTCTTCAACACAAGCAATTTCTTGAGTATTACTCTCAAAATTCTCAAGCTCCTCATCACTCTGTAAGGCTTCCGCACTAATGTCCATTGGGTATACCTCATATTGATCTGGCTGCTCCTCTTCAATTTGTGATTTTAGGTAGTTGATCCTTAATGCCATTTCACCCATTTGGCTTGCCATGTTCTGGTTTCTAGATTGTATATGCCTCATTTACTACTGGAATTGTTGCAACTGTTGTTGTAGGCTCTGTTGAAACCGGAAATTATTAGCAATCACAACATTCATCAATTTTTCCATAGATGTACCTGAGTTTTGACAAGAAGCTTTTAGTCCACACAGGAATTACTGTGTGTTCTGCAAACTATCATGGAAGTAATTCTGATGATTATCGCATCCATAACAAAAGTTAGGTTGATCAATCCAAACATTGTTATAGGATTGAGAATATAAGTTATAAAAGAAATTACTTATGTCCATATCAAATTTTTGTTGTAAATCACAAACACAAAAGAAAATAAAGAAAGGATCCTGAAATAACTGAAAAGAAACCAATTACAAACAAATATATACAAAACACCAACTAAAATCACAAACAAAAACTAAAACACTTCACCTCTTCGTAATGGCGCTTGACAGTACATCGTAACGTTAGTTAAAATAAAATAACTAGACTACTATTATAACAGTAGTGAGTCTAGATCAATTTCTCAGAGAGAGTGTGTAAAATTGTTGAAATGAAATTAATCGGTGTTTAAGTTTTTGAGGGGTTTTTGATTTAGAAAATAACATGAAACTAGATTAATAAAAACAAATTAAAGATTATTAAAGAACTTATCAAATTTGTTCTAAACAAGTTCTATATCGATTGCATGTGTCGTTTATGCATGCCTCAAAAGCTTATCAAGGATGTGAAAAGATTATTAAAGAACTTGTCGTGGTCAAGCAAATCGGATAACACCGTCAAGCCGAAGAATGATGGTATAAGTTTTTTTTTCTAAAGATGGATGTTTAGAGATCAACTCCATCAGATGCACAAACAAGATTCTCTTGACCAAGCAATTTTGGAAGCTATTTATAGACAATGAGTATAATTAGGTTAGGTGAATGCGTTCATATATTATTAAAGATTATAACTTTGGGGGTATCAAACCCATGCAAAGCAACTCATAGACTCTAAATCAACTTCTAAAGTTGAGAAATATGATGTTCATATGAGCGCACTGTTAACCTCAAATTGGTGTGTTGATAGGACCTAACTAAGGATGACAGTAGGCCTAAGTCCAACCAAAGTCAACAAATCAAGCCTAATTGCTCAGGCTTCAAGTTAAGCTTAACTTGAGAGATCAACCCAAAAAAGTCTCAATGGTTCAATATCATTTTAGATAAGTTTACCTAAAACCATGTTATTTTAAGCAAAGCTAGATAAGTTTACCTAAAACAATGTTATTTTAAATAAAGTAATTGTTCATACACTGTTGGGAGACTACCCAACATATGAGGCGGCCCAGCTCATGAGCCCGACATGCCCATTATCTTGTTCGAACCCAACTTACTTTACCCTGAACCACATGCACTGGTCGAGAGCATTTCCCTTTGGTTTGGTGCCTGTTATTCATGTTTATTTGTTAAAAGTTTTCATGTTGTGATGAATATAGCCTTTTTTTAGCTACTCTCGTATCTTTCGCTCTTCCAAGTGCAAAAGGAAAACTCATGAGAACCATTAAATATTAAAATATACGGGAAAGCAAATAAAGGGTCCGATTACAGGCTGTGTGGCGATAACTGGGCTTAAGTTCACAAAAGTGTTTCTTAAGGCTTATAAAAGAAGTTGAAACCGAATTTGTGTGAAACAGAGTATGTCCAGAAACATGTATGTCTTTGGTAGAGAAACCCGGTAGCAAAGGTTCCATAGCCGTCTTTGCTCACCTCTGCTTCATTCTTATTTCCTTCGCTCCCATTTCTCAGAACTCTTTAGTATATTATCTACTCATTCTTCACTATCTCCTATAGTTCCGTTGTATATAAATGACATCAGTACAGTAAGTTCCAGAAAAAGAGTGATCTAATCAAGCGAGACTCCAGACTCAAAATCTCTTTAGCGATTTATCACACCACCAACCCATGAACACACGGTCATCCTTAATCTGGTTCACCAAGGATGACAAATCAAACTCGGCAGAAAAAAAAAAAGACCAACTTCAAAGTAGTCATTGGTGCTGAAGTAAAAAGTCAGTGACTTCCAGTGACATACAATTCTGTAAACATATATACAAAATGTCACATGAAACTCTAAGTGGAATAATCTATTCAAGAAAATCGCTTTGGATGGTCTATGTTTCTCCTGGGTTTGTCGCACGAAAGATTAGGCTCAGTTAGGGGGTAGGATAATTGATAAACCTCAAGGTTTTATATGGTTGTCTAAGGATACAGACCTGCTACCTTGATTGGTGATCCTTTGGTGAAGATATACATTTAGTAAAACACAATTCCCTTGAGGTTAAGTCTCTTCATCTTCAACCGAATGATGAGCAAAAACAAGGAATGTGAAACTAATCAATATGCTGAACATCATATTACAATACCAAGATTATGGATGATGATGAGACCAAAATTTGTGACGGGCAGAACCCTAAAGAATCAAAGCTCCACTTATGAGGCAAGATGTCAGCTCCCACCTGCATCAAGTAGATAAATTACACATTCAGAACTGCATTTAATTATAATTCAAAGTGCCCATCTGTTCTCTGCATACTTGTATCAAGACAAGTTAACATCTTGGCTTGGTGATACGAAGTTCAAGTACCGAAAGATTCAACTTCAGTTGTCATAGGGTTAGGAAAGACAATAAAGATTGTCAAGCACAAGAACATGATAACTTTATCCAGTATAACATGAGACCTGTACATTTTTATTAGCTTCCTACAGGAACAATCTCAACTTGCTATCAGCCGAGAGCAAAACTGGGGATGGGGCAGAATTGTAACTCCAAGTCCAAACCAGTATGCATATAATTTTTCTTCCTTCTCAGATGTCTCGATATAATATGTAACGCATCTCAGGGAGAATAGAAAAATCAAAATCAAAATTTTCTTTAGCTCCAGTTGAAGCATCTTGAGCCAAAAATAATAAGACCCATCACATTTGCAGGTATAACATTCCACTTCCATTTACTTCACCCCATACCCCCAGCTTTACAATAGGAAATCATAGCATGGCTTTAGTTAACATAAAAGCCATAAATGTTTTCTTCCTGCTCAGATGTCTCGATATAATATCTAACGCATCTCAAGGAGAATAGAAAAATCAAAATCAAAATTTTCTTTAGCTCCAGTTGAAACATCTTGAGCCAAAAATAATAAGACCCATCACATTTGCAGGTATAACATTCCACTTCCATTTACTACACCCCATACCCCCAGCTTTACAATAGGAAATCATAGCATGGCTTTAGTTAACTTAAAAGCCATAAATGAGCAATCACTTACCTCTATTTTGACCAGACTGTGCAATCAACTCAGAATTAGATGATTCTGCTTTCATGTTGGCAAGGGATATGGGTGTCAATGGTGGAGAATCAACTTCCTTGGCTTTGCTCAAGGCTTTTGGAGACTCTAAAAGCTTAGAAACATGTACAGTCATTGCTCTCTGACTACTTGAGGGTATTGAAAAGCTTCGAGAGACTAACAATGGTGGAGTGGGAAGACGTAATGCCCTGTTTGTTGCTAATGAAGGACTCTTACTTGCACCAAGAGGCTCAGGATTTCTAACCAAAGGTGCAGAGTGAGTTATCGGTACTACAGATTTTGTTGCATTGGTGGCTAAACCCCCTGGTGGCCTAGGAAGCTCATGAAGCTCACTTATTTTTGGAGATGAAGCAAAGGGAGGAGAAGCATTTGGGGATACTTTCGGAGATGCAGTTGGCTTAGGAACTGGGGCACGTGAAAGAACTCCAGAAACTTGTTGAAAGACTTCATTCGAGGGAATGGGACCACTGGCAAATGAAGCATGTTTCGTTGTATATTGTTTACCAATTATTGGACCAGAAAAAGATTGTCGATTCATTTTCTTATTGTCAGGTGTACAGGCATCAAGCCGAAGAACCGGAGCTCCTTCAGGTAAACGAGGCGGTAATTGGTTTGAGCCGCTGATACTGTTCACTGCTGCATGTGTCTTGACTAGTGCAAACTCGGATGGATTACCATCACTAGAATCTTTTTCCTGCCTTTTCTGTTCCAAAGGTGAAGAATGCCACAAACTATGGCCATGTCCACTTAGGTCTGTTGGCCTTGTGAGGGGATATACATTACATGGTTTTGAAGATAGAGAAGCTTTGGCATCAATAGGTGTTGGAAGAACATATGAATTAGACTTCTGTGGGGTTGACTGCTGTATCTGTCGCAATCTTTCAGCAAATTCAGGCTTTCTATCAGGAAGAATTGGTGCAGAATGACTACCACCCTTATGTTCCCTGACCTGGATACTCTCTTCAACTTTTTCTGAATTCAACTGCAAGTGATAAGAATTGCAACACAATTGAACTTCTGAGTGACAAGTACATAATAAGCAGAGCAAACAATCCAAAACAAATTTGCTTAACATAATACAAATCATCGGCATTAAAATCTACATCAAAGACGTTCCAATAGCATGTATAAGGTTCAGCAAAATGATATGATGTGCATTTCAACGTGGCCTTAGATTAATAGAAACAAACCCAAAAAGAAAACTCAAAACCACCATTAAGCAAGCAAGAATCTACCTCCAAATGTCCTGCTGTTGATGTTCGAGGAAAACAAAGATCAACCTCATCCTCCTGATTAATTAGAGATGGATTCATTAGCACAAAATAGTATCCAAATAAACAGTTTTTAGTAGTCCTACTAAGTGTGTTTCCCTATTTTAGATGTCTTACAATAATTTACTGCACTTAAGGCCTCTAATCATTGAAAATGGCAAGAAAATCTTTCTATCATCTCCATTAAAGAATTTTGTGCTCTTAATTACATAAAAAAATTGTTGACACACATCATATTAAAAGGAAAACAGATTATTAGAGAGGGATCGAGTAATGGTTCTATACTTTAAGTGGAAATTTTAACCCTTGAAATAAGAACAGTTGTTTTCTATCTACAAGATCATCTCACAAGTTCATAAATTCAAAGTTTTGAGAAATGCATCTGTACTCCCCTAGGGGAAAAGCCTCCCTTGACATTTATCAGTATTCGCTCAGCTCGAGAATAGGAAGAGCCTATTTCTTAAACAAGCATTGTCAAGATCCAAAAAGACAACAGCCTACACATTTCATAACCTTAAACTACATTCCTTATGCAAAGAATCTCCTTCCTACTCAGTTTGATGCACAAATCAAAAAATCCTGACAATGCCAAAGATTATGCCAATCAAACTCTTATCAAATTTCTTTCATCAATCCTCATGTGTTAATACTCCTTAACAAAATGGAGATGCAGAACAGAAAAATGGTCACTTGTTGAATATCACAAGGGTACTACTCTTTCATTAAAATGTTCCCAAAAACTTCTGGGAGAAAGTTGTTCCAACTTCTACCTACTTACATAACAGATTGCCAACTAGAGTTCTTAATTTTCAATTACCAATAATTGAATCTAAGGCTCTCAAATACTCTTGTTCCTAGAACTTTTGGAAGTATAGCCTATGCTCATATTCACTCTCAAAATAAAGGAAAACTTGATTCTCATGCTCTTAAGTGTGTTTTTGTTGGTTACTCTTCCACCCAAAAGGCATAAAAGTATTTCTATAGCAAAACTCACAAATTTTGTGTGTCCATTGATGTTACATTTAATGAAACCAGACCTTTCTTTACTCAACTCTATGTTCAGGGGGGAGAATTTGAATGAAGATCGGACAAAGGACTTATTTTTCCTTGATTTTTCCACTCAAATAGAGTCTGAATCACATTTTTCAGACAAGTCTATGGAACCAAAGGAAGGTCTAACGGAAACAAATGAAGGAAAAACCACTCAAAAATTGCAGATTTACACCAAGAAGAGACCTGCCTCTCACCTACAGCATTTACAAGCCCCTGCACAAGCTACTGTTCCAGCATTCCAAACAGATTTGGAACCAACTGAACCAACCACAAGCTTATCTGACCCTGTTACACATACTCATGACAAGCTTAACTTCGACCCATAGATTGAACCTAGTGATTTAGACCTACCCATTGCCCTCAAAAAAGGTACTAGAACCTGCACATAACATCTACCATATTTGTTCATGAAATATCAAAACTTGTCCAAAAACACCAAACCTTGCTCAAAAATCGCCATAACATTCCCATTCCAACGAATTTGACCGAGGCAATAGGAGACGAGAAATGGAGAAGTGCTATGAAAAGTGAATGGATGCACTCCAGAAAAATAAAACTTGGGAGCTGGTGGAACTGTTTAAGGATAAAAAATTGGTTGGATGCAGGTGGGTGTTTCAGAGTCAAGTAGATCTGATGGGACAGTTGAAGGTTACAAGGCTAGGTTGGTTGCCAAAGGTTATACCAAAACCTATGACATAAATTATCTAGAAACATTAGCACCAGTAGCAAAGATGAATGCTGCTAGGCTTTTATTGTCACTAGCTGCCAACTATGGCTCGAATTTACAGCAATATAATGTTAAAAATGCCTTCCTCCATGAAGAACTAGAAGAAGAAATATACATGGAAGTTCCACCCAGATTTAAATCTCAAAAGGGATTGGTGTGCAAATTAAAAAAGGCTCTTTATGGACTAAAACAGTCACCAAGAGCATGGTCTCGGAGATCCATGAAGGCTATGACAGGATTTGGGTATAAGCAAAGTCATGGAGACTCTGTTTATCAAACATTCAAAAACTGGGGAAGTAACAGTATTATTGGTGTATGTGGATGGCACCATAATCAGCGGAAATGATGAAGAAATGCTGGTGTTAGGAAAAGTTATTCCAAGAATTTGATATCAAAGAGCTGGGAAAGTTGAAATATTTTCTACGAATTGAGGTTGCACATTCAAGGCAAGGTATATTCATCTCACGACAAAAATATGTGCTGGATTTGTTGAAAGAAACAGAAAATTAGGGTGCAAAACAGTAGCTATTCCAATTGAGTTCAATCACGGATTGAGTGATGCACCACATGATCAAGCAGTAGATAAAAAAGCTCATCAAAGATTAGTTGGAAAAGCAATATACTTAACACATACAAGACCAGACATTGCCTTTGTAGTAAGTGTAGTGAGCCAATTTATGCATAAACGCCAAAGAAGTAAACTTCAAAGTTGTACACAGAATTATGAAGTATCTAAAAGGTAGTCCAGGAAGAGGAATTTTATTTAAAAGAGGAGAAAGGATTAAGCTGGAAGCCTAGACAGATGTAGATTATGCAAGTTCCCTAGTGGACAGAAGATCAACTTCAAGATATTGTGTTTCATGGGAAGAAATCTGGTTTCACGGAAGCAAAACACAGAATGTTGTGGCAAGATCAAGTGCAGAATCATAATTCAGATCCATGGCTTTAGGGATCTATGAGTTGCTTTAGTTAATAGTTCTTGATGACTCGGTTCGATAAAATTACAATGTGATAATAAGTCTGCAATCAATATCGCACACAATCCTGTTCAGCATGATAAAACTAAACACGTGGAAGTTGACAGACATTTTATAAAAGAGAAATTGGATAGTGGCCTAATGTGCATGTCCTTCATCTCATCAAAGGAGCAAATAGTTGATGTTTTGACAGAAGGACTATCCAAGACAACCTTTGAAGACTTTATTAGCACGTTGGAAACGAAAGATATTCATTCACCAACTTGAGGTGGAGTGTCAATAGCATGCATTATTAGTTAGCTGTATATTTACGTATATCCTATAATTAGTTGTATGATTCTGTATATTACTAATTTCTAGGATACATTTTAGGAATATTTCCTGTATATATTCTTGTAAACTATTCAAGTAAAAACAAAATAGAATTATTCTGCTTTTCAAAACCCTCCTTTAAATACCTTATAGCACCTGCGGAAGACTTCATTCCTTCTTATGAGGCATATACAACACAAAAAGGTAAAGACCAAAAAGCATGTCACTTTCCCAAAGGTTTCACAGCCCATTCAACCTTCCTTGAGAGAAAAGTCTCCATATGCTTAAAATAATGCTACTTTATTATAATGCAGTCCACCATTTTTCACAATGACCTATCTCAATACTCTTTATCTGCGACAAGACTAGTAATAGCATATGTTGATCTACAGCATCTAGATGTTTCTAATTAATTCTCAAACATCATCATTTACAGAAGTGTAATTGTGATTTCTTTTGTATTTTTGGTATAGATTATTATTATAAATGGGAAAAAAAAGAAAAAATGAATAATGCATATAACTGCTATCGAATGGAAGTTCAATAATAAGAAAATTTGGTCTTGGCATTGATTTTTTTATGCGAAAGCTTATGCACACCCAGTCAATTACATGTTCTGCAAACCAACCACCCAACTATGCTGAAGCTTAAACCACATCCCATAGGTTCTGAAACCACTCTCAATGTGATTCAGAACTGATATATTGCAGGAAAGTAAATCACAAACTAATATATTTCATTTACTTTGATAATATATGTGCATCAACTATCAAGTAGAATAAGAGAACAACCTTACATAAGCGTAGAATTGTTGTACATCTAATTATATGTAACGTGACACAATTAAAATTACTCAAATCAAGCAAATTATTATACTAGAAAAGAAAGTTACATTTACATAAATCTTTCCACATTTTGAAACAAGAAAGCCATTGGAATTTAAAGCTCACTTTACACCATTCATGAAACATATATCCTACATGCCAAAATAAGGGCTTGATGCAAGTAAAGGCATACATCATTTGTTTTGATAAAGATGATCAACGTTAATAGGAAATTTATGAAAACATAATGAATGGCCAAGATATGACATTGAATTATACTCTATGCAAGTTTAGAACAAGACATAGAAGATGTTAAATAAAGTAATTAGTACCTCTAAAGCTAGAAAATATCTTAAAGAATTACACCCTCACCTCCATTGAATTTATTGATGTGGAAATAGCATCATGACCCTGACCCAGCTTAGCTTGTCTGTAATCAAAACTCAATTCCCTGCTTTCATCTTCATTATCCCTGTTACCACTATCATCTTCACCATCATCTCTAATGTCGTCTTCAAGTCCACTGAACTGGTAATCAATATGCTGCTGTTCTGTGACTAGTCTTACATGAGGTTCTACTGCCTCGAGTGACTTCAGTCCCCTCCGAAAGAAATTCAACTACATTTAAAGCAATAAAGGTAAGAAGAAAAGCATATATCCATCAAACTAAGTGAAGGAATTATTTTTCAAATCAGTTGAACTGTTTGGTGACTATAAAGGAAACCTGAGCAGCATGGTGTCGTGCAGCCTGTGTCAGAAGACTTCTCGACTGTCCTTGCTTCAGAGATTTCAATCGGAAAATGCACAAGGCTGCCTCATCATCAAACTCATTGTGAGCAGCTTTCAACTGTTTTGGTGTGAAAGATTCACCTTTCCCACTTTTTGACGTTCCTTTTTCCTTTGGTTGTGCCAGCATGTACTCATAAATGCTTCTGAGAAGCAGAGAAGCATTTGGTTAATTAGAAGAAATTTACTACCAACAAATAAAAGAAAAGTAACGGAAGACTGAGTACCTTTTTTCATCACACTGTCGCTTCATATCCTGCAGCAGAAAGCAAATTGTCAATGAGTAAAACCAGATCCATGGAGTAACTTGAATCCATTATCAATAATTAAAAAGAGCGGCTTACACCACAGGAAACAAAAAACTAAGATGTAAGTTCCAAAGTGAAGGACCAAGTTACTGAGAGCAAGAAAGGATCTCCAAATATGGCAATTTATGTATGTGTGCAGGATTGCACTATTGAAAACCAATCAAGGTAAGCTCATTTTCCATTCCTTAACACGTAACAATAAAAAGAAGCATGATAAAGCAAGGTCCTGACAAAAGTGTACCATTTCAAGGTAATTTCAGTGATGAATACTATGACTAGATCTTATACCCAGAAATACAGCAGATGAGACATTGACCCAAAAGTAGAAATAAGCACAGATTCTACAACATGATATGCACATGCAAACAGTAACAAATAGAAATGCTGAAGAAAAAATAAAGCGATATTGATAAAAATGCATCACATAGATTTAGTAGTTTTATAAAACTTTTCTTATTTATCTTTGCTTAGGTTTTTCTTTTTCCTATTACGCCCTAAGGTAGATAATGGATAGGATTTTCTAGTTAGAAGCTTCGATTTTGTGTTTCCTATTTTAAGAAGGTTTCTGCTAGAAAAAAACTAGCATAAATAGGACTCTCTTCAGCAAGACAGCAGCCCTTTATTGCTGAAATTTGATCCATTAGGTTTTTGATTAAACCCTAATCATGATACAGACATAGAGAACATTTGACGAGTTTGCAAGAACATAAAGACATTATATGCACTTCTATGACATTACAACCATATTAGTGCACTATGACATTATATGCAAGAACATAAAGAACATTTGACGAGTGCGAGACAGTTATCTATTGAATTGCCACTACAACCAAAGGACTTTTTCCCAAGATAGCAACAATAGCGAGGCAGAAAAACAAACCTCTACCGTCCTGAGTTCATTGAGAAGTGATTCGGAAGGATTTGTGATTGTGAGGAATATATGAGACCGCTTAAATGCCAAAAAGAAAATATTATTCAGAGGCATTAGACTTAATGATATTGCATTGTTAGCCACAAAAGAAAATCAGATCAACAGGTACTTACATAGCTATCAACAAGTTTTTGAAGTTCAAACTGCACCTTCCCCAGTAACAACAAAATTTTTCCTGCAGATATTTATAGCATCAGAGCATATTAAAGCATGGTAATATCATTAGCCATGGTTGCGTAAACATGACCTTAACAGTTCAGATCTCTCTTTCTTTTCCTTTTTTTTTTCTTCTCTCAACTTTTTGGTGGTTCTGGAAGAAGTCAAGGTGAACATGACCTTTACATATTCTTGCATTGTAAGACTACAAAAATTATCAATACTCTAAATGTATGTACCCAAAGCTCTCTACATAGACAAAATTTTGAGGTAATGATCCATTAGATTTTAAGGCATACACAGAATTGCAAACAAAAATGATGGGATTTTTAGTTGAATCACACTCTGAAAGTGAACATAAAAGCTGAAGTGAATTTTCATTTTGAAAGTTCATATTTGTCTCTCTACTCCCTTACTAAGTGAAGTGACATCTTGGTCAAGAAGAACTGAAACGTGATCATACAAGTATACCAAATACAAATTATATATCATATTCTAAACTAAAAAAGCACCTTAATCACATGTCAAAGTAATACTAGCTTTACTTCCTAACACTACAATGTTGAGATCTCTTCAATCATTGTCAAAAAGTTAACATGATAAACTGAGAAAATGAAGTCTAGTGCAATAAAAACAAAGAGGGAACGCAAGAGCAAAGGGATTAACATTGGTAAGAAGCAAATAATTGTAAGTGCTGGAAGGTGGTCATAAAAAAAAATAAAAATGATGAAAAGTAACCTGCTAAAGGCAAAGAAAAAAATGGATGCCCACAATCTCAGGTTCTGAAAACTCACTCTGAATCTAACAATTAACTCTATTGCTTATGGGCATCCCTCCTCATCCTACACTGAATTCAGTGGTTGGCCTATGTTGTGTTGGGAGGAGTAATTATATAGAAGCCTATGTTCTATGGAAAAAGTGAAATGAATGGAACTTCAATGAAGACAAGTCTGTTAACTTCCAGTGTAATTCTTAGAGTATAAACACCCAGTTATACATCAAGCATATTGCTAGGACAAGATACTACTTCTGATTGACAATTTGCTTACCAGTTTCTTCATCATCATGTAATGCAGTTTTCTCCAAGAGACATGAGCCCATTTCCCGTAGTGATTCTGAGAATTCTGAAAGGACAATGCTATCAAACTAAAGTTCATGACAATTTTCCAAGCTTTAGAATGCGTAAATGCAATGATAAAGTATTTTCAAAACAACTATAACATTTTTCATGTACAAGTACACAAATGATGTAGGACAGGCAGGGAACACCAATAATATTACTTCAATTTTAGTTTTCTTTTTAAGAACTAGGGCTAATATTATGACAAAAAAAACTAGTGGCCACCGAAATAATAGGATACGTGTGACTTTTAGCCTCAGTAGACTCATGCAGGTGTATGTATGTAATCCTAGAGGAAATTAACAGCAACACCATACTGAAGGAGTGCCAAGGAAAATAGTTTAAGGCCAACAAAAAGAATAAGAAAGGGAAAATTTTCCAACCCAAAACTAAATTTGCTGAGGCGATTGGCACTGGGAATTGACATAGGGATTGAACTCCAGTATTCACATGACTACAGTTCAAATGCACAGTGTACTAGTTATTTTATTTGTCTTATTAATCTTAGTCTATTTTATTTGCAAAAGGTTTAGAGTTTTGGCAAATGAACCAGTGATGCTTTTATCAAATCAATAATTTGTCAACCCATGAATAGAGAAAGTCCAACCTCTTGAAATAAATAAAGGTTGCAAACTATAAATTAAGAATGATGTCAACCAGCATAAGGCAGCATCATACTAGAATACAAAAGGTAAGTAGACCAGTACCATATGCACTGTTTGCTGTTGCTGCTGCCGCATAAAGCAAGCTATCATAGCAATTTCTCATTTCTTGCATGTCCTGTGGAAAAAACAGGGGACAGGAAAAACAATTAATAATGATCCTTAACTACATTCCAGATAAGCTGCAAAGGAATGGGTTCAATGATGCACTTAAGTGAAGTTTGGTAGGATATTGAGGATTTGTTGTTAAACGCAATGATGCAAAGCAATGGAATGAATGATGCAATTTAATCATAATTACATTACATATAACATTATCTTACTAGAATATATCATTTGTTCCGCTAACAAATTGGGATCTCAAACATGATTTAAGCTAAAAACAGTTTTTTGACTTTTTTTGGCAAAATTAAATCTATTACACCAAGAAGCAGAAGTGACGTCAATTTGAAATGGTTGTAGCTTCTGAGATGGTTAATCAAACAGAGACTACCAGTCTACACCTCATCACAGAATTCAAAATCAGCTCGTTCGTTCACTTGCTAAATTCAGATCAGAAATAACTAAAATAGTAATCAAAAAACGAAAAGACGAATTGAAACCGGCAATCACTTGAATTTTAAAAGAGTTGTCAATATAAACAAGATGACAGATTTTTGAAAGAAGTTAATAATTACAAACCAATTAACTCACTATCAGAATATAGTGTATACACATTATACACCCACACATATAGATAGAGAGAGAGAAGAGAAGATAACCTGAGAAGCTTGAGCGAGCTCATCCAACATAGCAGAAGGGAAAATGTCTCTTTTGTCCTTACCATCATTCTTATGAAGCTTAAATCCTCTAAGCTTAGCCAGCGGTGACTTCATCTCTCTCGCTAACCCTAACCAAATCCAACTTCTTCGAATCTCAGCAAATTTAACAACCACAGCAGAGATTGGAAAATCAGAGGAAAGCTATTTGTGTTAGTCGAATCCGAAGCCTACGGATAACAAACAAACAAAAATTTCTTTGGTTGAAGTGTGAAATTTTTGAATCAGAAATAGAAAGCAGTTACGACTAATTTCAACGACGACAACAAAGAAGAAGAAGAAAATTGTGGAATCTAAAAACGACGTCGCAGATCAAAAAGAAAAGAGGAGGAAAAAGTTGGAGATGAAGCAGAGAAGGAAGTTCAAAAGCGGAAGGGAAAGCCTGAAGTTTTGTTTGTGTCGCTGGGCTGTGAGAGAATTGTTTCCTACATGCGAAAGTGAAACTTCAGTCCCTTACCGCCTGACACGTGTGACGTTCATGGTAACTTGGTAAATTAGGTAGTTTCAGTAGCTTGACGTGGCAGATAACTGTGTGCCACATCGGCTGTACAGTTGGAAGTGGGTACATGGTCAAAGTCAGAGCTAGCTGACTGGGAAAGAAGGATCTAGGAGCTACAAACACTTTCCACTATCCATCTTTTTACTTTGACCACATAATTGAAATGTTGCGTCTTGAGAAACTATTTTCTTCAAATAGGGGCACTCAAGTCAAAGTACTTATTTTTAAAAACTAATTAATAATTCCGGTAGGTTAATACATGCACCACCAACATATTCTTGCATTTACCATCAAAGATTACCTATTAATATTATGTTAAATTTTATAATATTTAATTAACTAATGCATTCTATCTGAGCATTAACAATTTATATCTATAAATTAAATATGTACCTAAGTTTAGTTATTGAATTTAGTATAGTCAATTAATTTAGAAATAGTCTTTCTACTAGTTAAGGATCAGGTTGAATCTTACTAGATTTCCCTACATCTCACACTTTAGTGAGATTTATATTTTATACTGACTCTTCAGTGCAGGATTTCGGGATATGACGATGATATTGTTGATTAGGTCAAATATTTAATTTTTTATAAATATGATAAATTTTAACTTTAAATTTAATATATTTTGAATTAATCATGAGATGACCTTTCAATACACGAAACCAAGTATCACAATACACAAAACCATGAGATGGCCTTTCAAATTCGTGTCACAATATGAATTTGAAATATTGCCTTACTCGTAAATAATTTTAATAGGGATCTACACTTTTGATTAGTAACGTCATCCTCTGGTAGGCTCCATCATGTTTTCCCCCTCTTTAGGTCTGACCACCATTTTTTAAAATACTAGAGATATTTTGGACCGACATATTTAATTAATTGCTATAAGCTAGCAAGCAAATTCAACATTTTTTAGCAATTTGACTAATTGGGTTCCGTAACAATTGGAAAATTGACCAACTCCACGGGACATTATGAGTCCAATTCTGATATAAAATTAATAAAAGCAATTTTAAAATTCCCCGAATCGCAAAACATCTTGAAATTGAGGATCAAATTTGAGAATCATAGTCAAACCAAGCATTGAGATACTATTTGACTAATTGGTTCTTTATATTACTTAAAAATGTGTTTTTACTTAATAGGTTGGTTTTATATGTTCGTTCATACGAGAGTCCCATAGTTTTATCCATACTATGTTCATTTCATTGCGGTTTATTAAGTTTCCCAATGTTTGTTATACTAATTGGACAATGACGGTATAAAATAGTTCTAACCAGGGACGGAGCCAGACTTAACTTTAAGGGGAGCCGAGATTTTTACAGGTAGGGATTTTTTTTAAGGGGGCCACTTATATTTATAATTTTAAAAATTGTAATTATATAAGTAATTTTAAAAAAAAAATTGAAAGGGGGGCCATGTACATAGCTCCATCCCTGGTTCTAACCCTCAAAGGTGAAAGGTTCAATGCGATGTCGGCTATTTTAAGATATGGTCTTGTGTTTTGATTAAAAGATACAAGGTTGAGGATGATTATGTCAAAACTTTACTTATAGATACAGTCTAAGATAGAGATGTGTCCTAAGGCGTAGATCTCTCTGCCTCTTTCTTATCAATATGAACTTATATACACGAAGGACATGGGCATGTCTTAGTCAGTAGATCTCTTTTATAAAAAAATTTCAAATTCACAACTACACATGGTTTATGTATCCTATGTCGTAGATCTCACTAAAAATGTTATCATTTTTAAACAATGGTATGGTCTAGCACACAAGTGTATTTTAAGCCATGTTCATCATCCAAATTGAACACATATCTGATAAACCTATCAAGTTATTGAAAAAAATAACAATAAAATTTAAATGTTGATCAATAAGAATTATTTAAAATAAATTTTAAAACAAATTGGTTGCCTTCTAACAAAACAAAACGCTTCTTTAAAAGTTTTATATTCAGACATCTTTTTCTTTTTTTGACTTTTTAAAGGTTTTAAAGGGTAAATGTCTCCCTTGCTTCTTCAATGTTACTTTTCAAATATCTATTTAAACTTTGACCATTCAACTTGTATTGGCTTTGGTTATAAATGGACCAAATCATCATGTTTTTAGTTTTCTTAGAAATAATTAGAGCCGAGAGTTATAGAATAATACATGATTGCCTTTTGTAAATTCTTTTAACACGATCTTTCGGTCATGTCATTGCTTAGATTGTTGTTTGTAGATCCTTACATTCTAATATATGAACAATCTTAGCTTCAACTGAAGTATCCTCTTTTAACCTATAATTTTTCATATTAAAATTTAAGAATTTAGTGATCAAATATGCTTTATGTTTTAGTTTGACCGATAAATGACATGTTTTCCCAAAAATTATCCTATATGATATCATCTCAAGAGGTCTTTTATATGCAATAATAATCTCTCACAAAGCATCATCTAATTTCTTTGCTAATAAAATATTTTGTAGTTCGGCAGATAACAGTCATGAGAGCGAGAACGAGAATGATTCCGGCGAGCGAGGATCCCTAACTGCAGAGATTCAGACGTGATCTACTCCAACTCTTTCATGGCTTCGTCTTCGTCTTCCCCAGTCCACCCCTGATCCCTCTGACCCTTTTACCAATCCTACCTTATGCACCCACAATCCCTTCTCAGAAATCTCCTATTCGAAGCTAAATCTCTAACCAAAAAATTGATCCTAACCTCTCTACTCCTTCCCCGTCTTCATGCCCACCCCAGAAACCAAACCCACCTCTAATCCCTTCTCACGAACCGTTTGATGCCTCTCAACAGGATACCGAAGCTGCTCCCCCTTCTCCACCTCTGGTCCCCCACAATGCACCGATCCGATCCTAGAAGGCTATTATGGCGGCAGGTAGTTCGCATCATCTGAGACCACTGAGCTAACCTTTTACCCTCTAGAAATTAGGGAGGACTAGGTCTTCGTTATTCCACCCCCGGAGCTAGCGCAGAAGGGAGCTTCCATGTTTAGTTCTGCGTTGTTCGGTTTCTTTACTAGGAAGAGGCCAGCTTACCTAGTGGTGCAATGCGCTCTGGCAAGATTTTGGGCAGAATTCGGGTTACAAGAGACACTGATAACCAGCTCCAACAACTTCTTATTTCGGCTTGATTCAGAACAAGGTATGAAATCCGTGGTAGAAAAAGGGCCTTGGCATATCCAAGGGAAACCTTTATTTCTACGATGGTGGAGCTTAAATGGTGGTGAATTGGAAGTGATTCGTAAGGCTCCTGTGTGGGCATGCTTCTATAATATCCCAGTTGAATACTAGAACACCGAAGGCATGGGCAGGATCACCAGTGCAGTGGGCCTTCCCCTGCTAATGGACACTCAAACCGTATGGATGACCAGGATTTTCTATGCTCGATTGTGTGTGGAGCTAGATCTGACCAAGAAATGGCCCTCTGCTTTCCAATTGGCCACTTATGGTGAGGATGGGCAGCAAATCTTTAGGGAAGTAAGTATAGAGTATGAATGGAAGCCACCTGCGAGGGAGCAGCGACAGGAAAGGGCTCCTACAGGACGAACTTTCGAAATTGGACTCCACCACGAGTTGGAGAAAAGCAAGGAGCATTCACCAAGCACTTTACCAGGGACACACCTGACACCTGCGCAATCAGCTGAACTTCCTCATCCAAGTCAGGAGGTCTCTCCAATTCCTGCGACCTCAATTGAATCGCCCAAGGAGACAGGTTCCCTCCGGTAGGATCACAATTCAGAAATGACAGAGCCAATTGATACGAAGGCACACTTGGTAGGGGATTCTTCGACACCTCCCCAGACTCACCATACCTCAGAAGAACTCAGTGGTGACAGTGGGCAGTCTACTATTGTTGCGGTTTGTTGGTCGTTGGTTTATGGATTTTGTTTTTTGGAATGTGAGGGGCCTTAATCACCCCAATAAACAGCTTGCAGTTCATGCTTGGCTTAAAAAACACTCTACTTCTTTTGTTTGTTTAATTGAGTCTAGGATTAGGTCTCCTGATTACTTGAATAAAGTCTGCACTTCCTTGTTTCCTAGATGGAGCTATTTTAGCAACTTAGATCAATCGTCTAATGCTAGGATTGTGATTGCATAGAATCCTGAAACCCTTCTGTGTACTATCCTAAGCTATTCTGATCAATTTATCCACATGGAATTGTCCCCTAGAAATTATGCTGATTCCTTCCTAGTTACTTATGTTTATGGAGCCAATAATCCTAACCATAGAAAGCTTCTTTGGCATGGCATATCCAACTTTTCCCCGTCTGCAGGTCAAAACCCTTGGATGATAGCAGGGGATTTCAATGCTATACTCTTTCCTCTAGAAACTGACCCTCCCTGTGCCCCTGTCATGTGTAGTAAAGTGATTTTAGACAGTGTGTAAGGGACAACCAGTTATTTGATTTAAGTTCCAGTGGTCCAAAGTTTACATGGTCCAATAAACAATTGGGAGATTCCTTCATAGCTCGGAAGTTAGATAGAACTCTTATTAACTCAGCTTGGAGCATTCGGTTCCCTACTTCTCATTATGTTATCTTGAACCCTCATATATCAGATCATTCTCTGCTAGTGGTTAGGTCGGTTGGGGACCAACAGAAGCGAACTACACCTTTTAGATTCTTTAACTTCTTAGCTGCTCAACCTAATTTCCTGCAAACTGTTGAGAAAGCTTGGTCCTCCCCAGTTACTGATACTCCTATGTATAAGGTAGTGTCAAAACTGAAGCTTATTAAGCAAGCTCTCAAACTCACGAACTCAGGTTAGATTGGGGATATTAATGAAAGAGTTGAGAAGAGTTATGCCAATCTTAA
The DNA here is from genome assembly GCA_027563865.1 of Erythroxylum pelleterianum. Taxonomy (NCBI): domain Eukaryota; kingdom Viridiplantae; phylum Streptophyta; class Magnoliopsida; order Malpighiales; family Erythroxylaceae; genus Erythroxylum; species Erythroxylum pelleterianum. The sequence continues at coordinate 6,090,730 of JAOQMR010000007.1, read as the reverse complement.
TCACATTAAGGCCCAACTAAGGTTATCACCTAGATCTCCTTTTCTGCTAGCTAAGGAAACAGAGGCCATTAGTGAGCTGACAGTACTCTAGTGGGTCAGGAATCTTTTTATAAACAGTCCTATAAGATCAATTGGCTTAGAGAAGGAGACAGAAACACTAAATTCTTTCATAATTCCCTCCTTGCCAACAGAAACAGAAATCCCATACACTCTCTTAAAGTGAGAAATGGCATTAGGTTGTGGGGATTCCCGAAACTCAAGCTCAATTTTGAGATTACTTTAAAGGCTCTATAGGGGTTGTAAAGAATCACCCTTCCAATGAGTTTGTGGCTCATCTTTTTCTCAATCCTTTGTCTGACATTCATTCTAATGCTGTTATTGTTGAAGTATCACCTTAAGAAATTAGAGAGGCTTTTCACTCTTTAAATCTTAATAAGGGCCCTGGTCCAGACGGCTTTAATGGGTATTTCTTTAAACAGGCTTGGCCTATTATAGGGGAAGAAGTTACTGGAGCTATTCAAAAAGTTTTCCTTCATTGTAAACTCCTCAAAGAGCTCAATTCCACATTCATATACCTTATTCCCAAAACATCTCAACCTTCCATTGTCCTAGACTTCAGACCTATCTCTTGTTGCAACTTGCTCTATAAGGTTATTGCTAAAATTTTAGAAAATAGGCTTAGCAAAATTCTCCCTCTCATAGTTAGCCCCAATCAAAGCGCCTTTATCAAGAATCGCAGAATAGGGGATAACATCCTTTTAGCACAAGAGATCTTTAGGAACCATCACATTTCCAATAATCAGAAGAGGTGTGCTTTTAAAATGGATCTCCAAAACGCCTATGACTCTATCCATTGGGATTTCCTTCTCAACACCCTCGAAGCTGTAGGCCTTCCCCTGAGGTTCATTAAGTGGATCAAAGAATGTATCACCACCCCTTCTTATTCCATTTTGGTTAATGGGTCGCCCACTAAAATTTTCAAAGGTCAGTCTGGATTAAGACAGGGAGACCTTTTATCATCTTTCCTCTTCATTAATTGTATGGAAGTTTTCTCTAAAAATTTGAGGGTCACCTATAACGGATGGGAATGAGGGATATGCCAAACTTGCTTTAGGGTAAGTGGAAGATTGTTGGAGTTATGTAAATATAGTGCCCTGGAAAGCAAGTGTATTTACATGTAACTTAATTTTCTTCCAGTTACAGTTTTATAATGAAAATATTTATTATTAATGAAACAAAAGAGTTTGGTTTTATTTGTGTGAGCATTATATATATCTAGTCAAAAGGTACCAAGATTATTTTGTAAGTAATATACATATACATAGAGATGTATGAAAAACATGTATATTATAAGAATCTAAATAAATGGATTCACAGTTGAATAATCAAGTGGTTCGATTGATTATGGTTTAGACTGTAGTGTTGCAATTTATCTCCATGTAAGTAAAGGAGTTTACTTCAAGGGAATGATGAGTTTCATATCATGATAGTAGTTAACTATCGATAATGTCACTATTAAATGAATCTGGAATCAAATGTGTTTTCAAGAATAAAGTGGGTCGTTACTTTAATATTAAAATATACAACTTAAGCATTCGCTTATTATGAACCATAATCTCAATGAGTGGTGAACTCGTATGTATTTCATTATAATTCTTGATATGATCGAAATAGATTTTTACAGAGTATTAATCCAGTGTTTGCATGTTGGAATTATTAATTGAAACATGTATCAGGAAACATTCACTCAAATAAAGAGTTTATAGTGATATCATTGCTTTTAGATGTTTTAAGGAGATTTGGTGATTAAACTGGCACCAGTAGTTTGATGGACTAGCCACCCATCAAGTCTTAACACCAAGATGAGATTTTATGTGTTAATAACCATATAAAGTAAAATGGGAGATCTAGAAGGAAAAACCAACATAAGGGAAAAACGGTAATTTTATCCTTTGTTGTGCGGATGGCTATAATAAGATTCTAAATAGGGTTTGCAATTGGATATAAAATATGTGTTTTCATAATATTTAATAATTTAGGAGTTCAACTAATTGTCTTTAGTGGAATAACATTTAGTTAATAAACTAGAATTAATTCTAATGAGATTAAGTTAATTATAGACTTATTGGAGCTTGAATTATCAAAGTCCAATAAGATTCCCCACTGGCATCAAGGAAGGTTATCAAGCTAAGCAAGAAATATAAATGGAGGTTTTAAAAGCTCATAATTAAATGTTGGGCTTGTACTAATTAATGGTTAATTAAAAACCCAAATGTTCATTAGAAATGGGCTAGACTTTGGTTTAATATAATTGATTAGATTAGATTAATTATATTAAAACAATTTTTTTAAGAAATGAAAAATCAATTTCGGTTTCATTAGGGTTAAATATGCAGCTGCATATTTGACATTAAATGCTAAATAAAGATGGTCTTTATTATGGTTTATCATCATTAAATGGAGTTATGAACTTACCATTAAATGGTTTAATGGTTTTCTTTTAATGTTAACATATAACCTATTAGCATTGATAGGATTAAAGAAGAAAGATGTACATTGGATGGACCATCTTCCATCTTACATTATCAAAAACCGAAATTAACTTGATAACATTTACTATCAGGTTAATAGACTTTTCATATAGTCATCTTAAAGACAAATGAGAAGAGTCTCATTTAATGGCTTCTTTATGATTGATTAAATGAAGAAATGATGCATTGGATGGAAGACTCTCCTTTCCTTTGTTGTTAACCGAAAGTGGGAGAGTGTAAAAAGGTGTTCTTACAATTTTATCACTCTCTCTCCTATCTTGCATGCAAAAATCGAAAATTACATGAGAAGTGTCTCATTTTTTCCTGCTTTCTTCTAAGACAATACTCCTCCAAAGTGTTTCTTCTCCTTTCCCACCAAAGGATCTTGTTAACCAAGCTATCCAAAAAGAACAAGTGGTAGATCAAGTTGGTTGAGAATACAACAACAAGGAGAGGATAGATTGACAAAGGAAAGGATTCAAAAGCAAAATCTTTCGATACAAGAAGAAGGAGAGGATAGCGCAGCGAGGAATTAAAGTTGCAGCGAAGGAGTCGATAATATCACTATCTTGTTCATGTTTATTATTATCCTTATACCATATCATGTATGGATTGGCATGATGATTTGGACATATTGCTTCCGTTGCAAATATGATTTCTAAAATGTTTTGAAATCTACTGGTTCTCCAAATATAACATGCTTTCTTTTTCCAATCCAACAGTAACATCTTCTGTCCTAGACATTCAGGTTCTCCAAAACAGATCTCAACACTCATCAGACCTCTCATAAAATGCATACATTGAGTATGTGTTACAAAGGCTAAATACGGTTAACAGTAAACCTGTCGTCTCACCTGTTTCTAATAGTGAGAGATAATCTTTAGTACAGTATCCAAAGAATAAAGTAAAGAGAGAGGTTATAAGGAATGTTCCGTATTCTAGTACGATTAATAGCCTGATGTGTGCTCAGCTATGTACTAGATAGGACATTGCATTCACTATTTGACTGTTTGGTTAATACCTGGTTAATCCAGTTGCAGACTATTAGAATGCAGTCTAGTGAGTGTTAAGATACTAAAGGGAATTAAGGATTATATGTTGACATATAACGCAGTCAACAGACTAAACCTCGTAGGGAATTCAGATTCAAATTTTAGCTATGTGTCCAGATGATTGAAAGTTTACTTAAGGTTACAGTTTTAAGTTTGTAGATGGTACAAGGTCGTAGAAGTGTGTCCAGTAAATACAGGTAACTTCCTCAACTATGCATGCAGAGTGCATGCTATAGGACTGCTTCACAGACGGTTTAGCTCAGAAACTTGATTTCCAAGTTGTCTGTGGTTAATTCAGTAGCTAGAACCATTTGGTTGTACTGTGGTAATCTTCTTGCAGTTTTATTTAATAACAATAAAGAATATCATAGGGTCTTAGCATTTAAAGATCAATTATTTGGTCATAAAGGTGTTGACACGAAAACGTGATATTAAGGTTTGGAGGATTTAAAGACTAATGAACTATAAGTTGATCCTTTAACTAAAGGACTTCGCCCACTTATGTTTATGACATAAGTATACAATATGGGTGTTTTGACATCCATAGACACTATTAGTTAGGGGATCGTTATGTTTGCTTCATCTACATTTGTACATTTTGATGTGTTATGACAGTATGATGGTTCATCAATAAAGATGATCATCGTTTATCCTTAGTAATACGTGTTGTCATACATTGTTATAATATGTATAAAAGTCTTAAGATTTGTGTCGATCTTAAGCATTTAAAGTCATTGGGAATATATACAAATTGACCTTGTGCCTATGTCATTTAGACGCATACAGTTTTAAATAGATATCTATGAAGTTTGACATGACATAAGGGGATATAAGTTTTTAATCCCATAAAGGTGTTCTTTAATGCAGTTTAGCATTCAGTTGGAGAACATAAAGGTTTTCTTTAATGTAGTTTAGCATTGGATGAGAGGAAACAAGTTTTCTCTAATGTTGTTTGGCATTCGGTGAGAGAAAACAGGATTTCTCTAATGCAGTTTAGCATATGAGGTTTAGTATAAAGTTGGAAGAATCGAGACCTACAAACGAAGACGATATAATTTAGATCATAAAGGTATCATCCTAGTTTTCCACACTCTATTTTCCCATTCATGTTAATGAGGTATTAGGTATACGTGATTGTATTGGATCTGTGTCACATATGACACATGCATCTAACATTTTTCGGTATCGAAAGCCTTGCAGGACAGAATGATGGACTTTCATTATCTTTAGATGAAATGTTTTGTTTTTAAACTTAGTCGACCAATTCAATAGCGTGGCTTAACCAAGTTTTCAAACTGTTTTTAAACTAGAAAAAAAACTACAATTAATGCTTGTCCAAAGGGGAGATTGTTGGACAATTTTGTCCTTTTCCATAAAGTTGGATAACTATTAATTGCATTTTTTGGTTTTTAAATAAATTATCAGTTAAGTTATGTAATTTGATCCATATAAAGATAAGAAATTGACCCAATAAATGATCTAAATTAATGGATCGAAGTCCGGGTAGAAAATAGATCTCAATTAGTGTGGACCAGATTGATGAGGAAGCCTAATATGATATAGGTTAAGGTCTCCTGCAGTTGCTCATATAAATTGTAAACATAAGGAATCTGATCCATTAGGAGAGCTTGCGTATTGAGAAAACTGTAGAAAAACCTATACCATGTGTCAGGAAACACTTTCTGTAAAGGTCCCGAGAGATTCGTGATCATTTGGGGCTCGAAATCGGCATCAGAATTAGAGATAGAATCGAAATCAGGTATTCCGCATTACCTTCGTTTTTAATCTTTTCATGTTGATCCTAGGTATATAATAAGATTAATTGATTGATACTTTTAAGTTTCAACATAAAATAAAATTTCAAATTTGGATGACATTTATTATATTTTGTTAGACACACTTCACGTGGGTTAAAATTGTTAGGTACTTAGATGTGAACGAAGAGAGGGCTTATTTTTTCCTTTCACTTAAAAAGAAATGGGAGATAGCATTATAATATAGTTACAAAACCCTAAATTTTGTTTTCTAGCTGACACTCATGAAAAAGTCTAACTTTTTCTTCTCATCTCTCATCTCTCATCTCTAAACTCTGGGCTTTTCTTATTTGCTTTCTGACGAGGGTCTTGCTTATTAAAATCTCTTAGCCTTCTTTAATCTCTCTTGTGGAGCTTGACCTTCATCTCTTTCACTGGCAAGTACCACAGTGGAGCATGGAGTGGTATGATAGTAGTGGTGCGGTGACTCAGTAGTAGTGGGTGGCCAACGACAGTGGAATGAGGGAGAACGTTGAAAATGGGTAGAGAGGAGAGAGACGAAAATGTAGTGCGGGTTGTTTTGTTTTGATTTTTGTTTTATTGCAATTTAGTTCCTAAAGATTTGAAAATTTAAGGTACTCGGTACTAGATAAAATCCAGTATTGCTCGGTGTAGACAGCCGGTACTGAGAAAACTAATTTCGTACTATTTTTCAGCCATACAGTATTGATCAAACTTTTAGATTAGTGTTCCTTATAGATTCTACATAATTTATTCTTTTGTGGTAATAAGATTATATAATGTTCAAACATGTTCCTTGACAAGATATGGTGAAAAATAATGAGCATGGCAACATGATCAGAAGTTCCTCTGGCATATATATATATATATAGACACACACACCATCAAATTAAAAAGTAGCTGGTCAGACAAATGGAAAGAATGTAACATTTGTTCAGTACAGGAAGAAGAGAGATTGTTTCCGTTCTCGTTTCTTTTCTTTGCTTTGTTTGGTTGCCAAAAGAACTATCTTATTGAACTACGAGGAATGAAAGAACTTCGGCTTCTGCATATGATGATGAGAAACTTTTATTTTGGGTGACCCACCCCTTTGTAGGACATTCTTAAAGGCTCTCACCTTCTTCCCTTTTTTTACCGGTTCAGACTCCAGTTCCTGCAGGTGAAATTGGCATAAATTTACTATAGTAGTTCTACATAAAATTTACATATAAATTATATCACCCAATATGTATTAAACATAAAATCGGATACAAAAATCATCTACCTTTTCTCTTCCATTAGGAGGTTTGTTCTTTTTCTCCGCGTCGTTGGTATCTGTGCATAAGATAATAAATACTTATCAAACTACCAGGACCTAAAGTACATTGCGTTTATCATACCTATATGGCATGCACATTTATTAAAAGAGGGCATGCATTTTCTTGACCACCTTCATCATGGCTACTCGTGGAGCCTCTGAGAACACAATACACCCTGAAACTAGGAGACCCTGGTGATGCTATTAAGCTATCGTCTCTTATAAGTTTGTCGTCCTTGTCTTCTCCAACTCCCTCCTTGCCAAGCCTCTCCACCAAAATTTCCTTCTCAATGAATGTTTTGGTATCGACCCTCTTCGTAATTGCTGCCTGATCTTCTGACACCCTCATACGTAATTGTTGGCGGATCAATGCTGATGAACAAACAATTTTTTGGCCATTATCGAACGACCTTATTTCCCTATCCACCTCTTTATCCCTGTCATTAGAAACGTATACCCATTTTAGGAATCCCTTTTCACTTTGTAGTGAAGAAACACTTTTTGGACCATTATTTGTCAAATGAATCGTCTCTTCCTCTTTGCCACCTTTATCACTTGTAATGGATCTTTGAGGGAGGGCCTTAACATCAACGGTTGACTCTATCTCCTCCAACGCCGTCTTGGAAATCCCACAACCCATGAAGTCGGTGGAGGAGAAACATGAAAAGAAGACGGAAGAGAAAAAGGAATTAGGCCTCTACAAGTTACATAGGAAGAAGAAGTTTTACTTGACGATTGAGGTTGTTGAAGAACCACTTGGTAGCGTAAATAAAAAGGATATCAAAATAAACGAGGGACTCACCGAGTTTTCCGGGCTTTGGTAAATGAACCAATTACATATACACGTATAAACAATATGGCTTCGTTCGAATTGTCATTATTCATGTCATTGGTTCCATTTGCGGACGGATACGAATGGAATCTTTTGTCTAATATTATGGTGTCTTATTCTATCACATAAATTTTAGCCATTTATTTATGTGAATCTTGTGTTCATTTATGTTAGATCCACGCGAAATTTACATAAATGAATGACAGAGATTTATGAGACAGAATATGATACCATAATATTAGACAGAATGAATGACTGAGATTTATGAGACAGAATTCAGATCCTCTGTCTAATATTATGGTGTCTTATTCTGTCCCATGAATCTCAACCATTTATTTATGTGAGTTTTGCGTTTATTTATGTAAGACCCTCGCAAAATTTACATAAATAAATGACTGAAATTTATGAGACAGAATAAGACATCATAATATTAGACGAACTCATAGTTTATACCTTACTGACCCATATGATATCGTGCTATAATTAGTCTAATATTAAAATAACCTAGTTCCCATAATTCTGTGCAATCTCAATAAGAACAGATGTGTTATCACTAATTACATTTCGCTTTAAATAATTTAATATGATAACCACCTATTAAAGCTATTAGTTATACCCTTCCACCCATCTTCATGACGACTAAAATTTGGAACGTCGATGAAAAGAACTCCGAACTTCGAACATAGATAAATCCATTTCCAAGGCTAGTACAGGACATTTAAGACCAACTGCAACGGATCTTTAAAATAGAGGAAAAACAACCTAAAATAGAAGAAAAATCAATTCCAATCCACCAGTAAATTTGGCGTGGCACAGAAGCATCACTTCATTACTGCTCATGCTTTTTTCATGCTTGTTCAATTGCAATATAAGCGCGACGATCCGGATCTCTAATTTGATTCAAGTCCTGAGACATAGTTTTGATTTCTTCTTTCCATTGCTTTAAAGCCAACTTCTTTCTCTAAATCTCCATCTTCTATCTAGGCATTTCAAGCGCTACTTGTCTATCTTTGCTTTGTTTTTTCGGTAACTCAATAAGCTCTTGATTTTCATTTCTAAGATTATTTATCTCAACAGAAGATTTTCCCTCAAATTTTCTCTTTGCTTTGGTCTTCTTCACTTCACTAGGCCTTTTGGATGAAGAGCCACCAACTTCGTCATCGTTTAAATTTATACTGAAATCAGAAAGCACAGGAGATATCGTTACCTGAGATTTAGGTGTTAGATTATGAGATTCTGATGACATATAGCTGGAAATTTGTCTTGGTGTGATGACATCATCATTAAGATTTCTAAATCTTTGACAATGTTCCATACATGATCATACTTGAAACCTGTTTTGTAATTAACATCTTGTGTTAGTAACACCTTTGCACAATACAACTACAAACAATGTATATATATCTTTGTTAGTTATCCAGCCACCAAGTATATATAAAATTGGAAGAATTAAAAAATTTGGAAACTCACAATATCTTGATCGGATACACCAATGAGATTCATATTTTCCACTAATCTGATGCATGCTCGTAATTTTTTAATAGCTTGCGCTATTTTTTTCCATCGCTCTTGTGAAGATCTCTTGTTAAGTTGCTCCCACCCATTAGTTGCCTCATTGTTATATGCCTTGTCAATTCGACCCCAAAAGTGTTCAGAAGTTTGATGCCTCCCAACAATCAGATCTTGTGAAATCTCCATATAAATCTGACATAGGAGCATATCTTCACTAGTGTTGTATCTAGTGGATCGGGAAGCCATTTTTCTTCAAAAGTTGATGTGCTTGTGAGAGTGTAATATTTAGGATGAAGAAAAGTGAAATACTTGACTCGAAATGGTGATTTGCTTAGACACTTTATCTTTCATATTTATAGACCTATAAATGAATATTAGCATTATCTCAACCGTTCAATTGGATTTCATCATCATCTCAACCGTTGAATGGATTACATCCTTAATCAATTGGGAACTTATCATAAACCTTATTGACATTAGATAAAATTGATGGATTTTATCCAAATCTCAACCATTCGATTGGATTTCATCATCTCAACCGTTATCATCAACCTTATCCACATTAGATACAATTGATGGATCCAAATCTCAATCGTCTGATTGGATTTCATCATCATCTCAACTGTCCGATTGGATTTCATCATCATCCCAATCGTTATCATCAACCTTATCCACATTAGATAAAATTGATGGATTTCATCCAAATCTCAACCGTCCGATTAGATCTAATTGGATCTTATCATCATCTCAACCATTATCATCAACTTTATCCACGTTAAAAAATTTGATAGATTTCAAACAAATCTCAACCATCCGATTGGATTTCATCATCATCTCAAATGTTATCATAAACCTTATCCACTTTAGATAAAATTGATGGATTTTATCTAAATCTCAACTGTCTTGTTGGATCCGATTGGATTTCATCATCATCTCAACTGTTATCATCAACCTTATCCACATTAGATAAAATTAATGGATTTTAACCAAATCTCAATTGTCCGATTGGATTTCATCATCTCAACCGTTAGATGGATTACATCGTTAATCATTTGGGAACTTATCATCAACCTTATCCACATTAGATAAAATTGATGGATTTCATGCAAATCTCAACCGTCTAATTAGATTTCATTATAAAAGTAACCATTGGATAGATTTTGTTAGTACCTCAACCATGGCAAGGACTTCTATAAATATCATCCTTTACTAAATCAAATATGTATCAATTTATTGTAATATATTATGATAATGGAGGTCCTTCTAATATCAAATTCCAAAAGATACTATCTTCTTCATCTTCATCATCATCAAGTGATGATAAACATGAGTTGATGATGCTTAAAGATGAAACAGTCATACATAATTTCATATAACTTAGCAATTGAGCTTCTTCGCAATCAACAAAACAACCAAAGTGGGCATCGTGGCTCCATCGCAGGGCATATAGTGATCAACCGTGATCGTGAAGCTGCAGATCATAATTTGTTATTAGATTATTTCTGCGAAAATTAGCGATACAATGATAATATGTTTCGACTTTGATATCGAATGTCCCGAAGTTTGTTCCTTCATATTGCTGATGCTGTAAAAGAGCATGATAGCTTTTTGCAACAACGAAGAGATGGGCTTGGTAGACTTGGATTATTAATTCTACAAAAAATAACAGCCGCATTCTGGATGTTAGCATATGGTATCCTTGCGGATGCTACGGATGAGTACGTTACAATTGGTGAGTTAAAATAATTGAAGGCTTCAAGAGATTCTATCGTTCCATTGTCAAGATTTTTGCAAAGCGGTATCTTAGATCAACAAATGCTAACAATATTGTAAGGCTTCTTCATATTGGTGAGCAATGTAGTTTTCCAAGAATGTTAGGTAGTCTTGATTGTATGCATTGGAAGTAGAAAAATTGTCCGATGGCTTGGTCGGGACAATATGTTGGATGTTCGGGATCACCAACTATTATTCTTGAAATTATCGCTGATTATAATCTATTGATATGGCACGCTTATTTCGGTATGCCAAGTACAAATAATGACATTAATGTGTTGGAATCATCGCATTTACTTTCTAATCTTGCTCAAGGTATTGCTCCTCTTGCTCATTATATCATCATTATATTATTTAAGGAAAATGATATAATGTGAGATATTATTTAGCTAATGGGATTTATCCGAAATGGTCCACCATTGTGCAAAAAATTCATGAGCCATGTTCTGTAAAGAAAAAATATCTTGCAATGAGATAAGAGTAATGTAGGAAGGACATGGAGCGTGCATTTGGAGTCTTACAATTGTGATTTGTGATTATTGCAGGACCGACATGTTTTTGGAAAAAACATGTTGCATGATATCATGATTGCTTGCATTATTATGCAAAATATGATTGTTGAGGATGAATGTGATCTCAATGGACCAATCACAAGTGTAACGGAAGATCTAGAACTGATTGTAGAAAGGGTAACAAATGAACATGCCCGATTTCAATAATTTCTTACTCGGGATAAACAAGTCAAGGACAAAAAATGCAAAAATTGAATTAAGGAATGCATTAATAGAACATTTATGAGAACAATATACTAATTCAGAGGATTAATGGATTATGCTATGTCTATTTTCAGTGGCGATATTATCTTTTAATTTTTTTGGTGTAATGAATGTTCTGTGCCTTTTTTTATATCAAAATGTTTTTGATTTATGAAATTCAATAAAATTTGACGTTTGATATTACATAATTATATTGTCATTTAATGTATTTAAATAATGTGAAATAGTGCAATATATCTCATATATTATTTCATTTAGTATTATCAAATAACAAATTATAGTCTAACTGAAATTTTATTATTTATTATTTATTAACATAAAAGTATAACAACAATAATATTGTGAATACAAATGTACACGAAAAATAAAATTGGGTTTAATTTTATAAAGTATTTTAATGAAAGGTAAACATGAATATTCTAAGAATATTCCTTTTTTCCTATTCAGTTACCTATCATAAAGTTAGGAGTAGACGGTGAACTTATAAAGCATGTTGTAGCTATTTACTATCCCTGGAAGCCAAGCAAACTGGAAGCTTACTGGAAAATGGTTTAGATCTAGGAGCCACAACGAGCTCATGGCTATTAATGAACTAGAGACCTCAAAAAGAAAAGCAACAGTTGAAGTAATGGGACACTTGGACAATACCAGTTTATAAGGTTCCAAATTGCATACCGCCAATGCAGAATCAAAACAGGAGTTGTTAATGCATAAAGTTTTCGAGAAGAGAATCATTACAGGGCAAGGAAACAAATTGTCAGTAAATGAGTTGGAGATCCTTTATAAAGCTAACTTGGAGATGCAATGTGAGGCAGTTGCAGAGATTTATGCTAATGTTGCTTTGGCATTGGAATTGGTGAATAGGCCTCTTGATAACATGGGAAATGTATCTTTTGAGCAATTTGAAATAGATAAGCAGTTAGAATATGTTGAGCAAGTATCAACATCAAAAGAGCAGTTGGAATATGAGAACTTTAATGTTATAGGTAAGGAGTATCTAGCACTGAGTGAAACTGATAGCTAGAAAGTAGATTTTATTGATTCTTCGATAAATGAATCTTCAGCAAAATGTAATCAGCAGGAGGAAAGTGTTAATAGGGTAATAATCCAATTTGTGCAGGTAAAGATTTAACATAGGGACAGTGTGCTAAGCCGATTAATTATACAATTTTATCAAAAGATTTTTATTGCATCACGGCAAATAGTAGATGATGGATTGATGAAGGAAGCTCAAATATGTGAACAAGTGTACTATTCTAAAGATGAGTTAAGATCAGAAAACACATGAATCAATCCTACAATCACTCCCAGTGCTGAGATTAACCTAATTATGGAAGAGGGGTAAATAGCCAATGAACAAATGGTCTACATAGGTACTGAAATTCAAGCTGAGGCTAAACCTTTGGAGAAATTAGCAACACAAACAGTTGATCCGAAAAGGATATCCTCAAGGAGATGGGGTAAAAATAAACTCAAAGGGGAACCTGTTGGAGTTATGTAAATATAGTGCCCTAGAAAGCAAGTGTATTTACATATAACTTAATTTTCTTCCAGTTACTTTTGTAATAAAAATATTTATTATTAATAAAACAAAAGAGTTTGGTTTTATTTGTATCAGCAGTATATATCTAGTCATAAGGTACTAAGATTCTTTTGTAAGTAATATACATATACATGAGATGTATTGGAAGCATGTATATTATTAGAATCTAGGTTAGTTGATTCACAGTTGAATAATCAAGTTAGTCACTTGATGATGATTTAGACTGTAGTGTTATGATTTATCTCCATGTAAGTAAAAGAGTTTAATTCAAAGGAATGATGAGTTTCATATCATGATAGTAGTTGACTATCGATAATGGAACTATTAAATGAATCTGGAATTAAGCATGTTTTAAAGAATAAAGTGGGTCGTTACTTTAATCTTAAAACATACACGTTAGCATTCTTTTATTACGAACCACAATCTTGATGAGTGGGGAACTCATGTGTGTTTCATTATAATTCTTGATATGATCGGAATGAATTTTTATAGAGTATCAGTCCAATGTCTGCATGTTGGAATTATTAATTGAAACATGTATCAGGGAACATTCACTTAAATAAAGAGTTTATAGTGATATCATCATTTCTAGATATTTTATGGAGTTTGGTGATTAAACTGGCACCAGTAGTTTGATGGACTAGCTATATATCAAGTCTTAACACCAAGATGAGATATTGTGTGTTAATCACCATATAGGGTGGGAGATCTAGAAGGAAAAACTAACATAAGGGCAAAATGGTAATTTTACTCTTTATTGTGCGGATGGCTATAATATGGTTCATAATAAAGTTTACAATTGGACATCTTATTTGAAACACGTGTTCTCATAATATTTAGTAATTCAAGAGTTCAACTAATTGTCTTTAGTGGAATGACATTTGGTTAACAAACTGGAATTAATTCTAATGAGATTAAATTAATTTCGGGCTTATTGGAGCTTGAATTATCTAAGTCTCGTTTCATTCCCCACTTGGCTTCTAGAAAGGTTATCAAGCAAAGTAAGAAATATAAATAGAGGTTTTAAAGCCCATGATTGAATGTTGACCTTACTTTAATTAGAAGCCCAAATGAACATTTAATATTGGGCTTGACTTTGGTTTGATTTGATTAATTAGATTAATTAAATTGAAACAAAGTTATTAAAGAAAGGAGGGAATATTTCCATTTTTTTAATACCTAAATGTGCAGATACACATTTAGCATTGAATTGCTAAATTAAAGATGGTTTTTATCATGCTTTACATCATTAAATGGAGTAATGATCTTATCATTAAATGGTTTAATGGTTGTCTTTTAATGATGGCATGTAATGTAACCTTTAGCATTCATTTGATTAAAGTAAGGAAGAGGTGCATTTGATGTACTCTCTCTTCCTTCTTTCATCCATAACCGAAAATGAGAAGGTCTCATTTAGGTTAATGGTCTTTTCATATAGTCATCTTAAACAAATGAGAAGAGTCTCATGTATTGGCTTCTTTATGATTGATTAAAGAATGAAGTGATGCATTGGATGCACATCACCTCTTTCTTTCATGATAACATAAATTGTCAAGGAGAGTAAAAAAATGTTCATGCATTTTTGACTCAGTCTCTCCTCTCATGCATACATAGCTGAAACTTGAATGAGAAGAGTCTCATTTTTGGCTTCTTTCTTCTAAGAAAAATCTCCTAAAAAATTTTCCTCTCCTTTCCCACCTAAGGATCTTGTTAACTAAGTTGTCCAAAAAGAACAAGTGGTAGATCAGGTTGGTCAAGAATACAACAACAAGGAGAGGATACATTGACAAAGGAAAGGATATAAAAGGGTCAAAGCTATAGCAAGGATTCGGAGAGGATACAAAAGGAAGGAGTCAAAGTTGTAGCAAGGAGTCGGTATATTTCTATGACCTTGTTCTTATGGCTAAAACATGTTGATTTGGTTATGTTATTTCCATTGCATTTTGATTTCGAAAAAAGTTTTGAAATCTACCGTTTTTAGCCAAATCTTGCATGCTTTTGTTTTCGATTCAACAATTGGTATCAAAGCCATTTTATTATGCATGATTTCGGTTCCTATATGTGATGCATGGGAAGTTTTGGTTGATATGAAAATATATTAATTTGGGAAGTATGAGTTGTTAATGGTATAAAGATGTTCTTATGAATGCAAATATGATTCAAAGGATATAGGTAATGAATTAGGTATAACTGAATGAGAATTGGGAAATTGTGTGAATATATAATGCTAGGAAAGGATTAATAAATGTATGATTGATGAATTTAAAGTAATCAAACTTACTTAAGGCATAACCTAATTGCAAACTAGATATACACAAGCTATAATGAATGAATGATCAAGACCTTGTGAATAAGGATACATACCTGGGATAGTTAATTGAGCATGCAATGAACATAACACATATACATGTGTACGATTGAGTACTCATTTGAATAAACAAGTTAGTAATGTGTAAATATGTGTGTATTGGATGATATAAATGCAATACACATTGTCAGATCGTTATGGCAATAGCTATCTGGAGCGTACTGTGAGTTAACTTATATGTTTTCTCACTAAGTTTGAATTATTTTTAATTAACTTTCAGATATTGAACTGTTATTGATATGATTGTGATATTTCTAACATTGTTGGTCCAAGGAGTGTGATATTCAGAATTGTATTAAAAGTGTTTTCAAATTGAATGTGCAGTATGAAATGTGTTCTTAACTATATGTTGAATGTCAGACTCAGATCCGATCAATATGATAAGTGACTATGTACTTTGAATGAAAGTTATTGATATTATATTATGTGAAAATATGCATTCCATCACATGAATATGCATGATCAAACAAAGGACTTGTGACCGGAGTGACTAGTTTGAAAAGAGCTTAAAGCTTAGAAATATGCACAAGGAGCCACAAGCTCAATTATTAATGAGCTCGATATCCACAAAGGGGTACGAGACAGTTTTTGAAATGAGCCCGATATCTACAAATGATACAGGATAGTAAATAGGTACTTGATCACAACAAAATAATAATGAAAGTGGAATCTCATGTGCGCTTGCACACACACACACACACACACACACACACACACACACACACACACACACACACACATATCATTACTTGTATCAAGTGAATGATTGTGAAGAATTATTGAATTGTATTGATATAGAGGAATGTAATGTTTGTGTACATGATGACGATATGAATGATCTGATTATTCTGAAATTATTATATGAAATGTTTGTATTTATAATGTGCTTCTTGAAATATGATACATATATTGTGATTTGGTATACAAAATTGAATGATGTGATATATGGGATTTGATTATGAATAATGTGATATTTAATACTGAATGATATGAAACACTTATTGAAATGAGATATGTTTTGCCTATGTTTCTGACCTAAGTGAAAACATCAATGATGGTTCACTCACTGAGTTCGCAAACTCATCAAAATTGCAGCATTGATTTTCAGGTACTGAGGAGACCTAGCTTCTAAAGAAATCTAGTTGAAATATAGTATTATTAATTTTGGGAACAAGAAATGGTTCAAAGGTCTGGTTAACTAATATCTGAGGAGTTTAGATAGAACGTGTTTGTTTATTTTCTCATTTCATGTAGAACATTTTGTATAAAATAGTGAAATCACATATGTTTTTTAATGTAAATATATGGAGTGTGAAATGTAATGCTACAATGTAAGTTATGTTTTGTTAATGAAATGGGAAAAGTTGATCATAAAAATACTTGTGTTTCTATGATGCCATAATACGTGAATATGATTACTCTAACATGCCATTCTTATAAGGTATGTTCTTGGATGTCCTCTGGATGTTCGAGCATATACTCTATAGTAGCGAAGTGTTACATCGAGTTTGGGGAAAGTACATTCTCAGATCACTCCTATATTAACATCCACAACATCCACTATGGTAATCAGCCTAAAGCTCCATTTAGATTCCTTAATGGGCTTGCTCAGAAGGATGGGTTTAAGGATTTGGTCAAATCTTGTTGGGATTACAATGTTGAAGGTTTTAAGTCCTTCAAACTTATGCAAAAGCTGAGAAGGGTTAAATATTCTCTTAAAGCTTTCTTGAAAGATAATCTTAGGCCAACCAAAGTAACATATGAACTTCTCTCTAAAGCTCAAAAGGCTTTCTATCTCTCTCCTTACAATAATCTATTGAAGCATACTAAAAGTGCTAGGTTATAGGATCGTCAGGAAGCCTTGAATTTGCAAAACTCAATATTAAAATAGAAAGATTCGATAAATTAGCTTAAGGATGTGGACTCCAACACTAAATTTTCCATGCATCTTTACTTGCAAAAAAGGAATAGAAACAAGATTGTGTTACTGAAAGATACCTATAGGCAACTTAGTCTGTAACTAGAAATCTTTATCTGGACTTACAAGAGCATTCTTTCTCCATCTTATGAGCATAGTAACATGTTCATATGATACTCACCATATTTGAGACCTCTTTGATAATCCCCTCTTATAGGATCTCAAGGACTCCATCTTTACTCCATTTACAAGCTTAGCGGTTAAGCATATCTTATTCAAATTACATCCCTCTAAAGCTTTAGGCCTTGATGGGTTCACTACTAAATTTTTCAAAAAACTTGGGAAATTACAGGTAGTCTATTTACTGAAACAATCTTAGAGTGTTTGTCGTTTTGTAAAATATTGAAGGAGATAAATAACACTTACATTTTTCTTATTCCCAAAAAGATAAGTCCAGATACTTTGACTGACTTTAGACTCATTTCTTGTTGTAACAAGGTTTACAAGGTAATTGCCAAACTCCTTGCTAATATATTAAGGTTTGCCTTATCTTCAGTCATTATTCCTTCCCAGAGTGCATTTATTCAAGGCAAATCCATAGGGGATAATATACTACTTACGGAAGAGATTTTAAAGGAGTGTAATTCAGGAAGAAATATTAAAAGTTGTTGCTAAAAAATTGATTTCTTCAAGGCCTTCGACACTGTTGACTAGGATTTCATATATATTTTCTTAAAAGATCTGGAGTTCCCTACTTCTTTCTTTGCATCAATTATGATGTTCTTAACAATGACTTCAATCAGTAATCTTGTGAATGGACTTCCTACCAAGCCTTTATATTATGCTAAAGGAATTAGACAAGAGGACCCTCTCTCTCCTTATCTATTTACTCTAGTTATGGAAGGCCTCTCTCAACTCATTAACAAGGTTATTGGTTCTAATGATAGTTTTTTTTGTCACAATAAATGTAGAGCTTCTAACCTCACTCACTTAATGTTTGTGGATGATTTTATCCTTGTTTTAGGAGCAGAAAAATATTTAGTGAAGTTGCTTAAGGAACTTCTTATGTGATTCTCCAAATGGCTAGGTTTGTAAGTGAATGTTAAAAAAGTAGTTTATATTAATCAAAAATTGTGAGGAATACCGAGGAACTCTCCAGTATTATTAAACTTCAGATTCATAACCTTCCTCTTAATATCTGGGAGTTCCTATCACATATGTAGAGCCTAAGTATTCTGATTGCATTCCACTCATAAAAAAGATTAAAACTAGAATTAATGCGTGGTAGAATCAATTTCTATCACTAACTGCAAAGGTTACTCTAATAGTTTATGTTCTTGCCAATCTTTCTGTTTATTGGATATCCCATCTTATTCTACCCAAAAAGATAAGCAAGGAGATTTATAGCATTCTGAAAGCTTTCTTATGGTTTGGATATTCTGTGAACTATAAGAAAGACAAAGTCAAATAGAGTAAGGTCACTATACCTAAAAGGCAAGGGGTTTAGGGATCATTTCTATTTCTCTTATGCAAAAAGTGCTTATGTGCAAAACAATTTGGATGCTTATTATAGATAAAGAAGCTATCTAAGTAAAATGGATACATGAAGCTATCTGAGTAAAATGGATACATGAAGCATATCTCAATACTGAAAGTTTTTGGCAATTGCCTGCCTCCAATGATTACTTTTGGTACTTATTGCAAATGTTGAAATTAAGACAAGAGGTTTTTCCTTTGATAAAACATGTTTTAGGAAATGGTGAGAATATTTGGCTTTGGTTCGATAATTGGACAGATCAGAATCCTTTAATGCAAAGGAATGAACTATCAAGTCTTACAAAGAGGCTTCCATTTAACTCCAAAGTAGCTTCTTTGATGAATCATTCTTAATAGGTAGGCAACTTCATGGGATTCAATTTAATTGTGTGATATCTTCCTCAAATTACTAATATCCACTGGTAGGATGTAGTTAATTGAGTCTCGGATACTTCAAGTATTTTTTCTAACAAATCTTTCTATAAAGCTATTCAAAAAGGAGGCAAGAATGATCCTTAGTTCAATCTCCTTTGGAAACATTCCGTCAATCCAAAAGCCTCTATTTTCACATGGTTGGTAATCATGAATAAGATTCATACAAAAAATGGATGGTTTGGTACCTATGACCAAATTTTCATGCTTTGTGAAGAGACTGAAGAGGATCGAGATCATCTATTCTTCCGATGTAGATACTCTGAAGTGATCAGGAGCAGAATCTTACACTTGCTATCTGAAGCCTCCCTTAATTATGATTGGTCCTCAACCTTAAACTGAATCATTGGTACTGCTAATTAGGGGTTACACGATGCCCCAATATACAAAACTACCTTCACTATAAAACTTATACTCGATATGGATGGAAACAAACAGGAGGATCAATAAAAATGAGGAAGTTAATAAGTACAACTTATCTAAAGATACTATTAATTGGATCCGAGCCACTATGATGTCTAAATATGATCAATGTGCTGTCCCCTTAGGAATGAAGACTATATGGCATTTGTAGCATTTTATGTTAATTACATTCATCTTTGTAATTTATTTTTGACTTAATTATTGTAATTTATTTCTAAATGAACTTATTGTAATATATGAGGCAGATTCCCTATAGTTCAATCAATTATTATTCAAATTTTAGAAAAAAAAAGCATTTGATTTTTTATTTTTAGGATCTCCCAATAGATGCGGAAAAAGTCACTTAATGCCTTACTAAATTTAAGAGTTAAGACGTAAATTTTTATATGAGGGTTTTCTAATCTTATGTTTTTGGATGTTGTCTAATGTTAAGTTTTATTAGTGACTATTACTTTTTACACTGCCCAAAAAATGGCATGTAATTATTAAATACATAATGAAATCCAACTCCTTTTTTATATAAAATTAGACAGGCTAAGAAAATATGTTAAGATAGGAATGAGCTAATGTTATTTTTGTTGCCCAAAAGTTAGAGAGTTTTTATCAGTAAATCCTTATTTCAAAATGTTTGAAAATTATACAAATTACTAATTGTGTCAACTTATATGGCTCCTCCTATAAAAATGACACACTTTTCTTAAGAAAACTAAAATATTTATCAATAAAACATGCCATTTATGATAAGAACAAAGGAATTGAAATGAAAAACTAAAGGAACACTTTAGAAATTTAAAGTTTGACAAGAATTACTACTAATAAAGTAGAATCTACCAATTGGAATGAGGCAAGAAGAAGCTAATAAAGAAAAAAAAGCTAAAGAAAAAAGAAGATTAAATGTTCTTGTTGGTAGTAATGAGATGACTAACCATAATATTGACATTTTTTACGATTGTAAATTCTCTAATCTATTGCTACCATTATATACTGAGATTAATAAGAGACTTGTGTGAGGTCTTGAAAATTCTATTATTTCTTTATTTTGATAAGTAAAATATGAAGATGAAAGCCATTTTAAATAAAATATTATCATCGTTACATTTATAACTGATACGTGAGCCTTAATCACAAGTTTTTACCAAGGATAAGCATTACACTATAGGTTGTACCAATAGAGAGAAGCATTTTAGACTATAAGGAAGTAGGAGTAGTTGAAGAATAGGTGATCCAAGTGATTTACCTTCCACTTTGCAGAGAAAATAGATATTTTAGGAAGGGGAAAGGAAAAAATTGATCCTTAGTCTAAAGCTTCTTCTTATAGCCAACTATAGAAGGAAATTAGATTTAGGAAGCCTATTAAGGAACCAAACCAAGTTATACTAGAAAACAGAAGGAGGGAGACAACTACTGAGAATTTGTAGAAAGAGAGGTTAATGAAAGTAATTTAATTATAAAATAGCCAAACAACCTTGTTTTCTCTAGAGTTGTTAACAAGGTAAGTAGGGGGTTTAGTCTTATTTAAGAAAAAGCTCTCTACTAATCTAGAGGGTAACTTTAAGAGTTGTAGATGATGGTTTGAACTTTAATGTGAGGAGGTAATCCTTCAATGATGGATGTGATATTCAAGAATCTTTGGAGGGGACCTAATAGATACTCCCTCTGATTCATAATAAAAGTCGTTTTAGAAAAATACACGCTTATTAAGAAAACTAATGAAATTATAGATATACCCTTATTAATCCTTGTAATAATTAGCATGTGAGAGAAATTGCATATTAAATTGACTTGAACTTGTGATCTGTATAATTAAGATGAGAGAGAAATGAAAGGTTAATTTTGGAAGTAAAATTATAAACATGCATACAAAGTCAAGAATGACACTTATTTTGAATAATTAAAATGTACCTAAAACGACATTTATTATGAATCGAAGGGAGTATTAATTATTGTAATAGAACCACGTCCCTCTCTAACTAACAACGATGAATTTAACAACATCCATTACCATTTTCATCAACTTATGAATTTTATTTATAGTCCAAAAAGAATCAAGTTTGGCCTTAGTTATCTAGAAGCTTTTCCTTTTAAAGAAATGAGTATTAATTTACCTCACCCAAAATCATTCATGGTATATGAAAAGCTTCCATATTATTACAAATTATTCAATAATTGAATGGAATGGACTCCCAACCCCCTTTAGATTTTAAAAAGCACAAAATTTTCCAATTAAATTTAGCCTTAGTAGAATCCTTTCATTCACTAATCTATAAGAAAAATTTCACGGCCATTTCAATTAATTCAGCTATCTTCATTTGGAGAAGAGGTCAAACACACAAATATGTGTGAAGGCTACTCAAAATTGAATTTATGAGTTTCTTATATAAGAAATTTTTTATTTATGAGTTGCCTATATAAAAAAATTGTTGCTCAAGTTGTCAATTCTTTTCTACACAAGATCATATTGTGGTAAACATACTTTATAGGTAAGCCTTATAGCTATTAAAGGATAGTTAATCAAGATTAAAATTAGTAAAATAAGAGAGTTGGTTTGTAAAGTTTGAGTTACCTATAAAGAAAAAGACGCAACTCTTGTAAGGATTGATCTTTATCCTTGAAAAATTACTAAATTTCTTATAATGATTCCATAAAAATTTTGATAAATGGAATGAGCATTGTAGAAAAGAAGCAAGTCATTGAAAAATGAGAGGTTAAAGAACTGTATTAAATTTTTTTGTTTCTTACAGTGTTAGAAGAAATCAATACCTAATAAGGAATTCTATGCAAAGAGAAAAAAGATAAAGGGAGAGAAGGTCACCTTATCTCAACCTTTTTCCTCCTTTGAAGATAATAGTAAGGTTCCTATTAACAAGAATACCATAAAAAAGTGGTGGAGATATATTATGCCATCCATTTGATGAAGAGATTAGGAAATATGAAAGCTTTTAAACTTTAATATTGAGGCTCCACTCTATAGAGTCAAAGGTTTTATTGAAATCAATCTTGTGAAAACAACTTTTGAGGTTAGGTAACCTGTTATAATTATGGAGAAGCTTTTGGGCCAATAATAAGTTATCATCAATACTGTAGCCTGGGATAAAAGCAATATGAGAAGGACCAATGAGAGTCGTTAACACCTCTGTAAGTCTATTAATAAGTAATTTAAAGATAATATAATTTAATTAGTACATGATTATTGGTGTAAGGATAGAAAGAATTTTTAGAATCAGAATTTTGGGACTAGGGTGATGAATGTCTTATTGAATTCTTAAAGAAGTTTTCCATTATAGAAGTTTTCATGCAGTATTATGGTAATAGTATCTCCAACTAGAAGATGAGTTAGTTAAGACTATTAGGGTTTGGAGCCTGGTTAGCTTCAATTTTTTCTTATGTTTCCTCTATATCTAATATATAGATTGATGTGGTGATGAACTTGGTTTTCCCCTAAAAGATAGTAAAAATATTGAAGTACTTATAAGCTAATTGTTTAATCCTCTATTGGATAGTATTGCCTTTCTTAAATCCTTAATGAGAGAGCATATTTTGTTAGAATTTCTTCTTTGGAGAATGGTAATATGGAAGAACTTTGTGTTGCAATAGTTATATTGAAGGTAGTTTATTCTTGATTTATATTTAGGAGTGAATTATGGATAATGAGGGATTGATTGAATTTTTTCATGGTTTGCCCCTAAGATTTGAGTAGGGGGTTTCAGAAGTAACAGAGAAATTGTCCTAGGCCAAAATCAACTTCTTTCTTATATATGTAACTGCTTTATCAAAGTTAATTGAGATGATCTGTTAAGAAGCTTAATTTCAATATAATTCTTCCATTAAAGTATAATGGTAGTTGCTTGTCATTAATTCCTCGAACTCAACTATCTTTAAGACTCTCCGAGTTGTTCACCATTCATTGGTTTGTTTATTGAATGTGAAACATCGAAGGGAGTTAATTATTCCGCAAACTTATTTGACACCAACAAAATATAAAAACAAACAGAACCGAAATAACAAAAACATCAGAAATTTGGTAATGTAGTTCGGCACATATTGCCTACGTCTGCGGAGCCCTCACCCAGCTTAATAACTTTTACGAAAGTACAATAGATTTACCCAAGACTTTACTGAGTCGACACCACTCAACCCTTGACACTATCCCACAACCTAACTACCCGTGACAGAGTTTCACACCCAATAGTATGACCGCCTCGTACTAACCTCAACAAAGGATTTTCTCAATCAACTCAATATTTGATAATAAAGATAATAAATAAACAACTCAAGTGACTAATCAACTAAGAACAAAATAATAATACACTTGAGAAAAAGAATACAACTTCCCGAAAGGTTAAGCTCCACTGAAATAGATTTGGAAGTTGTCGCAACACCAATAGGCTGACTCACATAGACATCAACACGAAGTCACAGCTGAAACTCTTCTCTTACTGATAAATCAACTTAACTGTGGCATACGCACCAGAACACATTAATCAGTTGTATCTTTATAACATACGCAACAACCGGTATATATCTTCAAAGACGCATGAAAACTTTCTATTTCGAAAGCACACGCACGACCCTTATTGTTGCTGCACACACTGCACTTCGTTTCTTTTTACCTTTTGTATTTCAATAAACTTCTATATGAATTAAATATGTGAAGAACACATCCAATAGAGATCCACGTGGGCTTCTTCAACTTTTTGCAAAAGCATGAGACATAATATTCAACTACAAATCCACCAAGTTCTCTTTTCAATTAATTCAAGACCCACGGTGGACCCACACTTTTATAATTCTCAAACTTCAATTAACGCATAGCCATACCCTTCCATACTCCTTTTCCCAATAAGCATTTAATGCACACTTAATAGATAGTTAATGCATACTCCAAGTTACCTTATCTCACATAAAAGCACCATACACATGCTGCAGTATCTATTTTATTAGACAACTAACACCCATCAATTGTATGCCACATATACAAACCCTCTTACCGCAGAATCATGATATACACAAATCCCTTTATTTTCTTATATCCATAAAATCCACAAATCCAGGAGTAACTCCAGTAGTAAAATAATTCCAAAATCAACATGATAACAGACTTTAATTCAAGATAGGATTCTTTTTCAACTAGAAGATTATCCATATGAATTTAGAATCCAAATCATTATCTAATTAGCATCTTATATGTTCAATTAATAAATAATGCCAAAATACATATCCCAACAATCTCCCCCTTTTTGGCATTGTTTGTCACAAATATGATACTCCACATAAATAATCATAATTGAACATATAAAGATGAAATTCACAATGCTCCCCCTTAATCAAACATCAAGTTCCAAAGAACACCAATAATCCACATTTCTCCCCTTTGGGACAAAAAGATGCCAAAAAGTAAGACAAATAGTCATACCTTGAAATCTCCCCCTGAATGGAACATTCACCATAAACAATATGATGTCTCATCCTTGGGACAAAAACATAATCATAATAATCACCAATAGATGCAGCGGAAGAATCATAAGCACACCAATATGACAATTTACCACCATTCAAAACACTGAGATATATGCCCGAGAGAGAGAGAGAGAGATCCATACCCATGAGAGATTTTCGGTTTTGACCTCTTTGAAACATAATTTGTAACATCTTATAGCATCTTGGCCTTATGTTCCTGATAACTCCACAAAAATAACATGTGGGTATAAATCTTTGACTCTTTTTCGATGCTTCTACCTTTTGTGCTGATATGGACATTTCAAACTTTTCTTCATTCACTTTCGAACACTCGCCTTTATAGCCTATGCCCTCGAAGTTCCCTTTAACATTACCAAATTTCAACAACTTTTCTAGCTTTTCCGTGCCTCCATTTAACATTCTCAATCCCTTTTCAGTACTTACCAATTTCATTCTAGCTTCACCAAGCTCATTCGACGTCAACATCATCTTCTTTTCTAACTCTTGTATGGTGTTCTTCACGAAAAGATTCTCTTCCTCCAATCTTTTATTCTTTCTACACGTTTTCACCCATTTTTCATATATAGCTTTGTAATCCTCGTAAATATTCCCTTTTTTATCATCTAGGCCACTTCCATTGCTGTCATAATCTGATATTGGATCTTGAGCTGGATTGTTTTCGAAATTTTCCGATTTTCCCTCTTTTCGGCCTTCAGTTACTTCCTTCTCAGTTACTGTTAAGCAAGTAACTGGACTTTTGCTATGTAAGGCAACCAACGCAACATCATTAGTTATTTCTTCTTCGCTACCATATTCACTCTCGGTGCTTATGAAGGACTTTCCTTTTTTCTTTTTCACAGTATTGGCACATTCAGATTGAATATGTCCAAAACCTTGACATTTATGACTTGCCTTCTGTTCACCCTTTTGTGTCTTGACTTGTTGTCTTGAATTGTTACTCGACGAACTTCTGCCATGTTGTCTAAAATCAGACCTGTCCTTCTTCATTCTTTTCAACCATTTATCAAAATTTCGTGTAAGTAGTGCCAAGTCTTCGTTTTCATCTGATTCGTCTTCCACATCATTCACACTTTTTTCAGTTTTCACCTGTAGAGCCTCTCTTGTAGCCATGTTTGCGAAACTAGGATCTGCACCAACTTGCTACCAAGTTCTAAATCGGTGACCCGCTCTGATACTAATTGAAAAACTAAAGGGGGTTAATTATTCCGCAAACTTATTTGACACCAACAAAATATAAAAACAAACAGAACCGAAATAACAAAACACCAGAAATTTGGTAACGTAGTTCGGCACACCTTGCCTACGTCTGCGGGGCCCTCACTCAGCTTAATAACTTTCACGAAAGTATAATAGATTTACCCAAAGTTTTACTGAGCCGACACCATTTAACCCTTTACACTATCCCACAACCTAACTACCCGTGAAAGAGTTTCACACCCAATAGTACGACCACCTCGTACTAACCTCAACAAAGGATTTTCTCAATCAACTCAATATTTGATAATAAAGATAAGAAATAAACAACTCAAGTAACTAATCAACTAAGAACAAAATAATAATACACTTGAGAAAAAGAAGACAACTTTTCGAAAGGTTAAGCTCCACTGAAATAGATCTGGAAGTTGTCGTAACACCAATAGGCTGACTCACATAGACATCAACACGAAGTCACAGCTGAAACTCTTC
The DNA here is from genome assembly GCA_027563865.1 of Erythroxylum pelleterianum. Classification (NCBI taxonomy): domain Eukaryota; kingdom Viridiplantae; phylum Streptophyta; class Magnoliopsida; order Malpighiales; family Erythroxylaceae; genus Erythroxylum; species Erythroxylum pelleterianum. Next base: position 6,063,798 of record JAOQMR010000007.1, on the reverse strand, counting down.
TCTTATTGATAAAACAACTTAACCGTGGCATACACACCAGAACACATTAATCAGTTGTATCTTTATAACATACGCAGCAACCAGTATATATCTTCAAAGACATATGAAAACTGTCTATTTCTAAAGCACACGCACGACCCTTGTCGTTGCTGCACACACTACACTTCTTTTCTTTTTACCTTTCGTATTTCAATAAACTTCTATATGAATTAAATATGTGACGAACACATCCAATAGAGATCCACATGGGCTTCTTCAACTTTTTGCAAAAGCATGAGACATAGTATTCAACTACAAATCCACCAAGTTCTCTTTTCAATTAATTCAACTCCCACGGTGGACCCACACTTTTATAATTCTCAAACTTCAATTAACGCATAGCCACACCCTTCCATACTCCTTTTCCCAATAAGCATTTAATGCACACTTAATAGACAATTAATGCATACTCCAAGTTACCTTATCTCACATAAAAACACCGTACACATGCTACAGTATCTATTTTATTAGACAACTAACACCCATCAATTGTATGCCACATATACACGTCAAAACCCTCTTACCGCATAATCATGATATACACAAATTCCTTTATTTTCTTCTATCCATAAAATCCACAAATCCAGGAGTAACTCCAGTAGTAAAATAATTCCAAAATCAACATGATAACAGACTTTAATTCAAGATAGGATTCTTTTTCAACTGGAAGATTATCCATATGACTTTAGAATCCAAGTCATTATCTAATTAGCATCTTAGATGTTCAATTAATAAATAATGCCAAAATACATATCCTAACAGAATGTTTGTTTTCGTAGTAGCTAGCTGAAACTTCAGATTTAACTATGTTTTCCCGATCATCAACTTTAAAGATTTTAATGGTTTCTAGAATCTCCATCTCTAACTCAACCATATCACATATCAAAGTGTACCATGTTACCGCGAATGTATTTATCAAGATAGATTGACCTTTTAATAGAACTAGCAAGATAGTTTAAGCTTTCTTTATATTAGTACTCAAAGAAGGTGCCATAAAAGTTAACCCAGATGAGTGCAACTTTCGATTTTGTTTTTTTGAGTTCCAAATCAAGGCGTCATTTCTAAAAAATTGGGACTTACCACCAATATCATGTTAGGAAGTTGATTCCAATATCTTTATTATAGATGTCTCATTATTGAATTTGAAGAGGAAGAAATCTGATTCGTTGATAAGAGTTTGACGAAATCCGACTTTGTCCCAATTTATAAAAATCCACCTTTAGATTAAAGGAAAGATTGGTCATTTCTCAACGAAAGAAAAAAAAACCCTACTCAAGTATTTAGCCATTTAGAAACTTTAAATTTGAACACATCCAAATTGATTCTCATGTGAATTCTAGCATGATATCTAGTCAATTGTGAATTCTAGCATAATATCTAGCGAATTGATTTATTCTATGTGCACAGGCACCACATTTTAGCTTTTTTAGTGAATATGGAATCACTTTTTGGTAAGAATATAGGGAACTTATCTTGAAATAAGTATATATATCCTCTCTTTATATAAATAAATATGAAGTTAACGATATGGTGCTCGTAAAGCTAGTGGTTCCAAGATTCCCTCCATTGTGAAGTATATAATTTTCCTTCACGCATAAGTTCAGGTAAGATGGGTATATCCATTTATTAACAATAGTCTTGGGGATCATCTTTTGCATATATTGGCCGACATGGAATCTTATTCTTCTCATCACTTCCTCAGAGGTTGCATCATCCAATCTTAGAAGCAACCACAGAACTCCACTGTGGCTTGTTCTGCTTCCCAACACAGCGAACACCATTCTTTTGTGGGGATGGATAGAATCATTCTTCTTAGCTCATTGACTAAGTGAATGGTGAAACAAAAACACAAAAGAATCTATGCAATTGCGTAGTTTGCTTATCCATGAAGGATCTATTCTTGCCAAAAGTACTCCTTAGAATTAACTTCTATCGTTTTGGTCCCCAAAAACTGTATGTTTTCACTTGAAAGCTGACATATTTTTTAGAAGTAGTACTTGTTGGCTAAATCCATCCCTCTCATTGCAAAGTTGCTCTAGCAGATATATATAGGAAAGAAAGAGAAAGAGACATCATAATAAAGTATATAAGCACAAGCAGATGACCATAGCAAATTAACGTACCCTTGAAACAATTCGATTGCAATCTCTTTTAGTTTTGCTCATTTCATATGTTGCGTATTACGTAGTTGAACTTCTGATACAGGATATCTTCTCCTAATCATAAGTCAAGTCTTACTCATACGTGAACTAGTTTCTTCCTTATCTGATCCATTCGAGACCTCAGTGGTCCCGCTGGAACAAGGCGAGGAAGGTTGTGAATGACCTAAACTCAAGCTGACTTCCGCCCCAAAGTCCTCTAAACTATTCCCAATGATGACACCATGCTTTCTTGGTTTCCTCTTCCTTTGAAATACGCCATAGACAACCCAATTTCCCGAATTCACCATTGGTATCTTTGACTGTGAGTAATGGATGTTTCAAAAAAAACAAAATCCGTTAGCTATACTTAAAAAGGAGAAACGATTAGATTCTGCGAACAGCTGAGACATCATTATAAATTTTGTATGGTACTTATTGCTTTACGTACATCTTCTGGACGCACCTGGTAAGAATTTGATATTGCTGAGGAGGATACAAGGCGAAACTCATGCATAATCCATTTAGTTTTGGTCTCTTTAGAATGCTTTCCATCGCAGAAGACAAGGGTTTTCCGAGTTCCAACAGCTCGGTCGCTTCCAGAAGCTACAACTTGTTTAATTTTGCCAACACATTTCCAGCAGCCATAACCGGCACTTCTCTTACGTTTTCCTTGTCTAATCTCATTGTCCTTCGCCTTGTAAAAGAAGTACCTCCTTTCCTTGACATCACCTAAAACGAACCAAGACGACAATTTAATATGATTTATCTCGAAACAGTGGTGGAGAGTATGTGTTTCTAAGAACAATCTGTAATTAAAAATTTACTCATCTGTCCACTTGGTTTCACAAACCTGGCAAATTCCAAGGATCAGTTTGGAATACGTCGAACTCAGGAATAATAGAGGCCGGCAATGGAACACCAAACACCTTACGTTTCAAGTAATGAACGAGAAGCTCTTCATCTGTTGGGTGAAACCTGAACCCGATAGGTAACTTGACGCCACCCGTCCTAACAAAGTATGGTTTCTCCATGCCAAATCTCAACTCAAAAACCTCCCAACTTCAGAGAAGTCTGTTTCTTTATCTGAACCAAGTTGAGATTAGACTATCTGCAACTCAGCAAGGCTCAATATAAGTAACAAAGATATAGCGAGGCATATATTTTTGTTGTAAATTACCTAACAGAGCAAACTATATGTAGGAGAGCGAGAGACAGAAAGGAACATAGTCCAGATTGGAAGGCAAAAACGAGAAGAATGCTTGTTATGGCCTTTGAGTAAGTTAAGGAAAGACCAAGGGTCGCTTATATGGAGGGAGGAGGGAGGAGGGAGAGGGATATTCCAAAGTTTCCAATTCGTAGTCTGAGTCAACTCCCTGATTGACTTTGGAAGTCTCACTGGTCATAAACGTGTACCGGGCGGTAGTAACATTAAGACCCAAAAGGATATGTAAGGAAGCATTCCACTTCGGGTCAAGACGCACATGTACACGGTCTGGTACTACTTTTAAACCCCACGTTTGGCACGTTTTATAGTAGGTGGTTTTAGTTATTCATGTCTGCACTCGTCGGTTATTTCCTAGGGATTTCGGTTTCAAAAGCATCAGACTTTATTAAGCTCTAAAGATGCCTGACTTTGCTTTACGATGGACGTTGAATTTCCTTAATTAAAGAACATAGTTGGTGATTCCCGTAATTTTGTCTTCTAACCCACAATTTTACCATCTTAATCTATTTTAAACTAGAAATTGATGAAGTTTGGGACTCTAATTAGATATATTCTTTAAATGAGCAACAAGAAAATATAAGTAGGATTGGTAATAGATTAGACTGATCCTGGCTTAATATATATATATATATATTTTTTTTACTTTAGCTTGGACATAACCTAAGGTCTAATTGACTTCAGGTCCTAAGTACAATCAATTCAAAATATATTTGATCTCAGCCAAGTTTGATTAGAGTGTGAAGGCGAGAATTTAAATCAAACTGGACTAAACTCGAAAAAATTTAATCTAACATTATCCAAAGACGTGAAAAACATCTAGACAAATATATAACACTATGCAAGCAAGGTAAAAAGTCCAAAAGTTAGAAGAAAAATTTAAAATGCAAGACAATAACATTGTAAGTGATATTAAGATAGAGGACTTTAAAGGGGTGAGAACAAGACAATATTGGAAATAGTAAAAAGTTATTTTCAAGTATTAAAAGAGAAGCAAAAGATATTGAAGAAGGAATTCTTATTTCAATATATGTCTCAATGCTTTTAATGAGAGGTGTTTTATACACGATGTAGTTATATAATATAGAAAAAATATACTTTAATATATGATAATTACATCCCTCAGTATTTGATAATCATATCCCTAATTATCTTCTAATATAGCTGAATATAGATGAGAGTTGACTCTCATGAATATATTAACATCCCCTCAAATTCAAGATCCGATGCATAAATTACTAGCACAGGAGGTTGAGATTGCAAGTATTTTGAGTTATGTGGAGGAACCAGTAAAAATAGTAGGTTATCAGACTAAACAATTGACAAAATGGAGAGATTCCATTGGTTAAAGTTCTTTAGAGGAACCATTCAAGAGAAAAAAGCCACATGAGAGACTGAGGAGAACTCGAAGAAATAGTACCCCCGTCTATTTGATTGATCAGGTAAGAATTTCGAAGACGAAATTTCTTAAGGGGTTAAAATTGTAATAGCCCATTTCTACACGTAGGAATTATACTGCTAAATGAAGTTATATGAGTCACATCACATGAGAATATATGAAGTGTATTTCATTTGCAAGCATCATATTTGCATATATACATGAATCATGATTTAGAGACATTGTAAAAATAGTTTATTCACTCAATTGATTTATTCCAAGGTATGAAAGATCTTAAATAATTATGATGTAATTGTGTGTTGATTATGACTTGAATTTTAGTTTGATGGATTAAATTAGTGAATTAGAATTTATCGTTACAATTGAGTGGTTGATGAAGTGTTATGTGCATCTAGTTTAGGAAAAATGTTAAAGAACAAGACAAATTGATACATGAAAAATTGGGTTGACTAGACCTATGAAATAGTGACACATGGCTTGATTAATGAGCGACAAACGGTGGCTAAATTGAGTGAAAAATGGTCTATTGATTATGAGACAAATGGACTAATTATAGAGTGGAAAATGGAAGTTGAAGTAGAAGACATATGGTTAAGTCTTAGCATCACACTTGGCATAACATGTGTCCACCTTCTCTTCGATATGTTTGATCCTGTATGCTTCGGTAATAGGATCAATCTTGTATGCTATGTTATGTTCTAGACCCAATATATCGTATGCTCTAAGTGATAAAAGTAAATATGAATCGACTCCTGGTAAGTGTCACTGGGTGGCAATCAATAATATCCTAAAGTACTTGAGAAGGACTAAAAATGTATTCTTGGTATATGGAGATGGAGATCTCATAATGAGCGAGCATACATATAACACCCTACTATCATAAAGTATATACTCGAACATCCATAAAACATTCACGTATATATCCTATGACAATGGTATGTTAGAGCAAATATAATCTCTTAAATGGTATCATAAAGAATATATAATACTTAAAATCTCAACCACTACAATAAAAACATACCATTCAAAAAACGTTGCGAAATGTTGAGGCTTTTTGTGACGTAGTGTTTTGCGACATTTTTTCAATGGAATGTCGCAAAGTAGTGAGCGCGATGTTTTGTTGAAGGAAACGTTGCGGAAGGCATGGTTTTTAAAACTTCCCTGAGTCCCCTCCGCCCCAACTAGAACGATGACGTGTCCCCTCCCTCCAAAATGACGTCATTTTGATAACTTACCCAGTCCCCTCCACCCCAGAACGACGTTGTGTCCCCCTGCCCAAAATGACATTTTGGTTTTCTTAAAACTTACCCCCACCAGAACGATGACATTTTGGTTTTCTTAAAACTTACCCCCACCAGAACGACGTCATGTCCCCGCCCCCAAAACGACACCATCTCATCTTTTGTGTAAATGAAAAACATCAATTTTTTCCTCAGTCTTGCGTATGTGTGCCTGCTGTGTTTTAGCCTTCCCTCTCTCTCGAGCCACTTTCTGCTGGAGTGCTTCTGTCGAGCCACTTTCCCCTTGCTGAGGTTTACGTCCCTCTGTCTTCTACAGTTGGAGTGCTTCTGTCTTTTAGAGGAGGTAAGTCATTCAACATTTTGTGCTCTGTGATGAATGTCGTGTTAACTGTGTTGGTTTTTTACTCAGTTCTACTCGACAATTTAATCTGGTTTTTATAGTGCTTTTTCGTTTATTTTGATTATCTGTAACACATTGCATTTGGCTTTGCATTGTGTGACTGTATGTTAAGGAAGAAAACATTATTTGTTTAGGTGATTTGGGATAGCTCTGTCACAGCTTTGAAGTATTCGACAAAAGTTCAGAGTGGTTTATAGATAGTTTTTGTAATTTTTAGTATTATATGCTTGAGTGAGAAATAACAATGAGTAGAAGTTAAGGAAGAAATATTGAAGGCATGAACAAGTTGAATGGAAGTATTGTGATTAACAAGTTTACCCTGTTTATTTGCCAGATGGACTTTTAAAAATTGTTTATCGCATCGGTGATGTACATTAAACAAAAACGTTGTGTTAACTAAAGCCTTACATGTTCCCACCTTTAAATACAATTTTTTTATGTGTAAACAAACTTACTAACATAACCTCAATAACCATTGGATTTTGTACTTCATATTGCATTTTATAGGACCTGAAGATTAGGAAAATACAAGCAGTTAGTAAGGTGATAGGAAGTTGTTCACAATTCCACCAACCATTGCACATATATTCATGAAGCCCTTATCTATTCCATCCTTTTCTTATTTTCTGTCTAAATTGGGCTTATGTTTTTTGGCCCCTGAATTTTTTTATTTGATTAAGCATGATTAGTTTAATTTTGGGATATTGCTAGATTAATTTATGTTGGAATTAAATAGCATAATAATGTGAGTAAGATAATATGAGGTAGGTAAATTGAATTAAAGGGTTAGGGTGGTAAGTTTGTATAAGGGGCATTGTTGGAAGATCACTTAAGTTGTAAAGTCTTAAGGCTTACAAGAAGGGGAAAAATGGACTTTGTGCAATTAGTAATGGTATAAAAGGAAGAAGAAAGGAGTGTCTTACATTTAGACGAGGCAAAAACGTGAATGAGAAAGAGGAGAGGAGAGAGAAGCACGAAATAGCGAGAGAAGGAGAGAAAAGAAGGAGAAAAAGTTAAGCTTTCTTCATTTCTTGGTTTTCAAGGGGGATTTGTGAAGTTGTTCAATAAGGAAAAAGGAAGAGGAAGGTTAAAGCTTCCATTAGAGCCAAGAAATCCTTTGGTTAGTGGAAATTCAAGGTAAGTTGTGTTTTAATATTTGGATTTTTGGAAGGGTTTTGGTTCAAAAAGCTTAGGAAATGTATGGGTATAAGTATTCTAGGATCAATTTCATACATTTGGTTCTTTGGGTTTTCCAATTTGAATTATATTGAATTGAGAATTTTTGTTATTATTAAAGGGAGGCAAGAGAGGCAAGAGGAGCAAGAAGAGATATATCTTTGAACAAGTTTCCAAACAAGGAAATCAAGGTGGGTGACATTTTTATAATTGAGTAAATAAACTATTAAAGTTTCTTTCAAATAAATGAAATTAAATGATTTCCAACTACCTTGAAAATGTGCATTTATTGTTCTTTAAGATGGTTTGAGAGTGTTCCGTGTGTTTTTGTATATGAATTTTGTGAATGAATTTTTGAGTGATATGGGAATGATTTCAAATTGTTCCATAATGGTTGTATTTGTGTCTTTTAGATGATTTGAGAAATGGTTATATGATTGATATGGGATTTTGGTTGATGAAATGTGAAATGATGATAGAAATGCATATGACATATGTCATGCTCATGAAATCAAGTTTTCCAAAAAATTTGTCATATAGGCATCATGTTTCAAGTTTATGAATTACATATTATGTGGGTTTATGGTGGTCTGTTCTGTCTGTCAAGTGCACTTGATTAAAAAGGCCTCTCCTGCTTGCCCACTAGCGGCATGGAGCTCCCTTGCGGACTCCCATAAGTTCACGGTTACGCAAGACCACTTTGTGGAATTGCAATATTATGTTCTGTTCACGACCGCACAGGACCCTTAGGGGAAATGTGTAGTACGTTCTGTTACAGATCCACCCAAACCATTCTGATGTGTTTAATTGATTTTGATGTGTTTGATTTGTTATGATGTATTGGCAAGTTTGATGGATGTATGACTTATGTGATTTGTGAATTGGCTTTATACGTTAAAAAGTTTGTGTTTTATGATTATGATATATTGGCAAGTTTGATGGATGTATGACTTATGTGATTTGTGAATTGGCTTGATACGTTAAAAAGTTTGTGTTTTATGATTCAATGAAAAATTGGCTATGATCAAGAAGGTTTTTAATGGTTTTGTTTATTACCGATTATAAAACTGTTACCCACGAGCGTTAAGCTCACCCCCACTCCTTCCCATCCACAGGCAATGAGAAAGATATCGAGCTATCGAGTTGAGCATCAAGGCATCACTCCAATTTGTACTTTTGTTCTTTTGGATGTTGGAATTTGTAAAACAATGCTTTACCTGCATTTTGAGAAATTATTGCTTTTGTAAAGTTGTATTTTTTTTGGATTATGTTGTAAGGTGGCTCGAAATGCCCACTAAAGCGTTGTAAAACTCTTATTTTGATGTGAATGAAATACTTATGCATTATGATTGTTTATGGCTTTTCAAATTTTTACATTGCTAATTTCAAGTTTTCATAAGGGTAGGATTGTATTCTGAATTCAAGGGAAGTTCTGGAATTATCTAGGTATAATTAGTAAAAATTGTCTTCTTGGAAGTTGTAGATGATCTTTCTAGCTTTCCAAGGATATAAAGTTTTGTAATTTTTGGATATCAGAATGGAAAGATATAATTGTTACAAGTTATGATGCTGCATAGTATATTTGTGTAAGACAACTATGGATAATGATGGGAAATTGTGGTTTCGATGAACCAAATAGATTGAGAATTGAGAATGGTATGAGATAAATTTAGTGTTTGAATTGTTATGAAGTGTTTTGGCACTAGAAGGGTTGAATTTGGGAAGATTATGAGTGAATATGATGTTAGATTGGATGTAGGAAGCATTGGAAAGAGTTTGGAGGGGTATGGGGAACCCCTGTGTCCATTAGACGGACATTAGCTCCGTTTAATGGACCTTCCCAGGTGAAAAAGGACCCCTAGCATCACCAATATCCGTTTAACAGATATTAGGTATGTTAAACGGACCTTCTCAGGTAAAATTTGGCTCCCAAGCCCGACGATGTCCGTTAAACGGACATTCATGGGATAGTTTCAGAAAATTGCGATTTTTCACCATTTTAAAGGTAGAATCTCACTTTGTGATCTTCTTTAAAGTTGTAGATCAAGAAGTCTTCTTTCAAAAGGTCAAAAAAGGAACTCAATCACACATCTAGATTGAAAGTTATAGCAATCATGTTGGATCCCGTTTCTGGAATCCAACCTCTTAACAGAATGACATCAAACATGAGCGTGGTTCCTTGCTTAACACAAGTTCTCATCAAGTTTTTTTTTTCACTAACATATCTCACTTATATAAATTAGCAATTCATGATCAAAACTTATCAGCTCAACCTCATCCATACCCAAATCATATTTCAC
>JAOQMR010000007.1:6033647-6053780 GCA_027563865.1 Erythroxylum pelleterianum | reverse complement strand
AACACTCAGAAGGACAGAACTTTTCTGTCCTCGTCATCCGTCCTCGCGTCCTAGGACGCTAACCAAACGCTACATTATAGGCTGGTAAAGAAGTCTCACACCTTGGATCATATTAGGCAAGCTTTTTCTTTAGGTTCGAATTGCCCAAATCTATGGCTCATAACATGTACATGTGTTGCCACGCAGCGCAGTCAGCGATGACTCCTCTATCCATTATATTGCGCAGTCAGCAATGACTCCTCCATCCATCACCTCATGCTGGCACCATCTCATTCTGCACTCAAATTTATTAGCGCCATCTTTTCCATCGCCTCGTGCTTCCACCTAGTTTCTCGCACTTCTTTTTTGTTTATTTTTCTTCGTTGAACTAAAGTTTCCACGTTCTACGTATCAATCAACGCTTGAACGTTTTAGATTCCATTTGTTCAATGGGCAAGCTTTCCCATTTAAAACAGTTAGGTCACATTTTTTAATCTTGGATCAATAATATTCCTTCGGATATTCTCTGCTGACTGTTGTCTTCCAACTAATAACCGACACGAAATGTCAATGATAAGAGAATATTCGTGAAATATCAATTTTGAATTTTTTAAAAAAATCCAAAATAGCAAACCGAACAAAATATTTATAATTAGTCAGTAAAAGAAAGATATCTTCTCTGTAACTCTTGACAGACGGAACCGTGAAAGACAAGCAACGAAAAGTTACAGGGGAGCTTAGGAAATAGCTAAGGAATATCCAACGGCATTTTCACAATGACAAAGCAACAATGGAGGAATATTCTACCAGCAGATCCATTCTTTGTTTTGGTTTGGTTTTCTTTTCCTTTCTCTCGGGATAACAAACAAGATCTGTCTTCCAAAGCCAGATATCTACCACCAACCATTATAAAAATAACCTTTCTCCTAAAACCCTTTTCCTCATCCATCAAGCCACAATCTTCCAAACTCCCAGGCTCTCTGCTGCTCGGTATGGCCCTCAAAGCTGTTCATGTCTCTGATGTTCCCCATCTTCACCAGGTCCCAGAGAATGCTTCTTTTTCTCTCCGCTCCAACTATTTCTCCAAAGGTTTGCATTAATTATCATACTTCCGTATTCGTTTCCTGCCTTTCTTTTTCTATTTTGGTGGATATTGATCTTTTCCCATTGATGATTAGGGCTAGAGTTAAATAGGGTGACCTATAGCATACCAAAGTTCTTGGTGATAGGGCATAGAGGTCATGGCAAGAACAAGTTTGAAACCACAGATCGAAGAATGGAAGCCATTAAAGAGAACTCTATCTTGTCTTTCAACGCTGCTGCAAAATTCCCTCTTGACTTCATCGAGTTTGATGTTCAGGTTAGGGTTTATTTCCTCATTAATTCCTGGATTATTTCCTTCGGTTCTTTTTATTTTCTTTTAGCATGTCTCTAGTTTTTTGGGGTTATATTGTTGGTATTTCAAAGGCTGTCAGTGTCAGTCACCCGCATACCATTAGTTTCCGTCGGAGTCCAAATGCGTTTAGCCGTGTCAACGCGGATCATCCGTGCCGTCATGTATGAAATTTGTGGATGGAATTAAACGATAAATGGCACAAAGATCCTCTTCCGTGTCAACGCACGTAAAACTAGCCTTTTCTTTTTCACTTTTCCTTGATTGTTTTAGCAAAATTACGGATCATTGACTTCCTGTATACATTTGGCGTTTTTTTGTCTTCCTTTCTTATCTTTTATGTTTCATGTCAGGAAGGATATTGTACTGATGTCGTATTTTGGTTTGTTTTCTTTGTGGGCAATTTATTTTGTCGTCCTGTTTAAAAAAAAGAATTCAAAGAATTACCAAGTTGAACTCAAAAAATAAAGAAACAGTGTGATTTGTTTAGGTGACCAAGGATGGGTGCCCTGTCATTTTCCACGACGATGTTATCGTCTCCGAAGATAATGTAAGTCCATCTTGCTCTACTTTTAGCCTTTAATATACCTATTCTAGGAGCCACTTAATTTGCTCAGGTCTTATTTCGAACCAATCATGACCTATGGATTTGTGATGAACAGGGCACCGTATATGAGAAGAGAGTGACAGATTTGACCTTGTCTGAATTCCGAAGCTATGGTCCACAAAGAGGGACGGGAACAATTGGCAAGCCTCTTTTAAGAAAAACTAAAGATGGGAAAATAGTAAGATGGAATGTGGAAGAGGACGATTCACTCTGCACTCTACAAGATGCATTTCAATCGGTAAAACCTTCTCTTGGTTTTAACATCGAACTCAAATTCGATGATCACATCGTATACCAGCAAGATCACCTTATTTGGGTCCTTCAAACTGTCCTCAAGGTATAAAATTAATACTTGTCAAGTTTTAATTTATGGGTTTAATGATGTGAAACAGTGCTGAATTTTGATCTTTCTATATGTATCTTTAGGTGGTGTTTGAGTATTCCAACGAGAGGCCCATTATTTTCTCATCCTTCCATCCTGATGCTGCTCTGCTTGTTAGAACGCTACAGAACACACATCCTGTAGGATCATTTCTAATTATGTTAATTTTTCCTCTTTTCAAAAGTTTCACTAACTGGTAGTGGTGCTAATGAAAATCGTACGTTTCAATTGTTGCAGGTTTTCTTTTTAACAGATGCAGGGACTCAAATTTTCTATGATGAGAGGAGAAACTCGTTAGAGAAGGCCCTAAAGGTGTGCTTAGAAGGTGGTTTGCAAGGAATAGTGTCTCATGTCAAGGGTGTTTTCACAAATCCTGGCGCAGTCAACAGTATCAAAGAAGCCAAGCTTGCACTTGTAACTTATGGAGAACTAAAGTAAGCATGAAGAACAAACAACACAGCTCGTTAGACTATCAGTTCCTTTCTTCAAAGTTTCAATTTATCTTTAGAAGAGTACTGACTTTTTATATGCTCTTGTGAAGTAACGTGCCAGAAGCAGTACACATGCAACATTTGATGGGTATAGATGGAGTAATAGTTGATTTTGTTGAAGAGATTACGGAGGCGCTGTCGGATATGTTAAAGCCATCGAAAGCAAGTGATGAGGAAGAGAATGGGCAGATGGAGTTGAAAGCAAAGCCCAGTTTTTCCGAGAAGGAGCTTTCTTTTCTTCTGAAGCTAATTCCGGAATTAATACGACATTGAAATAGTTTGATGTTTCTTCTCCTACTGTACATGGTAAAGAAAAAATAATACACTAGCAAAGGGCAAAGGAGATTCTACTAACAATCGCTAATATCAAAATAGTACCGATAACATCCTAAAGCCTAAAAAATGAAGTTTTTGCCCCTTTTTAATATATGGGTCATCAATTTAAGTTACCAACTAAATATTGACTTAGCCTTAAAAATGATTTAATTAAATATTAGTTAAAAGTGTGGTTTTCACCAGAATATTTCACAAAAGTCTAAATAAGTCTACTATTGTTGTCTCAATTATCATTTTTGTCGCCTATATAGGTGCAATTAGTACTATTATAACAAATAAATTGGGCCTAATTCTACCTTAAAGGGTCCTTATAAGGACAGGTTTGTTATATATTTATAATCCAATTGAACATTCTTTATTTGCTCAATGGAAAATTACTCACACACTCCTTTACCCCAAAGTAAGGTTGGACATCTGATGGACATATTAGGTAATGGATATTAGGTAATGGGCTATAATTGGTTGGGCATTGCCTTAAACCATTGAAACAAGTTTAGACTTTGATACCATAATAAATTTGAGCCTAACTTCACCTCAAAAGACACTTTATGAGGAGAGGTTCTTCATATATTTATAAACCATTTTAACATTCTCACATAAAAAGTTACTCCATTATTAAGAATATATAATCTCATGAAAAAAAAATCTTCTCCTAATAATCACATTATCTTCTGATAACATTGAACAATCAAATTATTTCATTGAATGTGATTCATATTAAATTTTCATTTGTCTATATCAAATTAATTTGATTTATGTGCATCTAGGATTTTAGGTTAGTGTAATTACAAAGATGTGAGTTTTATCTTATGTCCATATAGTATGTCCATATTGTTTTTCTATTTTGCCACCTTTATTCTTGTTCTCCTGATATGCATTTATATTTCAACATGACACCAGGGCTAGATTTGTTTATTTTTTTTGGTAAATTAGATATATTTGCAATTTCTTTTAAATATGTTACTAACATACTATCTTTAAAAAATCATATCAATAACCATAAAGGCTAAAGTTTGCTATCCTTTGGTTTGACAACCAAGCAAGTTGAAGTTATACTATCAACTAATCTATTGATTATTCTCTTTTTACAAATGAAATGATCATTATACTTCAATTTTACAAGCAAGGTGATCATGATTCATGCACATTTTGAGGGAAGATGTTAATAATATCTTCTTATAACAATTACACCTACTGATTTTTTATCAAATCCCTTAGTTGTGATTTACCTTAATCCTTGATATATGTACACTACAAGAAAAATAGGTTTTAGCGATATAAATTATTGACGAAAAATAAAAATATTTTGTCGAGAAACAAATTTGGCAACAGAAATTATTGACGGAAAGCATCGTCGGAGAAACCACCAAAGGTAAAAATTTAGCAATGGATAAAATGAATTCGTTGCAAATTTAGCAACGAACGTGTATAACTGTCAGTAAATTTAGTGATGAATTTTTGCATTTCCGTTGAATTTATAATATTTCATTGCCAGTTTGCCAACAAAATCACAATATTCCATCAATGAATTTAGTGATGGTAAGTTCTAGTTTAGTCGCTAAATTTACCGATGGACTTAAAACATTCTGTCGCTAAATTTACTGACAGAAAATATTATCCGTTGCTAAATATTTACAAATGGAATAGATATTATATATTCATCGGTAACTTTGCGTCGAAATAATATATTTTGTCGATAACTTACCGAAGGAATATAACAATCCGTCACTAATTAGTAACGGAATATTGTATTTTCGTTAGGAAATTTAATTATGATAAATTTCGACCACCATTTCTCACTTCGTACCCGAGTTTTCTGTCGATAATCTTATGAATTTTTTGTACATTTAATTTATGTAAATAATATATAACATTGATTAATAAATGTAAAATAAACATTATCCTGAATGATATAATAAAAAATTATAATGTACACGAATAAGTTTCTTGAAATTACTTTCAATTAAGAATTTGTACAAAAACTTAAAAGTAGTAGACTATCATTACATTCACTTATCCAGAAGCTATGCAGGTGGTGAAGGCGGATGCTCTGACTACTGTATTTAGGTCCTGTCCCTACCCTTCAACTTATCCACCTCATTACGTAGCTGGGTTATGCAATCTATCAGCCTCTCTACTGTGCTCTCAAGCTAAAGGACTCTCTCATTCAATGCGAATCACCTACTAGATCCAACTGTAGTGGATGTGGATATAACATATGTTTGCAAATGAACATAAGCCGAAAATCCTTCCATGATGGTTCCTACCACCCACTGCATCAAGATACGCCTTACTCTCATTAACAGTTTTAGAGTTCTGAGACTGTCGTTCAATGTTTTCTTGTATTTGGTCCTCTCATTATAATTGTTTATGTTAATAAATGATAGTTTTTAAGAATTAATATTAAAGTATAGATTTTACGTACATGAAATTGTCTGCATCGAGTGTTGAGAAAGTCATCTTGCTTCTTAGTGTGAGTGTGCAAAAAGAGCTAACGTGGTGTAGGCTATGAATCCTCACACCTGAGAATTAACTGGAGAAAGCTAGGTGTCCTGGCCAGGTGTCACTTGGTCTTAAACCTAAATTTTACTACATAAGGAAAAGGGAGTGACAGTAGAAAGGTATTCACAGTAGCTGACAACACTCTTCTCTTATTTTTCTCTTCAGTTATTCGTCATTCTTTTATACTGATAGTGGCGATGGAGAGGATGGTCGATGGTGAAAGGATGAAAATGGGGATGGATAATTGACTTTCCTAACAACGATTTAGAGGTGTAATCAAGACTGAGAAGCATTTTAAGCAGATTGTTGTTGTGCATCGTTTTCTTTACCTCTTTTTGGATTATTTATGTTATCTTGTATAGATTGACTAGGAATTGTATAAGAATGATTTTAATGGTCTATTGAATCGTTTTTTATGAAAACCCATAGCTAGAACTTGAATGTGATACGTAATAGTCGTGTTAATGATCGCATGTGGCAACTAACGGTATTAAATCGTTAGAGATAAGATAACATAAGTTAAATAATCTGAGCTTGTGTGATTGTTACTTAGATTGATCTATTTTTCACACTTATAATACAACTTTCTGGATAAACTTAGACAATTTGTTCTAGGTTTCTTAATAGTTAGGGTTAATTAATGAACTCTTCTTAATTAACTATGACCTAAGGAAAATTAAAATTAACAGAGCTTATTGTTAGTTCATGATCAATAGTCTTAAGAGAGATGTAAAGACAATAATTCAACGACATCTACAAAATTGTGCTTAGGCCAAGATTAAACCAAAGAACCGAATTTCAACTCATTCATCAATTTTATCACTATGCTACTGTTTAATTTGTTTTTTTATAGATTTAATTTTATTTTGTCTTCAAATTTGCTTCAAACCAAAAACTCCCTATTTTATTTATATAAATAATTTAGGAAAGTAATTGGAATTAATCTTTATGGGATCTACCTAGATTTATAGTAACATCCTATTCTCATACTAAGGGTTAGAACCTGAAAATTCGGTACATGTGAGCTCAAAGAGAGATTAAGGAAATTCATTTTCATGCTCATGCATAATGTTAGCATATACGCACATAAATATTGAATCTTTTCACATAAAAAAATAATTATACATGCATTCATCTACAATTTTCGGGTAATTGATTTTAAATATGATTTTATTGAGAATGAGGAGTAGAGGGAGTAGAACATGTGATATTGGTATGAGTTATGTTAAGGAAAGATTTGGAAACAAAATTGGTAGTTGATTTGGAAAATGTTCACTAAATATGCTTCAGTCTTTTAGCCATAACTTTTTTTTTCTAGTTATCCAAATGAGACCATTCTTGATTTGGATTAAATTAGTACCACATGGCTACATTCTTATGAGACATCGAATTTAAATTCCTCCTTTAAGAGTCTCAAAATTTTTCATGAAGTTTAGAACTGGGTGTAGTACATTGATGGATGAATGTAAAATTTGTGTTTTGAATTCAGGGGAAAACCGGATTAATCTAGGCTAAATTAGATGAAGTTTCTTTTAGAAAGTGGTAGATTATTTTCTAGCTTTCCAACAGTATATAGTATGAAAATTTTGGACATCGGAGTCGAAAGTTATGATCTTTATAAGTGGAGATGCTCAGAAGTGTAGACTGAATTATCTTCTTAAGTTGACTCTGAATCTTCTATAGTTGACCTTTTGTATCTTCTATGGTTGACCTTTTGTATCTTCTATGGTTGACCTTCTGTATCTTCTATGGTTAACCTTCTATATCTTTTGGTGCATATCTTCTGGTGCCGAAACTTCTTCTGCACTGTTCATAAACTTCTTTTGGGTACTGTTAATTTTACATCTTCTGGTCAAATTTTAGCCCTCTGGATGATAGAATCTATCATCAAGTCTTCGTGAAACTTGTAGATCTTGAAGTTCTCTTTCAAAGACCTTGATCCGATCTGCCTAGAGAAAGTTATGTCAATTGTTAAACATCTTCTATGCACTGTTCATAAACTTCTTATGGGCACTGTTCATCTTACATTTTCTGGTCAAATTTTGACCCTCTAGATGATAGAATCTATCTTCAAGTACTTCATAAAAGTTGTAGATCTTGAAGTCCTTTTTCAAATAATCTAAGAATAACCTTGATCCAATCTGTCTAGAGAAAGTTTTGTCAATTGTTAAACATCTTCTGTGCACTGTTCATAAACTTCTTATGGGCACTGTTCATCTTACATTTTCTGATCAAATTTTGACCCTCTAGATGATAGAATCGATCTTCAAAGTCTTCGTGAAAGTTTTAGATCTTAAAGTCCTCTTTCAGGCCATCTAACAATGTCCTTGATCCAATCTCTTTAGAGAAAGTTATGTCAATTGTTGAACTTCTTCTATGCACTGCTCATAAACTTCTTATGGGCACTCTTCATCTTACATTTTCTGGTCAAATTTTGACCCTCTAAATGATAGAATCTATCTTCAAGTACTTCATGAAAGTTGTAGATCTTGAAGTTCTATTTCAAAACATTCAATAATGACCTTGATCTGATCTCTCTAGAGAAAGTTATGTCAATTGTTAAACATCTTCTATGTACTGTTCATAAACTTCTTATGGGCACTGTTCTTCTTCCATCTTCTGGTCAAATTTTGATCCTCTAGATTATAGAATCTATCTTCAAAGTCTTCATGAAAGTTGTAGATCTTGAAGTCTTCTTTCAAAATATCTAAGAATGTCCTTGATCCGATCTCTCTAGAGAAAGTTATGTTAATTGTTAAACATCTTCTATGCATTGTTCATAAACTTCTTCTAGGTACTATTCATCTTACATATTCTAGCCAAATGTTGACCCTCTAGATGAAATCTTCATAAAAGTTGTATATCTTGAAGTCCCCTTTGAAACCATATAAAAATGACCTTGATCCGATATCTCTAGAGAATGTTATACTAATTGTTAAACATCTTCTGTGCACTGTTCATAAACTTCTTCTGGGTACTGTTCATTTTACACTTTATAGTCCAATGCTAGCCCTTTATATGACAAACTCTCATTTCAAGTTCTTCACAAAAGTTGTAGATCTCAAAGTTTTCTTTGAAACCATCCTAAGGTGACCTTAATTCGACAACCATGGAGAAAGTTATGCTTATTGTCATAAAACAGGTTCAATATGATTGAAGGCAAAATCATGTTTGATTCTTTTGGCCATAACTTCATCATCCGACCTTCAACAAAGTGATTCTTAGACATAGTTTCTTAACACATTTCTCTATCTCTCCATAGAATTTTATAGGGTTTGGTGGGGATTTGAAAAAGATTGTTTGAATCAAAGTAAGGGTATAGGTTGGAAGAGTATAAATTGGATAGTTTACTGAATGTACTTCGGTATTTTGATGATATCTTGATTGGTAAAGCTACGAATGATATGCTTATAGTTTCAAAATAAAATAGAGAAATAGAGATACAAATTATCTAAAGTAAGTGAATTGTAATTCAGTCCCTAAGACCTTAAAATTCTGGATGGAAGTTGTGTTAGTGTACTGTTTCAGTCTAATAACAGTCTGAAAATGTTTGGACCCTAACTTTCAGAGTACTGAACCAAATTGAATGATTTTAGTGTTATTAGAAACTTAAGACAATGGGGAACGTTGTGCATTGTTTTATAATGAATAGAAAAAAAAAGGAGAATTTTTGTAATGAGAAACTAATGATTGAGTGTGCTAGCATGCCACCCTCACAGGGCTCGAACCCGAATATCACTCAAGTTGTCGATTCCGTGTCTTGTGAGAGTAGGTTGCTACAATGTGTGGTATCAGAGCCCAAAATTACTATCTTATATGGGTGTTTTCTGAAATATGTGTTAAGTTATATGCATTTTTTCATGTCATAGCAGACAGTAGCAACTGATCCATAGTCTGAGTCGCATTTACATAAGACACATGCATGAGCATTCCTTAAGAGTTTGAGCTGTGAGAAGCACTGAGAAGAATGATGATCTGACAAAATGTGAGGAAATGAAGGTTTATGGACATTTAGACATGAGAAATAGTATCTAGTTTTGTATGATAGATAAAGGTTCACTACATTTATATATGTGGTTGTATCATTGAACATGATATCCATATTGTACTGTGATGATATATCCTCAAAATGTGATATAAATGTGAATACACTGTCATGGATTGTTTGAGGAAAAATAAAGATAAGTAGAAATGATGAGGTTAAAGAGTACAAGCCAAGTTGAAAGTGATCTTGAGAGGTTGAACTTGGACTTGAAATGATTGTTTGAAAAATGTGAAGAGTTATAATCCCCCATAAGCATATATTAGTGGAATTGAGATCAGAATTGCATGATGATTTTATACATTTATAATTTTGAATTGATTGAAGAGGTACTTGTGGAAGATGAATATATGACAATAGGAAATTGAGATAGAAATGAAGAAAGAGTAAAAGGGGAATGAAATAGTCATAAATGACTTTATAAGAGATGAATGATGTGTATGTGTAGTATGGAGAAAGTTAGAAATGCATATAGGAGAGGATTTTGTGTATGAATGAGATAAAGAAAAAGATGAAGAATCAAGTGAGAAGAATTGATGCACTCAATATGGTAGTTGACTCGTTATGAAATGAGGTAGCTTCGGAAGAGGTAAATTCTGGAAAATTGGAGTAAAAGTTGTGGTAGTATGTTTGATAATGAGAAGGAAAATGCAGGGCACGATAGTAGCCTGACAAAAATAGGTTTCGGTTATGATCATGTCGGGATATCTCGATTGTGGGCAAGAACAAAGAGAGAAATGTTGTCTAAAATCAATTGGAATTCAAATATCATTAGCAAATGATATTAATTGATTAATAGGCATAAAAACATATCTAGGTAAGACGTAATGATTTTGATGGTATATACCAAGGTGTTAGAATAAATGCATTTACTTAATGTCTTATTGAGCCTTATTATAAAGGATGTTTTGATCATATAAGTTATGACATAAATTGATATGAACAGACATTAGAATAAGTCAATGTGAAATTAAAGGAAATCAAATGAAAAAAGAAAGCCATTCGAAAAAAGAAGTCAATTGGGAAATTAAAGATAATATATGATATGTGAATATGCTAAGAAATAATGATATAATCTGACAAAGATGTATTGTCAACTTACAAAGTGAAAATCTAAATTATACCGAGGGAACAGTCAAGACAGTGTGATAACTAAATAAGTAATTGAAAGACCTATTGAGTCTATCAACTGTGGTAATTTGGAAGAAAGTATTTGAGTGCCGAAGTATAAGGGAAACAGAGGAGCATATGAGGAAACAATACCCTTGCCTTATTGATCAATTAGATATTTAATTTTGAGGGTGAAATTTATTAAGGAGGGGAGAAATGTAACATCCCGTTCCCATACTAAGGGTTAGAACCCGAAAATTCGGTACATGTGAGCTCAAAGAAAGATTAAAGAAATGCATTTTTATGCTCAAGCATAATGTTATAATATACGCACATAAATATTGAATCTTTGCATATAAAAAATAATTGTAAATGCATTCATCCACAATTTCTAGGTATAATTGATTTTAAATGTGATTTTATTGAGAATGAGGAGTAGAGGGAGTAGAAAGTGTGATCTTGGTATGAGTTGTGTTAAGGAAAGATTTGGAAACAAAATTGGTAATTGATATGGAAAATGTTCACTAAATATGCTTCAGTCTTTTAGCCATAACTTTTTTTTTCTAGTTATCCAAATGAGACCATTCTTGATTTGGATTAAACTTGCAACACATGGCTACATTTCTTATAAAGACATTGAATTTCAATTATGTCTTTAAGAGTCTCACAATTTGTCATGAAGTTTAGAACTGGGTACGGTACATTGATGGATGAATGTAAAATTTGTGTTCTAACTTCAGAGGAAAAACTAAATTAATTTAGGTTGAATTAGATGAAGTTTTCTTCTAGAAAGTCATATATAATCTTTCTAGTTTTCCAATGGTATATAGTATGAAAATTTTGGACATCAGAGTCGAAAGTTATGTCCTTTATAAATGGAGATGCTTAGGAGTGTAGACTGAATTATCTTCTTAAGTTAACTTTGTATCTTCTATGGTTGACTTTCTGTATATTCTATGGTTGACCTTCTGTATCTTCTTTTATGCACTGTTCATAAACTTCTTCTAGGTACAGTTCATCTTACATCTTCTGGTCAAATTTTGACCCTTTAGATGATAGAATCTATCATCAAGTTCTTCATGAAAATTGTAGATCTTGAAGTCCTCTTTCAAACTATATAAGAATGACCTTGAACCAATCTCTCTAGAGAAAGTTGTGTTAATTGTTATGCATCTTCTGTGCACTGTTCATAAGCTTCTTCTGGGTACTGTTCATCTTATATCTTCTGGCCAAATTTTGACCCTCTAGATGACAAAATCTATCTTCAAGGTCCTGAAAGTTGTAGATCTTAAGTCCTCTTTCAAATTATCCAATAATTACCTTGATCCGATCTCTCTAGAGAAAGTTATGTCAATTGCAAAACATCTTCTGTGCACTATTCATAGACTTCTTCTGGGTACTGTTCATCTTACATTTTCTAGTGAAATTTTGACCCTCTAGATGACAAAATCTATCTTTAAGGTTTGCATGAAAGTTATAGATCTTGAAATCCTCTTTCAAACCATTCAATAATAACCTTGATTCGATATCTCTAGAGAAAGTTATGCCAATCGTTAAACATCTTCTATGCACTGTTCATAAACTTCTTCTGGGTACTATGTATCTTACATCTTCTATTCAAATTTTGAACCTCTAGATGATAGAATCTATCTTCAAGGTCTTCATGAAAGTTATATATCTTGAAGTATTCTTTTAAACCATATAAGAGTTACCTTGATCCGATATCTCTAGGGAAAGTTATGATAATTGTCAAACATATTCTGTGCACTGTTCATAAACTTCTTCTGGGTATTGTTCATCTTACATCTTCTGGTCCAATTTTGACCCATTAGATGAAAAAATCTTGTTTCAAAGTCTTCACAAAAGTTTTATATATCAAAGTCCTCTTCGAAACTGTCCTAAGGTAACCTTAATTCGACAACTATTGTGAAAGTTATTCTAATTGTCCTAAAATAGGTTCAATATGATTGAGGGCAAAATCATGTTTTATTCGTTTGGCCATAACTTCATCATCCGACCTTCAAACAAAGTGATTCTTGGACCAATAATTTCTTAACACATTTCTTTATCTCTCCATAGAATTTTATAGCATTTGGTAGGGATTCTAAGAAGATTGTTTGAATCAAAGTAAGGGTATCAGTTGGAAGAGTATGAATTGGATATTTTACTGAACATACTTCGGTATTTTGATGATATATTGATTGGTAGAGCTCTAAATGAGATGACTATAGTTTCTAAATAAACTAGAGACATAAAGATACAAAATATCTAAAGGAAGTGAATTGTAATTCCGTCCCTAAGACTTTCAAATTCTAGATGGAGTTTAGGTATAGTGTACTGTTTTAGTCTAATAAAAGTCTGAAAATGTTTGGACTCTAACTTTCATATTACTGAACCAAATTGAATGATTTTGTTGTCAGTAGGAACTTAAGACAATGGGGAACATTTTTCTAGAAGAAAGTATTATCAAATTACGTCATCTTCCTTGTCAAAATGTTCAAGGGTATTTTTGACAAGACACTTAAGTATAAAAGACATAAGGCATAAGTGGATAGGAAAATTGAACATTTCTCAATCATTAAGGGCATAATTGGAAGAACAAGTGTTGTCTTGCTTTTAAATTAAGAAGAAAAACGTGAATTGAGGGAGAGAAGAGGAGAATAACGAAAATGAGAAAGAAAGAGAAAGAGAGTTCGGTAGTTTGAGAGAAAAGAAGAGAGTTTAATTTTTCATAGTCTTCAAGAGAGATTTTGGAGCTGTTCAAGAAGGAAAAAAGGAATAAGAAGAGAAGAGCTTCCCTTTGAGCCAAAGATCTCTTCATTTGGTGAAGAACCAAGGTAAGATCATTTTGAATCTTTTGGATTTTTGGAAGGATTTTTGTTCATGGAGTTTAGAAAACGCTTGGGTTTAAGTATTCTAGAATCAATTTTATTGATTTTGCATTGTGGGATTTTCAATTGGATGCCTATTGAATGAGACTTGGTTTGTTTTAGGGAACCAAGAAAACCCTACCCTAGAGCAAGGGGATAATGGAAAAAAAATACTCGGGATTGTCATTGAGCATGCATTATACATTACACATATGCATATGTGTAAAACCGAAATTTTATGTGATTGTGCAATTATTAGTGTGTATGCAATGTGTGTATTGCATGATTGTGATATGCAGGTTAAACGTTCCATTTCAGACGTTTCCAGATCATGGAAGCTAATGCTAATCTAGAGCGTACTATGAGTAGACCTAGATGGTCTCATTTCATTGTTTGATTTGTTTGAATTTTTGTATTATTGGCTACTAAATGCTCATATGAATGTGATTTATTGTCTTGATTTTCGGATAGAAGATCTGATGATTGTGAGATATGAATGAAATATTGAAGTGCTCATTGAATGTGAATTGGACGGAATAAATGTTTTCTCAACTTAAATGTTGAATGTCGGACTAAGGTCTGAGGACAATGTGAATGAGAATGTGATAGTGAATATGATTGTGTGATATTTAACACTTTCAATTGACTGAACATATGTGAGGCAATCCATTTCATGAATGCATGAAATATAATGGCAGTTGTGACCAAAGTAGCCACCAAAAAAGAGCTTAAAGCTCAAAGTGTGAAAAAAAGTCTCGAGCTGAGAAAGTGATTAAGAGTCTAAGGCTCACTATGTAAAATGAGCCATGTATTCCTATCGGATAAGGGACAGTTATCAATGGGCCCAGTATATAAAATGGATATGGGTCAGTTTAGGTACTTGGTCACAATAAAATAACAAATGAAAAGTGGGTCTTATGTGCACTGCATATGCATAATATGAATGATTTAAGTGTATTGAATGTGAAATGTGAAATTATGTAAATTAAGTGTTATGTGACTGGGTGAACCATCGATGATGGTCACTCACTGAGTTCACAAAACTCACCCAAAATTTACAACTATTTTTCAAGCTAAGAAGAGTTACCTCGTTGGACAAACGGGAGTATAGTCACTGCATTCAAGTAAGAGGTATAGGTCGGAATTTATACTTTCTTATTTATGTATTCCGCAATTTTTGTATATTGTGTATTTGAATATGTTTCTACATGTAACAACTTTCCATACTGGAAAGGGTTATAAATGAGAATGAATTGGAGTGTAGTGTTAACAAATGTGATTTTTATGTTATGAAAGAAAAGATTGTGCTCGATTTTTATTTCTAATTTCTGTATATGCTAATATTGTAACTTCGTGTTTGAAAATGTTTACGATTAAAATGGGTCGACTTGAAAGTGTTGATTTCCACAAAAATTGTACATTGTTTTATAATGAATAGAAAAAAAAGATAATTTTTGTAATGAGAAACTAATGATTGAGTGTGCTAGCATGCCACCCTCACGGGGTTTGGACCCGAATATCACTCAAGATATTGGGTGCTTATCTTGTGAGAGTGGGGTGCTACACTTATCGCTAGCTATAGTTTTGTCTAGTTTTTTTGCTAGTGTTATGACACATGACCAAAGCCTATAGACATGCTAATCATCTAAGAAAACACTTAAAAACACACTTAAACTCCAAGAAAAACGTGAGATAATCTAAACCTACTAGAAGCAATGCCTTTAAGTAAGACATCCCTAAGTGCTCCTCTTCCTCTTGCTGCAATTGTTTAAGAAATCTATATGTAAGTATAAGTATTCTGGTAATGAGTATATTAAAGCCAATTCTTTTTGCAATTTAGATACTCCATATATAGTTTGATGCCTAAATTTCATAATTAGTGATCTCCCATAACTGTCACAACACATTATTGGTATTAGTTGAGTTTTCGAATACATGTTAATATGCCTCTCATTCCAAGCTTCTATTGCTGCCATGAACAATGAAATACTACAGTCTCCTTGAGAATACTACCCTCTCCATTCTTCCCTTATTTTTGGTGGCTGAAATGATGAATATAAAATTCCTAAAAAATAAGCTCCAACAATCAATAAGAAAAGCTCTAAAGATAAACCAAAAAAAAAACAAAAGCGATCATTTTTATACCTCTTATTTGATGCGATGCAATTTTACTTGAAATTTTATACTTTTATCGTATATTTGGTACTTAGCTCACTTCAAGTGTGTTTATAAAGTACAATTTCCTTTATGAACTTAAAAGGGAAGAATTTGGAAGAAAACATGATATAAAATAAATATTTGAGGCATAAAAGGGATGCATGATCGTGCATAAGCCCGTGCACTTCTCTCAGACCATGCAAATATGCAAATTCCAAAGATTTTGGTGATGCACAACTTGATGCATGACAGTGGAGATTGTTCTCAAGGGGTGATTTTAGTTTAGAGAAGTTGAATACACAATGAATTCATCGAAAGATCCATTAGAATATTTGATAAAAGAAGATTAAAAAGATTTAGGATTATGAACTCATTGCTTTCAATTCGTTTTACGTTTAGTTTATGTTTGATTTCAAGTTCGATCATTTGTAATTAAATGTCTTGTTAATGTTTAAGTTTGATGAACCCTATGTTTATACCTTAACATGTTTTTATTCTTTTATTAATACAATTGGTTTGATTGATATATTGTGATTCAATTATGTGTTTTATTTATGTTCTAATAAATCTAGAATATTAGATCATAATTTGATTCAGACATAGAGATTAAGAAATCCTGTTTATGAATAGTTGGAAGGAGTTGATTGCAATCACAGAGATAGGATGACTTAAGTCTTCCAGATTAGAGTCAAACCTAATAGATGGATTTAAAAATCGATAAAGCAATCCTATAAACTTTAACATGAGTAATTCAGTTAAAAACCTTAGAATTAGTTGTTATTAGACTCAAGACCTGCTATTAGCATATCATAAGAATCTCCAAGGTTTAATAAATTAATAAAACAATTGCATAATAAGAGATCAATTTGTTAGGGGTTTTAGGGGGACTCGAAGCCTAGACATTAATTTCAAATATCGATAAATTTCTAAGTGTTTCCTTGTTTCTCTATTCTTTATTACTGCTAATTTTATTTTACTTGCTTTATTTTTTGTTTATTTTAAATAAAAATCACAAACAATTAAGGGGCCATTTGGTTTCACTTCTGTTTTTCTGTTGTTATTTTTTATCTTTGTTTCCTGTTTTTGGTTTCTATTTTTTTCTTAAAAAAAACCTATTTGGTTGAGATTTGTAATATAACAATTGAAAGCAAAAACTTGTTAGGTTGAGATTTCTAATAAAAACTGAAAATAAAAGCATGTTTAGTATTATTATCATGTTTTTATTTTTTTCTAATTATACTATTACGTGTAATAATTATAATCTAATACATTATA
Source organism: Erythroxylum pelleterianum (assembly GCA_027563865.1). Lineage (NCBI taxonomy): Eukaryota > Viridiplantae > Streptophyta > Magnoliopsida > Malpighiales > Erythroxylaceae > Erythroxylum > Erythroxylum pelleterianum. The sequence continues at coordinate 6,036,636 of JAOQMR010000007.1, read as the reverse complement.
TTTTTTAAGAATCCAATGCTTTTCATTCAATAACAAACACCATCCACGTGAAGACTTGGATGAAAGGATAAATGCATTAAATGCTCCAACAGTTACATTTAATGCAAGAACATTTGTTTATTTTAAAGATGAATCTAGATAACAAATTCATTGCTTTTCATTCAATAAAAAATGCCAATACACACTTGCACAACAGGTAAATGCATTTAATGCTTCAACAGTTACATTTAATGCATGAGTATTTGTTTATTTTAAAGATGAATGTAGACAAACAAGTTCAGTACTTTTCATTCAATAAAAAATGTCATACATCTGAAGCTTTGCATGCAAGGCATGTAAACGCATTTAATGAATGAACTTTTTTCTCTTGTAACAATTGGTATATGATTGACAACAACATTGTTTCCAAAACTAGTGTTGACATCCAACTACTCCTCTTGATAAACATCTTCATCGTCACTAATAATACCGAAATCTTCACCAGGAGGGAGTTAAATAGAATCAAGATCAAGATTAGAGAGACCGACTCCAGCAACGGCAGCCATGGCCTTAATATCTCTCATAGTCATAACGTCTCCCGTAAGAAAAGGTTGGCTTCTAAATCTAAAGAGAAACACGGTTACTGATGAGAAGGAGCTTTAAGAAGCTCTCGGAGGGGAGGAAAGTGAGAGAGTTTTAGTGCAGTGTCAAGGAGGGAATTTCCGAAAGGTTTTAGGTCGGAGAGAGAGGTGTAAGAGGAGATTTGGTAGTGGCAGTAGCAGGTCATCACCAGTCCAGATAACCACATACGAAAACAACACAAATAATAGTCGACCAACGATTTAGAAAATACAAATAACCACATAAGAAAACAAACCTGAAAATTGTGTGATGTGATGAGCTACAAAAGATAGCAAAAGATGCAGAAGACGATGAAGTTGATTTCTATATGCAAGAATTTTTAACAGAGGAAAGGCTGAAGATGCAGGGTCGGCGGCGCAAGAAACATGAACTAAGAAAGCCTGTTTAAAATATATACGAAAATAGAAAACTTGTTTTAAAAACATACGAAAACATTATTTTCTCGTTTTTGCAAAGTCGTTGCGGTTTTCTTATTTTTGAAAACGAAAAAATCGCAATATCCTCGAACAAACAAGTTTTAACCTGTAGCACCCCATCTCCGCAAGACCCGAACCCGACATCGACGGTGATATCTGAGTCTGTGCCCGCGAAGGTAGCATGCTAGAACAATCAATCAGTCACAAACCAGAATAATTTTTTTTTGAACAATAACATAGACAGAAGTCCATTTTTGATTTGGGCCCCATTTCATTTATAATCCCTTTTTTTAAAAACATTTTAAATCAATCCACTTCGGGCCATTTGGGCCTATTCAAAACACAAACACATTTAATCATTGTCATTGGCATCAATTAGCTTAAGTAGCATGGTCCACATTTAACAATCCCATTTACAAAGATTCCCATGTTATATCATTTATTACAAATTTACGAGTTCACAAATGCACTGAACAAATATTGCGGGAATACACTTAATAAAAAAATCCTAATGCAGATATGAACTGATCCTAACCTCTAACTTTTCTTTATGAGCAAAAAGCCTACTCTCGTTGCAGAACGGAGTAATCCTCTGAATCCTGAAAAATAAATGCAAATTTTGGGTGAGTTTTGCGAACTCAGTGAGTGACCATCATTGATGGTTCACCCAGTCACATAACACATATAAGAACATTCCCATTATGTCACATTTCACATTTACTTTCACACTTCACATTCAATACAATTAAATCAATCATATTATGCACATGCACATGAGACCCACTTTCCATTTATTACTTTGTTGTGACCGAGTGCCTAAACTGTCCCATATAAGGCTCATTGAAGACTGTCCCATATAGAGCTCATTAAACGTTGAGCCTGAGGCTCTGAATCACTTTTGAGCTCGAATCTCATTTTCACTCGTTGAGCTTTAAGCTCTGATCGTTGGCTACTCTGGTCACAATTACCATTATATTTTATGCATTCATGATATAGAATGCAACACTCACATTTGCATGACCTCATTCAATCATTTTCCCATGTCATCGGACCTTAGTCCGACATTCAACATTAAAGTTAAGAAATCGCACTTTCATTCATATGCAAATGTGCATTCAGAACAAATTTAACAATCACATTATGTATACTTAGTTCATCCAATTCACATTCAATGAGCACTTCAATATCCAAATCAATTATCTCAATCATCGGACCTCCTGTCTGGAACCCAACATAATCAATCACAATCATATAGACATCCAGTAGTTACTCAATACCAAAATTTAAACAAAAACAAGCAATGAAAGGAGACCATCTAGGTCTACTCACAGTACGCTCCAGATTAGCATTTGCTTTCATGATCCGGAAACGTCTGGATGCGGACGTTTTATCCTGTATCAACCATATGCAAAACATAGTTTGCACACACATTAATAAAAGCACAATCATATAACCATTCAGTTTTCACACATGTATATGCGTAATGTATAATGCATGCTCAATGACAATCCCGGGTATATGCTTTACATTCACACCTTATGCCCATTCTCAAATCATGATTCAATTTGTCTAATTAAACTTAGACTTACATTTCATTTTCATATGATCATTTTAAATTATCCATTCAAGTTTTACCCTTTGTATATATCTAACTTATCATAAGCTTACATCTCAAGAACACTTGATCACTCTATATCCTCACTCAATTTCCGGTCATTTCTCTTCGAACCTCATATGATCTCCTAATATCCAATTCTCTTTCATAATTAATCACTTAAAACAATTTACTCAACTTCCTTAAACATCATTACAAGCATATAAACATTTTCATTTCCATTTTACCCATGCATTTGAAACTTTGATTTCATCCATTCATTCACTAAGTTTTAACCTTCAATTTCACTTCAAACCTATCATACATTAGTCCCATAAACCAAAGATCATTCTAGGTT
>JAOQMR010000007.1:5934525-5944852 GCA_027563865.1 Erythroxylum pelleterianum | reverse complement strand
GTAATGATAATAAGGTATAAGTATGAAGAGTCAAAAGTGTTTCCATTGTATTGTGAGTTTGGACTTATAGTTGAAATTGTAGAAAGATAATTGAGTTGAACTTTTAATTAGGGTTTAAAAATTGCTAAACAAAGAGAAGTGTTGAAATGTTTAGTAATGTGTATAACATAAATAGGAAAATTGGGGATTGATTTTGTGTTGTAATGAGCAGCAGGTTTGGGAAGTCTTGAAATAGGCATGGGATTTTAGGAAAATGCCATGTCCGTTAAACGGACACGTATGTCCATTAAACGGACACATTCGGGTCAAATACTGTTTATGGCTACGTAGTGTCCATCGAACGGACACTCATGTCCGTTTAACGGACAGGCTCTATGTGAATAGTACCATTTTATCATCTTGTGTCCGTCAAGCAAAACAGTGTCCAGAGTTCCTTCATGTCCGTTTAATGGACATTCCTGTCCGTTTAACGGACAGGTACTGGAGTTACTGTTCACTTTGAAAATTTCTGGGAATAAAATTGTGTTTTAAAATCTTCGGGAGGGTTATGACTTTAAATATCACCTTTAAATAGTAATAAAGCGAGTTCAAGAAAAGGGTCTAAGTTAAGAATAAGTCAAGAATTCAAGGTTCACGCTTAAGCCCGTTGGGCTCCTGAATCGGGGCCCAACACCTTCCATAACCCCCATCACCACTGGAGAGTTATGGGAAGTTAATGGTCATGAATAGCATGCATTAATGGAAGTTTGGGGAAGTTAATCACCATTAATAGCATGCATTAATGGAAGTTATGAGAAGTTAATGACCTTGAATAGCATGCTTTAATGGAAGTTTTAGGAAGTTAATGACCAAATTGGCAGCCAACAACACTTGTTCCTAATCCATTCCATGCAACGTTTTCCATCATGATCACATCGCGATACAGCCCTTAAACACTCTTTCATATCTTGAATCACCATTCAAGACCATTTTACTCATCCTTCGAATCTCCTATGTATGTGACCCATTAGGTTCTTGGTTATGTTGGACACTTGATTTAACACTGAATTTAAGTAAGTCAAAAGTAGTATCTAGCAACACGTCATGACCCCCAATTACTTAGAAAGTTAGTGGTTTGACTACGAACCCTTCCATACGCAATGTTGCCATGCAATTCGTTCTTTCACCATATACCCCACTTGGTTCAGAGTATGGTCAAAGTGTCAACTCCCACTAGAGTGACTACATCACATCTAGTCCAAGTGATATTAGATCATGTCCTGAGGATCTCATTACTCTATGTATCATTGAAGACTCTCTTTATGACACATATCTGCTCTGGCTAGAGACTCCCGAGTAACGACCCGATATGAGGTTGTGGGTATCATCTCCTTCTATCAGGAGTGGTAAATCCTTTATTGGCTACTCAATTACCTCCAAATTTCTCAAGCTGTACCCAATCACTACCCTATGAGTAACCTCTGAAAGGCACTAATGAATGGCGTCAAAACACAAGATCAGTATCTGAGATATCCTTGAGTACCTCAAGTTAAAAGATACTTGCATCATTGCTATGATAAGACTATCATTGACATTGGAATAGAATATCCATATGATTGTCTCATAGTAGGTTAATCCAATGTTATTACTACCCTTAGTAAGCATCCATATGTTGGCTCTAAACAACTCATATCTACAACTTATGAGATCTACTGCTCGATCCAATCAAAAAGTATAATATGTGCTAGTCTATCCGGATTAATGGTATCCCATCTCATTAATCTTATGACTAGGGAAAGTTTAGATACTAAAATAATTACACATGATAGGAATCTGATTATCATGATCTCGTCATGATTTCCTCCATGCTATGTTTTGTATCAAGGACTTTATTAAATCATTTTAAGATCAACATCAAATCCATAAATGTATGAACATTGAAAAAATGAAAATGCCTTTATTAATCATAAAATGATTTGTACAATAAGTGCTAAAGGTGAGCACTTCTCTAACAAAACATATGTTAAATAAGGTGCTTAGAAGGTGACCCGTGTTTTAAACCTTTTCTCTAAAATCATGGTAAAACTACTCTAACTTGACTAACTTGCCTAAATTTGTTCCTTCTTTATTAGGGAGCTATAACAAGTCCATGAAAATTTGTTAAATAAGGTGCTATGTTGGTGACCATATTTTAAACCCTTCCTTTGAAATCATGTCAAAGCTTCTCCAACCTGTTTGAATTCATTCCTTTATTGGGGAGCTACAATAATGCCTGAAAATAAAAAAATTATATTTTGAGTACCAAATCCTACATAAATTTTCCAGGCACAAGCAAGATGTTCTCAAAATCATGTTAAACATTAACCTAATTAGTACTTATCAAATTCTCCTATGTTTTTACTCTAACAAATCAATTTCATTACTCTTAAGTTAAATAAGTAGCAACTATGAGAAAAATTTAACAAACCAATTCGATCAATTAAGGCTCATTGTTATTCATTCAATTGTAAATTCATCAATTTACTAGGAATTTATATACTTGCAAAAAGTTATAATTAATTTAATTTAACTATAGAATCCTTCAATTTTAACTTAATCCCTAAAATTTAACTTAATGCATAAAATGAGAATATATGAGAAAGATGCTTTAACTTTCAAATATTTTCACTATCCTTATTGAAAGAAAAGGAAAAACTAATTTTAAATTAATATAAGAGTATTTTAAAGGCTTTTTCTGAAAATTTACATAATCTTTTAATACAAGAGTAAAAACCTTGTTGTGAATACTCTTGATTACTCAATTAAGTCACCATTTTGAAATAGCTACTGGCACCACTCTTTATCTTCAACTTTTTACTTCATATAAATCTAGATGAGTTAATTTATTTTATGCTCACTTATTCACACACAATTTTCTTTTTTAATAAGAAAACTTAATAGGATACTAAAAATGCTTTAAAAAATTTCATTCTAACTTAATGGTATATCCAAATTATGCAAAATGTATCATAGTGAAAATCAAGTATCCATTTTCAAAATTAATGAAGAAATTTAAAATTAACTTAATCATCAATGGTTATGATTATATGCCTAAACATATCAAATCACAAAACAAACAAACTTGTAATGAATTGTCCCAATCAATGTTCTTTTAGTTTTAAAATTTTCCTATAATCATTCCATATTAAGCTAATTATAACAAAATTGATAAGCATGGTTAATTAATCCCCTCTTTCACATTTAAGATGGAAATTTTTTTCATTGTATATAACATAAAAGAATAACAAAAAACTAGAAAGGAAGGGAAAAGAAGGAATTTAGTAGAATCAGTACTCATTTAATAATAATCATTAGTCTTCAATAATTTTTCGTAACTACTAGAGATAAGTGCTTGATTGATGGTATATTTATTACTTAATGCATAGTGATTAATGTTATATTGCACTTAAGATACTTCTTTTGTTTCATATTTTGGTTTAGGAATGCGTTGGAGGAATAAGAAACAAATGAGCTAAATTTGATTCCTTAGAGTCATTCTAACAATGTTTGATCTTATTTGCCTTTATGAAGAAAAAGAAGAACAATTATGGTAAATATGGGACAAAGAATGGAATAAATATAGTTACTGTGACTTATATGACCATGTATGGGAACGTGTAACTCACTAGAAACATGTACGAACTCATGATGTTGTTTTAATCGACCCTGAGACCTACACGCCCATGTGAAGACTTACATGGCCATGTATGTGACTTACACAGCTGTGTAAGTTGGCCATACATCTCTCTAGGAACATATAACTTTTTGATTTCTACCAAATTAACATACACTATTACGTAAATGCCTATGTAGCTAGCCGTGTATAACCACATTACCATAATTTTACACTATAAAAAGCAATTTAAAAGGACAAAAATGGTACGAAGAGACTAGAGACTCAAAATGAAGTATATTCATTTCCTTTTTAAGAGCTATAAGGAGCTAAACTTTATCTTTCTAGTTCAAATGGTATATCGAAGCTGAGGAACATGTTTGGGTATTAATTAAGCTAGTGATGTTATTCACAACTCTATTTTAGACTATGTTTTGTTGGGGGTTTATTAATGGAATGTAATGGAATGAAATATTATTTTATTGTTTAGGAGGAGGGTTTATGATGGAATGGGATGGAAAAAGAGGGTTTCATATTACATCTCATTCCATCCTAAACAATAAAAATGAAAAACCTTCAAGTTGGGGTGTTTATGATGGAATGTAAAATGATAAATAACTTTTCACTATATTACATTATAAACCATCTTCCAAACAACATTTCACTATATTACATTATGAACCCTTCCTTCCCTCCAAAACAACAATTTTCTAATATTACATCTGTTGGCCCCTGAAATTTTTCTTGTTGAATTAAGCATGATTTAAATGAATTATGAAGTTTGATGGATAAAGTTTTTGAGCTACTTGTTATGTAAATGTTAGTAGAATTTTATTTTATGGTTTGGTTGTATTAAAAGTGGTAAGAATGCATAAGGGCATTTTAGGCAAGTCACTTACGAATATAAGGCTATAAGGTTTAATTGGGCATTTCACACTTATTAAGGGTATAAAAAGAAGAAGAAATGGTTGTCTTGTGTGAAATTGAAGAAGAAATCGTGGAAGAGAGGAGAAGAAGGAAGAAAAATTAGGGTTTTTGGAGATCTTGAAGAATTTCAAGAATCTTGGAGCTAAACAAGTAAGTACAAGACTCAACCCTTCTTGATTTATAGTTAGAAGTGAAAATGAAGAGGAATGGTATAGGAAAAATGTTTTAATCTTCTAGGATTAATGATTATGTTGTGTTGTGAATGATTTTGGGTTGTAATGACCTTAGAAACGAAGTAGGAATGATGGTTTAGGGTTAATATAGGTTTTATTTGAAAGATGGGAAGAATATAGATGAAGAATGCCGAAAAACAGGTTTTCGGGAGGTTTTTAGACATGTTCGCCGCGGTGAACTTTTTCCCTCGCCGCGGCGAGCTCCAACATTTTCGCTACGGCGAAATCCTGTTTTCCGACATAGACATGCTTTGGCATTTTGGGCATAACTTTTGTTTTAGATGTCCAAATGAGGTGATTTTTTATTTTTTGTAACATAGAGACATAGGGCTACAAGTTTTACGAAGAAAAGAAGTTTTAATTCAGTTTTTAGAGATCTCTATTTTTGGATGGAAGTTGAGTATAGAATATAGTTTTAATGTAAGGAGAGTCCCAATATGTTTGGAGTATAACTTTCGGATTTCTAAACCAAAATGAGTGAGTTTGGTGTCATTAGAAACTTAAGACAATAGGGAACATTTTTTTAGAAGAGAATATTATCGTATTTTGTCATTTACTTGATCAGAGTGATCATGGAAAACTGACTCGAATGTTTGGACTTTTGGAAGAGTTTGAGTTTTTAGAATTTATCTTAGTGAATATGCAGTATATGGGTCCTCAAAGTGTATTCTTATTGAATGGGAATTTTGTATTTGTTAAAGGAAATCAAGGAAGGCAAGAGGAGCAAAGGGTGAGGCACCTTTGAGCAAGTATTTAAGCAAGGATTTCTAAGGTGGGTTTCATGTTTATAATTGAATAATGAGCCATTAAAGTTTTTCCAAATCAAAAGAACTAAATGATATCAATTACTTCATATATTGCTTTTAAACGATTTAAAGAATTTGCTTATTTGTGTATATGGTTGATTGATTGGATTTGAATGTGAAAAAATGCATGTGTATTATATTTTAACTTGATTGATGATGAATTATTGTGATTATTGAAAATGCATTGAGATTTATGAATTATGATCAAGTTGTGCCATTGAAACATGTCATGGCATTTGTATGAATGAAAAGATAGAAAAGCTCGAAAGTATGAGCATTTGATGGAATTATCTGAGCATGATTATGTGCTTCTGTTTGGACGAGAGTGGAACCATTCTGTTCGTCACGTGCACGTTGACAAGGACCTTCTCCCGGCTGCCCGCTTGTGGCATATGAGCTCTGAAATGGACTCATTCTGTTCATGGGGTAAACTTCGGTTTCCTTATTCTGTTTCATAGAACCCTCGAGCTATTTGTTTATGTATTGAATCTTTGAATTGTCAAGTATGTTGCATAAATTGAGTGCTTTGCATTGATGGTTAAATGGATATGCTGTGTTGATGTGATGATATTTTAACTATGAGTTTTGAGTTCGAATTGCGAATTTGACTGAAAATTTTAGAATGAAGAATTTTATGAATTCCTTATGATTTTTATATGACAAATGAACATTTCAACGGTTTTGCTTATTCTTCGTTATAAACTTGTTACCCACGATCTTTAAGCTCACCCCCTTTCTGTCCCCACCTTCAGGTGTTGAGCAAGAGATGGAGTGAAAGAGAGTCAAGACATGACTCCCCATTTGCTTATGTTTTATTTTGAGTTAGTTTTGGAAAACACAAGGCTTTAGTCGCATTTAAGGATTTCTAATTCATGTAACTTTTTTCTTTTGAGATTTTGGATTATTGTTGTAATTGTGGCTTGGAATGCCTTTAGAGCTTGTAAAACCCTATTCTTTGATGTTAAGGAATTATGAATTATGTATGGATGATGTTGGGTGAAAGTATGAATTTGCATATATATATAAGGTTGAGTTGAAATTAGGTATACTTGAGGAAGCTATCGATTTGATATGATTATTTTAATTTTGAACTGTTGTTACATACATATTTATAAGTGAGATGTGTTATGGAAAAGGAATATAGAAATGGTATGAGACTTTAAGCTTTATGATTTCTTTGGATTACGCTCACTTTTGTATAACGAGCAATAATACGCATACGATTTGGTTCAGGGGTTGGACTTTGAAAACGAGGCCCAACATGTTTGGTATCGGAGCAAAAAAAGATTACAAGGAACCACGTTCAAGTATGATGGCATTTTATTTAGAGTTGGATTCCGGAAATGGGAGCCAACATTTGTGGTATCAGAGCGCCAGAATTAGGATCTTACATGGTCATTTCATGATACGAGGAAATGAAAGTTTGTGAATATTTAAAAATAAGAAATATTACATAGTCCGATTTGATAGACACAAATTCAGTATTGGTGATTATGTCAGTGAATATAGTGATGGAATTTTGATCGTAAATATGCTCTTGAATTGATATGGATGTGAAAATAAAGTTAGACAGTGTTACCTCACATGAAGTTTGATAATAATTGTTTGAGTTAATAATTACCCCTGACAGTGCTATGGTATTGAAGATTAAAGCGATCCAAGCAAAAATTTGACGACATGTTAAATGTATTCGAAAAGTTGGGAAGAATGGTTTGAATAATTGAGGAAAAACATGTAAATCCTATGAGTGATGAAAGTAAAGAGAATTTTTGAGGAATTATAACACCGATATCAATTATATCATCTGGATTTGGAGATTTTATAGGATGCAATGATAAAGTGATTTCATACATATGGAGATAATTGAAACCTCAATGATTATTTGATATATGAATCAAAACTTGCTACAATAGTGATTGTGCTGAAAGTTTGGAGACAGTACAAGTACAAAAACATTTTAAAATATGCAGATAATGTAAATTTTGAGGTGAATACTGAGATGAAAGAATTGAATAGGGGACTAAGGCAACAGATAGAATTATTCGAAGGATTATGATTATGTAACTGAGTGCTATATTGGTAAAGCTAGTGTTATGATCAGATGCATTAAATAGAGAATTCAATAGCAGTGTATCAAAAATTTGGATATTGAGGTCAAATCTAGTGCAATAAAGAGCGTAGAATGTGGAGTTAAATTATGGGAAAATTGATTAGTCACTGACAATTTAAGATCAGTTTCGCATGAACAAAGCCCAAATTTAGGATTCAGAAATTATGAATCTTACTAAGAAATCGAAAATGAATAAGAATTTTGAGTTTGAATAGGAAAAAAATGATAATTTGTGAGTGAAATAAGAAGCATATGTACTGATATAGATGATTGAGCCAAGAGATTGTTAGCAAAGTACAAATGGTAACTTAAGCTTTACATCCTAGTAGGAATACGCTGGAATATCATTTAGTGGCTAAGAATGTAGAATCAAGTGAATGAAAGTTAGAATTGCTGACGGTCTTAACTGTCGGAGATATGCTTAAAGTTTATAGTTTGGAGGTCATAAGAACATGAGATCAATGTATAGTTATATTTGACTTTAAGCATCACAATCGTTATCATAGTGATTTCATTAGAATACTGTATAAGGAGTTAGATGACAGAAAGAGTCATTCACTCTTGCATTGTGATGATAAGGTCTAAAAATGGTTGAAGGCCAAGATTGATTCAAAAGATATTGTTGATAAATGAAATCAACCAGTATTAGAAATTAAGTGATTCAAGAAAGATGAATGAATTAGGTGGATCCACTCTAAAGACATGGAATACAGTGACATAGACATAAGAGTTAAATGTACTGATGCTAAAGTGATGTGAATTACTAAGTGAAAGATGAATTGTCTCTAAGGGTATCACCTAGCCAAGGTGTGCTTATATGGAGTATAAGTTGTGCTCAGGGTAGGAAAAAGGATTCGCTAAGTTCGATATGAATTGGTCTATATGAAATTATTATAAGTTAGAGCTACAAATAAAAGATATCTTAGCTCGAAATATGACATACTTGAGTACATTAAGGAAATATTGATATGATATGATATTAGTTTTATCGACACAGGAAGAGGAACAGTTGTGAGTGATCTGAAACATAATGAGGAACTAGTTAAGAAAGTGAATGACCAAATAAGGGATTGAAAAACTGAGTGAGCCTACTGACTACAATCATTGAAAGAAAATATTCGAGTGATGAATTTAAATGAGAAACGAGGGAACATCTTGCACTCCTGATCAATCAGATAAGAATTTCGAGGACGAAATTCTTTTTAAGAGGGGGAGAGTTGTTGGCCCCATAAATTCTTCTTGTTGAATTAAGCATGATTTAAATGAATTATGAAGTTTGATGGATAAAGTTTTGGAGCTACTTGTTATGTAAATGTTAGTAGAATTTTATTATATGGTTTGGTTGTATTAAAAGTGGTAAGAATGCATAAGGGCATTTTAGGCAAGCCACTTAAGAATATAAGGCTATAAGGTCTAATGGAATGGCAAATTGGGCATTTCACACTTATTGGGGTATAAAAAGAAGAAGAAATGGTTGTCTTGTGTGAAATTGAAGAAGAAATCGTGGAAGAGAGGAGAAGAAGGAAGAAAAATTAGGGTTTTTGGAGATCTTGAAGAATTTCAAGAATCTTGGAGCTAAACAAGTAAGTACAAGACTCAACCCTTCTTGATTTATAGTTAGAAGTGAAAATGAAGAGGAATGGTATAGGAAAAATGCTTTAATCTTCTAGGGTTAACGATTATGTTGTGTTTGTGAATGATTTTGGGTTGGAATGAGCTTAGAAATGAAGTAGGAATGATGGTTTAGGGTTAAGATGGGTTATATTTGAAAGATGGGAAGCATATGGATGAAGAATGCCGAAAAACAGGTTTTCGGGAGGTTTCTGGACATGTTCGCTGCAGCGAGCGCACCAATATTTTCTCCGCGGCGAAATCCTGATTTCCTGCACAAACATGTTTTGGTATTTTGGGTATACCTTTTGATGTAGATGTCCAAATGAGGTGATTTTTGGTTTGTTGTAAACTAGAGACATAGGGATACAAGTTTTATAATGAAAGCAAATTTTAATTCAGTTTTTAAAGATCTAAACTTTTGGATGGAAGTTGAGTCTAGAATATAGTTTTAACGTAAGGATAGTCCCAGTATGTTTGGAGTATAACTTTCGGATTTCTGAACCAAAATGAGTGAGTTTAGTGTCATTAGAAATTTAAGACAATGGGGAACATTTTTCTAGAAGATAACATTATCAAATTTTGTCATTTACTTGATCAGACTGATCATGGAAAACTGACCCGAATGTTTGGACTTTTGGAAGAGTTTGAGTTTTTAGAATTTATCTTAGTAAATATGCAATATATGGGTCCTCAAATTGTATTCTTATTGATTGGGAATTTTGTATTTATTAAAGGAAATCAAGGAAGGCAAGAGGAGCAAAGGGTGAGACACCTTTGAGCAAGGATTTCTAAGGTGGGTTTCATGTTTATAATTGAATAATGAGCCATTAAAGTTTTTCCAAATCAAGAGAACTAAATGATTTCAATTACTTCATATATTGCTTTTAAACGATTTAAAGAATTTGCTCATGTGTGTATATGGTTGATTCATTGGATTTGAAGTGATGTGAATGTGGAAAAATGCATGTGTATTATATTTTAACTTGATTGATGATGAATTGTTGTG
>JAOQMR010000007.1:5906155-5925792 GCA_027563865.1 Erythroxylum pelleterianum | reverse complement strand
AAAAAAATATAGTGGGTAACCCGCGGGTCTACCCGTACCCGCTGGGCAGGGTATGGATTTTCAAAATCATTACCCGTTTCTGTTGGGCAGGGTATGGATTTTCAAAATTATTACCCGTACCCGTTCGACCCGTACCCATACCCGGACCACCCGCCCGTTTGCCAGGTCTAGGAAAAACGGGATGTTATATCACCATGAACAAAAGGAAAAGCAACCTTATATCATCTACACGATAAAAGATCTTTAAATCTTAGGTTTTCAAATCATCAATATTTTAATGTATCTAACCTCCCTTTATATACTTAGGAATCTTAATTTTGACCTTTAGACTCACCTATCAGACTGCTAACACCTCTTTGATGCCATTCATAGGAGATTGGTAGTTGGAGTAACAAGTTTCTCTCATTTATAGTGAGATTACAACTAATAATGTTTATTCATTGTGGCTTATAGGTCTACTAGTATGGCTATCTATTTCCCTCCATTAAAGTCACCAAGGATCTTAAAAGTCTATATAAAAACTACTTCCATAGTGGAAACTTAAGCAACTACTCAAAGGCTAAAATTAAATGTATGTAAGTGTGCAAGCCTAAATACTAAATGGTTTGGGATTGAAATCTATCAAAATCACAAAAATTTTCTCCTAACCAAAAGAATTTGGAAACTCTTTAATGATAAAAAAACCTGTATTGGTAAAATAGGTGAACATCTAGTTCCTAAATGGCTAAAGCCTTTGGATAGCATACCCTAATTCTAATACTTCTTGGCCTTACAATAGATACTCAAATTATGGGGGAAACTAACAACACATTTGAAGCATATAATAAGAAATAGAAAAGGAACTTGGTTATGGTATGACCTCTAGCACCCCCTTAGTCTCTATACCTCCTTTTAAATGTTGCAAACATGATGCATAACTTTCCAGGTTCCTTTAAGGTTAAGTTCCTAATCAATAATAACTCTTGGTCATGGTCTCATCACCTGTCTATAAACTATTGCAACATTATCAGCCAAATTATTATAGTCAGGACAAAGTCATTGGTTGAAATATAATTCATGTCCCTCCCCTAAAGTTGACTTTGACTTAACTTCTCTGCACTAATAGATTCCACATTGACATTTTTGTTGAGTCAAATCTTAAATTCACTTGGTTTGGAACCATTTAAACCTACCAAGAGAATCTTTTATCCTATGGTTTGCAATTAAGGGGAACCTTAACATTAAAGATAGGTTCTTTTATAGCTCTATTAACAACTAGGATTGCCCCTTTTACAATAGCCATCATTAGAACCTCGATCATCTATTTTTTTAGTGCATCTTTGTAAGGAGCACATGGCTCACAATATTTCAACTGTGTAACCTCTAATTTGATTCTAATAACTATAACAAATCATCATATGGGCAAGAAGAGTTAAATTAAGAAACAAATACAAAACAAGTGTCTTCTGTTAGTTGTTCCATATGTGTTGCCTAAAAAAAGAGGAATACTAGAATTTTCTCCAATAACTCTAATGATTCCGTTTTCTTCATGAGAAGCACTATATACTGGATAAAGGAGATGCTCATTATTAGGAATATCACACCAAACATCAGTCAGAACCTAGCTCAAAGATGGAACTCATAGATGCATATTCTAAAGTTTAGGCACCTTTAGAAATCAATATCCTCAACTGGTACATTCTACAAGCACAAGGATGGAAGCAACATAGTGATAGTTTATCCCTCCCTAAGGCCCTACCTCTTGACTATTTAGGCATCCATAAATTTTATTCAAATGCCTTGTAATGCTTCATAAGATCCTTAATACATCAATAGCTTCACATTTAACATTCTTTTATTGGTCCTCTATTCAACATGTCCTCAAGCAAATTGTGACTTATAACATATGTATGTACAATGTCAAACATTGTAATCCCCGTTAAGGAACTACTTCTTAATCCATTTTATTTTTAAAAAAATAAAGAATTTAATCAAAAAATGATGATTTTTAATTATATATTGTTTCAAACTAAGAATTAATATATGTGAAAAATGTTTCAAATAATTCCCAAAATTTAGTTTACCTCAATTTTTCAATTTTAAAACCTTATGAATTATCAAAAAGTAATTAAAATTGACCCCCTTTAATTTAAAATAATTAAATTGACTAAGGTACAATTATAACTAATATTTAACTTGACATTGCTTATTTTGACTCTTTAATAATTAATTTTCAATTTTCTTTAATTTTATATTCCTATACTTCAGTAAATTATTTCCACCTAAATTTGAAATTTATTTCATTTTAAAGATGTTTAAGAAATTTTCTATTATGAAAATACCAAATTTAGACAACTATAATGGTACTTACAATCTTTCATATACTTCAAATAAATTGTAAAGCCCAAAAAATATTATTAAGAAAGCATTGTTATTTATCTCAATCTTTTGTGATCTATAAAAAATATAAATTTGTATATATCCTGTTATAATTCTATTAGTGGCGTAACTTAATTCGTATTTAGAACATTTTTATGCCCTACAAAACTTAAGTAAAACTTGCCGCGGGCCAGTTTATTGTAGACTTGCTGGGCTCGTTTATGGGAAATAAAATCGGAGCCGATGAAAAGTTTAACTTATTTTCCTTTTTCTCCCCAAAAATCCATAGAAACGAGAGAGAGAGATGGCATCGTCGGTGGTGAAGGGTGTATGGAAGTCTATCAGAGAAAAAGGCATCGGGGCCTTTCTCCGGCAACTGAAAGAAGAAGGCTACATGTCAGACTCACACACGCTCTATCTGCTTCTCTTTTTCTAATTTTGATTTTTTTGTCCTAAATTACCCTGGACTTCAATCTGCGTTTTTTGCATTCTTGACAAATGAATGGCTGCTGGTTACTAACTTTCTTATGTTTGCTTACTCGCAGTAATTGCCTTTCCGATGGAAATTTATTGTAAGTGAATTTTTTTGTTCTCATGCTCTCGCTCCAAGTTCTGATTGCTTTAGAACATGTGATTACCACTTCAAATCGATGATCTTTGCAATTAAATTATTCTTTGCGAACCTGATTTATTTACAGTCTATAATCCCATTACTTTGCATGATTTTAGGCAGACTAAGATTCATAATATTGGGGCTAAGCTTGTTGGAGTTGACAAATTCGGAAACAAGTATTATGAGAGACATGAGGACACTATACATGGTCAGTGTTTGTTTCTTTTTTTCATTTACTTTTTCAGTATCACAACCTTCTGTAAATGCAGTATCACGACTTGCATTGTTTTGTATATTCCCTTCTACACAATTGAGGACTTACACCTTGTGGTACACACAATTTATTCTTTTTGTGGATCATCTGACTCTCTAGCTCTAGATGGTGGGCTATTCATGTTACCTGGACTTGGATACCATGTATTTGAGTAGGCAGACAAAGATAAGTATAACCAAAACTTTCCTAGGAAATATCTTCGCGTTTCCAAATGAGGGCTCAAAAAGCAATTATGAACTAATGGGAGAGGCTGATCTTGTAGGGACTGATGGATATTGAAATTGAGGTCACATTAACATTGACATATGAAATTGCAGCTGATATGAGATTGAAATTAGTATGCATCTGACAATATAATTTGCGCTGGAATGAAGGCTTCTGTTGCTTGATACAAGAAACTGTGTTTGGTGGATTAATCTTGTGTGGCAAGTTTTGTTGCCCTTCTCATTCAGTGGATCTATTCAGGATAACATTTTGATTTCCTAAATGAGACGACCCTCTGTTGAGTTCCTAATAATGAACAAAGTCTTATTCATATCAAGGTCATATAAATGAAAAATGGATTCACTTTGTTATGAGATTTCAAATATTTCAAGAACTCCATTAGGTGGACATGAGGCATGTGTAAGAAAAAAAAAATCATGTCAAGAGTAGCTGAGACAGGTTTGTTGCAGAAATCTGCAGATTGGTTTTACATTCTTTAAATAGCTACATCCCACTTGGTTTTAGAGAAAATGAAATCTTCCTTATTGCATAGATCTTTTTCTATTCTTTTAGCAAACAGAAATATTTGTGTGTCGTTGTATGCCTCTACATGAATCCAAAAGACAAGGGGATATACTTCAATATTGTTAAGATAATTTAAAATTGTTACAGGCCCAATAAACCAGTCTCTCCTTCCTTCTTTTCCTCTTTCCATTCATATTTTTCTTTTCCTTGCAATTTATTAAGATATTCTTCTTTTTTGTGCATTCAGCAACCATTAGAACACTGTTCAGTGATAGATAATGCATTGTAATGTTTTATATCCCTTTTTGTGCATCAAGATCATACGTACCCCTTGACAAAAGTTTACTTGAAATTTATGAGTTGCTATTTCTTCATTAATTCCATGCTGTCCTATTAGTTTTGTGATTCATGTTATATCATTTGTGATATTTTACAGGAAGGCACAGATGGGTTGAATATGCAGAGAAGAGTCGCTACAATGCTTCTCAAGTACCACCAGAGTGGCATGGCTGGCTGCATTTCATAACTGATCACACGGGAGATGAGGTTAGAATTGAAAAAGCATACATCTTTTTCCTGTCTTTACTATATTATGATGGCACATTGAATACCTATGGGTTTGTGGCTCACTGGGAGGTCATAGAGATATGTTTTCCACTGTGATTCAAATCCTTGTAAAGACCTATACACTTTCTGGTGAACCCAAGAAAAAATTCATCAAAAAAAGTATATTTCTGCTGTCTTTACTATATTATGATGGCATATTGACTACCTATGGGTTTTGTGTCTCACTGGGAGGTCATTGCGATTTTGCTTTCCACTATGATTCAAATCCTAGTAAAGACCTATGCGCTTTCTGGTGAACCCAAGAAAAAAGTGCGTATTGAGTAACATGCTATCAAACTATTGCAGCTCTTAATGTTGAAACCCAAGAGGTATGGGGTTGATCACAAGGAGAATCTGTCTGGAGAGGGTGAGCAGTTCATATATCATTCTAAGGGACATGCCCTCAACCCTTCACAGATAGACTGGACAAGGTATCAACCTTGGCAGCCCACCAAGTCAGAGTGATCTGCTGCATCCACCTACTTCCTGTAAACATGGCGAATGATGGTCATAAAATTCCTTTTACCATGAATAAATATTTAACTTTATTTCTCAGTCCATAATGATTTGGCATTTTCTATGGTAAGAGACTGTTAATGGTAATTTTCTTTTTCTCCGAAAGTTCACTTAGTTTCGAAATGTGCGGAAGCATTTGACAGATTTTTTCAAAATGACTATTTTACGGTCTGTTTTAAGTTTGGCTATTCTCTGTGCTCTGGCATATTGCGTTTACTGTAGTTCTGTTGCCGAAAGCTGCTAGTAGAAGGTTTCAAAGTATTCTCTCTATGCAGTGATACAGCGGGGATAATCAAATCTTAAACAAAACTGTAGGAAAAGATGAGTTCCTATTCCTTTGTTTCTTTTCTCATCTAAACTAAAAAGCTTGCGCAATTTCATTTGTTCGGAGATTTCATAGATTAAACTAGCTGAGATTGTAAGAGAGTTGGACAAAATGCTCTAACCATCTGGTGAGGTAGTCTTATCATTTACTCAACAGATCAGGGCATCTCCTTGAAGGAGAAGTCCATAAAGTAGCAAGTGCAGGATACTGTTGTTGGACTATTATTGATCATTAAAATGTGTTAGCATAGAGCAATCACACTGCAGAGAATAACCAACTCGATCAATTAGTAACTAATAAAATGCATTATTAGTAGTAATGTTCCATTTTTATAGGTATTTGTTCATTTTATTGATTTGTAGGGATAGTGCACTAGTAGTATACAACTGCTGCCTCAGCGAATAGAAGTGGAAATACATTTGGCATTATTCATTATTTATTTTTTATTTTTTATTTCTAAATAACAGCTTTTGTAGTTAATATTTTATTTTTTAACCTATCGTATACAATTTGGCCCTGGATTTTTATGACAATTTCGTGATGGCGTTGGGAGCACTAAAATATAATTTTTAGGGGTAAAATTTATGGCGTCAACTTATAGGGTTTATTATTATTTTTAATTTCTACTCGAGCAGAATGTAAGAGATCACCTTTTGATTTACTAGTAGAATAAGAATTAGTAGCAGGTTCTAAAATTGAATATTTTGGTATTAAATTTGGTTTATTTTGTATTGCTTCTTTTTTAATTACAATTATTAGCTTCCATGTTTATTAGGGATTCCTCTACAAAAAAAAAATATAAAAGAGAAAGATTAGGCAAATTTTAAAATGTCAAATTTCAAAAACAAAATTGAAACAAAAAGTAAGATTAGGCAATTTTTAGGTTTTCGAAATGCCATAAGTTCTGCTTGAGTTTCTAAACCGGATCAATACTAACAAAAATATCTCTAAAAGTAACATTAGCATCAACTAATGAGAAAGGAAAGATTCTTTATAAATAATAAAAAAGCATCCGAAATTGACCAATAGTGCATCTCTCGCATTCCTTACTCTCACTACTAAGCTCATACCTTTCCTATTGTGTTTGTCTCTTATTTTTTCTTTGCCAAAAGTGTTTGAAATTTCTTTCGATGTTTGCTCCTGTTTCTTTCCACTTAATCTCTCTTACTCATATATTTGGAGCTGATCTTTATAAGCTTGCTTTGGTGATAATAAAGCAAGGGTCATTAGTTTGCCTCTAAGGTAAAATATCTATTTTTCTCGCCCATAATGCATGGCTCTCTTATAAATTTCCAATGATGCCTTAAAAGGATGTGTCCCACTTACATGAGAACTACATAACATAACATTTCATCTTTATACCTCCCAATTGAAAAAGAAACTATTGCCTATTTTGTTACCGTAACCTTCCCGTTCTCATTCAATCTTTATAGGTTATATGCAGGGCCGACCCTGGGCAGGGGCCGGCGGGGTACCTGGGGCCCCTGCCCAGGGCCCCTCAGCCCCCCTCAACCCCTCTCACTCATAACGTTAATGTTTTTTTAGTGCAGGTAATTTGTGGTTTCCATGTTTATAAATTGCCTTAAAATATTTAAGTATATTTTTATCTTCTAATTTTTTTTATTTTCATCAATATATGTATTTAAGGTACTCCAACTCAAAAATTAGCAGTAAAAATTTTTTCGATTCTGTCTTCTGAGTTCTGAGTATAATTTAAATGTAAAGTTTATGATTTTTTAATATATTTTTACTCTTTGTTTTTATTTTTAATATTAGATATTAAATTTGGCTATTTATGTTTTTCCTGTACCATAGATGTAATATGTAAATTTAAGTATATTGTCAATTTATTGGGCCCTTTTTTTCATTTCACCCCGGGCCTATAAAACTATAGGAACGGCCCTGGTTGTATGGTTTAGAGTGTTTTTTGGTTGATAGTCTAACATAACCGCCAACTTCATGCTAGCTCTATTAGCACACTCCCTCCATCTACGATCATGTTATCACTTAATATTTAATAACACATCTATTATGGAAAAGCTTTCTATTTACTTATTTGCATTATCTTTTGGTATCTACATGCTCCACGCTCTTAGTGAACAACATCCACCCCACCTGAGATCTCTTAATGCACTTCTTAATTAGCATCCTCTAGAATTAGGCATCTCATCATTTACCTCATCTTCACTCTGGGATACATTCTCCATCATCCATCATCATCATTACTCTTTTATTAGAAAATTATGAAGTTATATATTGTCTTCCCAAGCACTTGAATGACTTGATATCTTCATTCTTAGTTATGGAAATGAAATCAATTTTAACTTTCTCCCTATTTGATGCTTGTACTTTTGGTATAGTGTTTCTCATATTTGGGTTTGGAGCCTTATCTTTATTTTTATTCTATGGATTTCTTCATGATGAAGAACACTAGAAATACCAAAATGATTATAAGGCCTTCTTTTAAGTTGCCTTTCTAGCTTTATTGCCATATACACCTCATCCTTTAAATCTATAAAATGTTGTAGATCTACAAAATTGACAATTTGTAGTTTCATCCAACAAATAAATCAAACTATTTTCCTTAATAGTTTAAGAAAGGAAATTTCTAATTTTCATACATCTTCTCACTATAACTTTTCACTCAATGTTATGAATGTTCTTGCTTATAGGAAAAACTAAGCAATCTAAAAAAAATATAAAACCATTAGCTCCATCCTCCTAGTAGTCAATGCAAGGAGATGAACAATCCAAACAGATATGAAACCATCAGTAGTGTTGACATTGTAACACCCCACTATTATGGAGTATATGCTCGAACATCCAAAGGACATTTAAGAACATACCCTATGAGAATGACATGCTAGAGCAATCATATTCACTTAGTATGGCATCATACAGTACACAAGTATTCAAAAGACTAAATTTCTTCAATTCATTCACAAACATAAGCTTACATTGTCATTACATTACATAATCCATATATTTACATTACAAAAACAACCGACAGTTATTGTTCTATACAAAATGTTTTATATGAAATGAGAAACTAAGCAAACACATTCTGTCTAAACTCCTTAGACATTAGCTGACCATACCTTTGAGCCATTTCTTGTTTCCAAAATTGACAATACTAGACTGCTACTAGATTGCCTTATAAGCTAGGTCTCCTCAGTACCTAAAAATCAACATTTGCAATTTTGACGAGTTTTGCAAACTTAATGAGTGAACCATCATTGACATGCTCACTCAAAACAGAACATAAACATCACAAGTGTAGAACATAGTTCAAATAGTATCTTACATCATTCATAGTCATATCCTATATATCACCTGATCATAGTATACATCATATTTCAACAAGCCCATTATGAAACATTTCATATAGTTATTTCAAAATAATCCAATCATTCATATTATCCATATGTACACAAACATAGCTTATCATAATATCTAATTAATTTAGACATTCTTTGCAATTATTTACATGACACAGTAAAGATATATATGCAATGCAGATGAGACTCCACTTTCGTTTACATTTTGTTGCGGCTAAGCGCGTATTTAACTGTCCTGTAACTCTTTATGGATACTGGGCTCATTTCAGATACTGTCTCGTACCCCTTAGTGGATACCAAGCTCATTAATCACTAAGCCTGTAGCTCTTTGTGCACGTTTCTAAGCTTTAAGCTCTTTTCAGACTGGTCACTCCCATCATAACTCCTTTATCTGATCATGCATATTAATGCCATAAAATGCATCTAGTCGCATACTATATCTTCAATCACTTTCATTCAATATGCACAGTCATTTATCATATTCATCGGATCTAAGTCCGACATTCAATACACAATTGAGAACATGTTTGGTATTGCAAATTCAATTTGTAAGCACTTCCAATACAGTCCCAAATATCAAACTCCTCGGACCATCATTGTTTGGAATTATCATAATCATATCAGTAACAGTTCAATATCTGACAGCTAATAAAAAGCAATTCAAATATAGTGAGAAAACATCTAGGTTAACTCATAATACGCTTCAGAACAGTTATTGCCTTGACGATCTGGCAATGTCTGGATGTTGTCGGTTTATTTGTGTTTCTATATCATGTAATACACACATATTTACACATTACTAACTTGTTTAGCAAATGAATACCCAATCATATACATGTATATGTGTTATGTTCAATGCATGCTAAATTGATTATCCCGGGTATATAACCTTATTCACAAATCTTGCTCATTCATTCATCATAGCTTGTATATAACTTGTTTTCAATTAGGTTATGCCTTAAGTAAGTTTGATTAATCTAAATTCATCAATCATAAATTCATCAATTCTTTCCTATCATTGTATAGTTACATAATTTCCCAATTCTCATTTAATCATACCTAATTCATTAATTATATCCTTTGAATGACATTTACATTCATAAGAACATCTTTATACCATTAAAAACTCATAATTCCCAAATTCATATACATTGATATCAATCAATCCATTCCTTAATTTATAACCTCAATTAACAACTTAAACTTATCAAACACTTAACCACTTAATTAAGCAACTTTCTAAGTTCATTTCAAGCCCCAATTATGTCCTAATGCACCAAAGTAAAGCAACTTACCCTTATATGGTTTAACCATCACGTAAAACACATTTTTTCACTTCAAATCATTGCCCACGATCGTGGGAAAGAGCTTATGTAGCTCCCATGATCATGGGATGAGTAATGCGAAGGTTCACCGACATTTTTCTTCAAATTTTTTTCCAGTTTTCTTCATTTTTATACCAATTTTACACATCTTCATCATAGTCCATCACTTATACCTCAATTATACCTTAATTATGTTTCAATTCCTCACCCATTCCATATCCAATTTCCAATTCAAATCATTCATTTGGTAGCTCACAAATTATAGTCTTTCATGCATCAAAATTAAAATAAAACTATAATTCATTTGATCATACATATAGTCCTAGTTCTTTCCCATTTCAAGATCACTATATTAGCACATTTCTTTAACATAAATTCACCTTCATTATACCTCAAATTCCAATCTAATTCATCCATAAAACAATCCATAACCTACGGTTTTTATACACTAAGAACACAATAGAAAGGTATCCAAATTCATGTAGAAATTTTCAGCACACTTTATCATCAACATGATATACAATTCATCCCAATTTCATCATCATAAACTTTCTATTATAATAATGCCATAAAGAACAATCTTTTACTTACTTGTTTAGCTCAAATTTCCACCTCAATGATCAAGCTAATTCAGCTCTCCATGCATGCAAAATCATCCAAGTATAAGAAGAAAGTAGGATGTTTCCAACAAAAGTAAAATGATGATAACACATTATAGCTATCTTTGAGCTGATTTTCTTGTATGGATCTTGTAGTGAGTATGAATGAAATGGAAGCAAGGTGAAAAGTTAGGAGGGTTTCGGCGGTGAGAGTAAGGGAAAAGGGAAGAATGAACAAAGTTGAAACTACTCCTATAGAAGTTTGACACATTAGGTGTTTGGTGTTGCCTTATTACCTTGACATATGTCACTATGTATGCCTTCCATTTGTCCCATAAATAAGTTGCCAAATGTCACACTTATACTAGGCCATTTGTCACTTAATGATCAATACCAAATGTCACTCATTTATCTATGCCAAATGTCACTCAATTATAAGCTTAGTCATCCTAATTTTTCATGTGTCAATTTGTCTTACCACTTGACATTTTTCTTAGACTAAATGTACATTTTAAGTCATCAAATTTCCAATTGTACCAATTAATTCCAAATTTACTACTTGTATTCAATCAAACCAAAATGCAAGGCATAAACAATACACAATTCACATCTTGATCATTTTAAACCTTTCATACCCCGAAATAAATTAATTGAGTGCATATACATTCTTTGCAATGTGTACTAAATCATTATTCATGTGTGTATGCTATCATTATGCATGTGAATGAAATGCAATTCACGAATTCTTAATGATACGACCATGTGCAACAATCTAAGACTCTAACCCTAAATATAGAAAATTGGCTATTACAATTCGCTCCCTTAAGAAATTTTTTTCCTCGAAATTCTTACCTGACTGATCAAACAAATGGGGGTATCGTTTCCTTATGTTCTCTTCGGTCTCCCATGTGGCTTCTTCTCTCGAATGATTCCTCCAAAGTACTTTAACTAATGGTATCACTCAGTTTCTCAATTGTATAATCTGATAACCCATTATCTTAACCGATTCTTCCACATAACTCAAATTGCTTGCAATTTCAACCTCCTGTGTTGGTAACATATGTGTCGAATTTGACCGATACCTTCTGAGCATACTAACATGAAACACATTATGAATCTGAGCCATCTCAGCTGGTAATGCAATCATGTATGCCAATGGTCAAACTCTTTCAATAATCTCGTATGGACCAATGTATCTAGGGGTTAATTTACCCTTTTTACAAAACCTCATCACTCCTCACCAAGGTGATACTCTCAGAAACACCTTATCTCCCACTTGGTACTCCATATCACTTTAATGTTGATCTACATAACTTTTTTTTCTTGTCTTAAGTAGCCTTAATTCTACTGCGGATCAATTTCACCTTATCAACAGTATCTTCAATCAGTTTTGGGCCTTCGACAATCCTTAGACCCTCTTCATCCTAATACAAAGGTGATCAGCACTTTCTACTAGACAACGCCTCATATGGAGCCATACCAATACTACTGTGATAGTGATTATTGTTTGCAAATTTGATAAGAGCTACATATTGATCCCATGCTCCTTGAAACTCTAATACATAAGCTCCAAGCATATCCTTAACAATCTTAATAGTCCTCTCACTCTGTCCATCAATTTGAGGATGAAATGTTATACTAAAATTCAACTTCGTACATAATACTGTCTGTAAACTACCCAGAATCTAGAAGTGTATATGGGATCCCAATCTCATACAATAGACACTGGGACTCCATGTAACCTCACTATTTCATTTACATATTTTCGGGCCAACTGATCCAATGTATTATTCTCCCTCACAGGTAAGAAATGGGCCGATTTTATCAATCTGTCATCAATAACCCATATAATATCATGTTGCCTTAGAGTCCTCGGCAAACCCATAATGAAATCCATAGTAATCCTCTCCCATTTCCACTCCAGAATAGGCAGTGACTATAACTTTTCAACCGGAGCCTGATGCTCTGCCTTAATCTGTTGTGAAGTCAAACATTTAGCAACATACTCCGCTACTTACTTCTTCATCCCTGGCCACGAGAAATGTTGTTTTAGAGTACTATATATAGTGGTAGTACCAGGATGCATAGCATAAGCTACCATGTGTGCTTCTTCCAAAATCTCATTTCTCAAATCATCAACATCAGGTACACATAATCTCTGCTTCATCCACAATGTATTTTCTCTTAACTCAAATTCAGAACTCGGATCCTATTTCAACTTCTCAATAAGCTTCACTACTTCTGGATATTTACTCTAAGCTTGTCTAATCTTCTCATGAAATACCGGTCTAATCTTCAATGTAGCTATCAATACTTCATTTTGCCTCAAATTCAACTCAACATTCAGTGTTCTTAGTTGCACTAGGTTTAATAACCCCGATGTCTGAATTTGTGCCACACTGCTATTGGATTTCTTGCTTAATGCATCAACCACAACATTAGCTTTACCAGGATGATACTCAATTGTACAATCATAATCTTTAAGTAATTCAATCCACCAACTTTGTCTCATATTCAACTCCTTTTGACTTAACAAATATTTCAAACTTCTATGGTCTGTAAATATCTAAAATGTCTCTCTATATAGATAATGTCTCCAATTCTTCAAAGCAAATACTACTGCAGCCAACTCTAAATCATGAACCAGATAGTTAAACTCATGAGATCTCAACTGTTTCGATGCATATGCAATTACTCTATCATACTGCATCAAAACACATCCTAATCCCTGGTGTGAAGAATCACTATATACTACATATCCTCCAAGTACAGATGGAATAGCTAGCACTGGTGCCGTAGTTAATCGGTGTTTTAACTCTTCAAGACTCCTTTGGCATTCATCATTCCATCTTAAAGGTACATTCTTCCTTAGAAGCTTTGTTAAAGGGGATGAGATCAATGAAAACTCTCGAAAAATGTTCTGTAATATCCTGCTAATACAAAAAAACTATGGATTTTAGACACATTTCTCGGTGCTTCCCACTTCATCACTACCTCAATTTTCTTTAGGTATACCTATATGCCTTATCCAGATACTATGTGACCCAAAAATACTACTTGATCAAGCCAAAATTCAAACTTATTGAACTTGGCATACAATTATTTCTCTCTCATGATCTGTAAGACTAACCTCAAGTGCTTAAAATGTTCTTCTCTATTCTTTGAGTACACTAAAATATCATCTATGAACACGATCACAAAATGATCTAAGTAAGGTTGGAACACCTTATTCATCAATGCCATAAAAGTTGCCAAAGCTTTTGTTAACTCAAAACGCATCACTAAAAACTCAAAATGCCCATATCTAGTTTGGAATGCACACTTTGGTACATCAGTTTCTGCTATCTTCAATTGATAGTATCCTGATCTCAAATCCAGCTTAGTAAACTCCTGAGCTTCTTGTAACTGATCAAGTAAATCATCTATCCTTAGTAAAGGATACTTATTCTTATTGTCACCTGATTTAACTTTCTATAGTTAATACACATCTCAAAGTCCCATTCTTCTTCTTCAAAAACAACACTGGAGCTCCCTAAGGTGACACATTGGGTCTGATAAAACCGTTATCCAATGAATCTTGCAACTGGGTCTTAAGTTCCTTAAGTTCTATAGGTACCATCCTATATAGAGGAATAAATATAAGAGCTATACCTGGAACTAAGTCAATCATAAACTCCGTTTCCTTGTCTGGGGGTAATCCTGGCAATTTAGTGGGAAACACATATGAGAAATCCCTAACAACAGAATATCCCATACAGTCTACTCAGTTCGGGTATTAGTTACATAGGCTAAGTAAGCCTCACATCCACCTCAAATCAGTCTGATTGATGAAATCAACCTAGTTGGCACTGCTTGACTAACATCTCAAAATATCACCCTTGGTTGATTAGAGGATTCAATAGTCAGTTCCTTAGTATAACAATTCTTTATTGCCCTATATGTAGTAAGCCAGTCCATACCCAATATGAGATCTATCTCCTTCAATTGCAATACTATCAAGTCAGCTTTCAACTCTTCCTGATCAATCTAAATGATACACCTTTTACAGACTTCCCCATTCAATGTAGTACTTCCTACTGTAGTACTCACCTCTAAGCCATATTTCATCAACTCTCTCTTATAATGCAGTTTAGATGCCAAATGTGGTGCAATAAATAAATGTGTACATCCTGTATCTAACAATGAAAATGCCTCAAATTGAAAGACATTTAACACACCTGTAACAACATCTGGGGAGTTCTGTGCCTCCTGTCTGGTGATGGCAAAGATCATGGCCTGAGACTGCAGCTGGTTACTCCGCACCTCAATCCTAACACTAGGACTTGCTGAACAGGTTCTACCTTTACCTCTGCCTCTCTATCCTGCTCCACTAGCTCTACTTTGCTGGACAGTAGTCTCAGTCACCAATCCTCCTCTCACTCTAAACTGTTCTCCTATAATCATGAACTATCTCTAATTTGATGCTCAAGAGAGCCACAATGGAAACAAGCTCCCAATATCTTCCAACATTCCCCACCATATTTCTTTCTATAATGCTCGCATCTAGGCAAAGGCATCTGTTGTGCCTATCTTTTGGATACTTGATCCCTG
Source organism: Erythroxylum pelleterianum (assembly GCA_027563865.1). Classification (NCBI taxonomy): domain Eukaryota; kingdom Viridiplantae; phylum Streptophyta; class Magnoliopsida; order Malpighiales; family Erythroxylaceae; genus Erythroxylum; species Erythroxylum pelleterianum. Next base: position 5,910,519 of record JAOQMR010000007.1, on the reverse strand, counting down.
CCATTACCAGCCTGAACAAAACCTGTAACACCCCACTCCCGCGTGACCCGAACCCGATATCCTTGGTGATATCCGAGTTCGTGCCCTGCGAGGGTGGCGTACTACATCAGTCAGTTAAAACTCAGTAAACATTTTTTTTAAACATTCCATGTTAAAAGCAAGCAGTTTCAATTATGACGCTCATTCTACAATAATTTACAAGAACCATTTAATGTACAAAAATCCACAATCAATGGGGCCCACTGAATATACAAGTATCATTTTACAGAGATTTTCGAATACACTTATGAGATACTAATGCAGACGCGAACTGATCCCGACCTCTATCTCAACTTGCACGCAGAAGACATACTCCCGTGTCGAACGGGAAATCTTCAAAGCCTGAAAAATAGATGCAAAATTTTGATGAGTTTTTGCGAACTCAGTGAGGAACCATCATCGATGGTTCGCCCAATTCATGCATCAAACAAGCACATTAGCACAGTCAGAAATACAGTCATAATACAGCCACAGTAACAATACAATCACATACAGAAAAAGGCACTTCAGTTATTCAATTATTTAGTCCAGTATGTATGCAATGCACATGTGACACTTTTCCATTTTATTACAATGTTGTGACCGAGCTCGTAAATAGTGGACAGTGTTCAGTAGACGCTTGGCGTCTAGGGAGTGGAACTCCCTACGAGCTCAAGTGTCGGACCCCGCTCCCGGAGCCCCGACTGTCCCGGGAGATGAACCCTGCTGTGGCCCATTCCCGAGACCTGCTGACTGACTTGCTGAAAAATCCTGGACCTGACACTTGTTGCTAACTTGCTAACTCATTTAGGTGGCGAGCATATACTGATTATACTGAAGCCCTGACTGCTAGAAAATCTCAAAAATATAACTTTTTTTAACCCATGTCCGTTAAACGGACATGAACTGGACCTGGGTACTGTTTTACCCGAGCCTGTCCGTTATCCGTATCAGTATCAGTGGCGACTCTGGTCACAACTGTTGTTCTTATCCGTTTATGCATTTTTGTATGAAATGCATATGCTCAATTCACAGTCCATATAAAATAGTCTGCCCCAGTAGAGGCAAAGAAATGAAGCACAGTATTCACAGTATATCACGGTATTCACAATGTATCACAGTATTCACAGATGCACAGTATGCGCAGTGTTCATAATGTATCATATCACAAATAAGCAGTCACTGTACAATCAATTCACGTATCACAATTTCACACAGTAGCAGCAAATCAACTCACAAAATCACAAACAGATACACTTCTATGTCAATTCTCCCAGTTCATCGGACCATCTGTCCGGAATCCAGTCAGTAACAATACACAATTCCCGCCATTATTCCCCACATTAGACATATAATAATTGAGAAACCCATCTAAGTTACTCACCTGTACTTTCGAGCTAATGTCGAGAAGTCTCTGCTACGTCGGTGGAATGACGCTCCAATTGTGCCTCTATAAGAATCAGAGAAGATCACAATCACTACTCATCCATTCAGAACTAGTTAATGATGGACATGTAGGTGTATAATGCATGTTCATGATATTTCCGGCCCCGATGGGTTTCCCAATTATTATATGTCTACTGTGGGGATAATTGTGGGATTAGTGGTTGTGTTGTTCTGACTGGATTCCGGACAGATGGTCCGAAGAATTGGAAGAATTGACATAGAAGTGTTTTGTTATGAATTGTTTGCTATGACTGTGATATACTGTGATCGATTACTTGCCTCCAATGTGACATGATTGTGTGCCATTGACTGATGATGTTACATTGACTGTGAAATTGGACATATGCATTTCATACTCAAAGGCATTAATGAATATGAATAGTTATGACCAGAGTCGCCACTGATACTGAAAACGAGCCTAGAGCTCGAAGGGAAATAATCCTCCCAAGACGCGTCTATTGAATCACTGATTACTGTTCAAGCGCTCGGTCACAACACTGAAATAAAATTGGAAAAAGAGTCACATGTGCATTGCATACTGGAATGATTACCTGAAATGGTTTTTGCTCTACATGGCTGCATGACTAGTACTGTGACTGTATTATCATTGTAACTGTATGATTACTGTAACATGCTTATGTGATGCATGAATTGGGAGAACCATCGATGATGGTTCCTTATTGAGTTCGCAAAACTCATCCAAAATTGCAATCTATTTTTTCAGGATTAAGAGTAGACTGATAGCTCCTGAGAGACTCTAGAGCCGCGTACATTGGATTGGCGAGAGAGGCTACGGCTCAAAGGTCGGTCAGCTGGACTTTCTTTTGGAGACTTTTAGTTAGATCTGTCACTTGTGCCTTATTGTATAGTACTTAGTGTATAGTGTTTTGAAAGATTGTTCAAACAAATGAAACTGGCAGTTTGTAAATTACTGAGTTTGAGTAAATGAAATGAAATACGTTTTGTTTTTTACAAAGTTATCAATTTCTTATAATTGTTTTATTATTGTGATGCCATGGGGAGTATAGTAGTGTTTGTCAGTAGTGTTCTCTTATCGTAGGATATGTACTGGAATGACCTACGAGCGTTTCGGTAGGTACCCTACGGTAAGGGGGCGCTACAAAACCACTTCTCGGTCTAAATCCCGATTGTCTCGATCTAGTCTGTGATCATAATGATTTATTCTAATGTTTATTGAATCTCCTGCCAGAATCAGCTTGGGACTCATCCTGCCTCTTCATTTTAAATTCTTGCCTATACTCTCCTAGCCCATCTTTCAGTAACTACTCAATTTGAATCGATGCAGCTCTTAATTCAGCAAAACTACTTAAATTAGTGATGGCCAACCTCGTTCTGATCTCCATATTCAGTCCATTCTCATATCACCTAAACTTATCTTCCTTAGTCAGAATATAAGCAGTAGCATACCCCATTAACTCATTATACCTCACCTCATACTCAGCTACAATAAGGCTTCCCTGTTTTAGATATAGAAACTCCTTCATCTTCATATCCAGGTAAATCTTGGGTATATAGTTCTCCTTGAAAACTTCAGAAAATCTTCCCACGTCAGTCTACAAGGTCGAGCAGAACTGCCAGGAATAGTCTTCCACCACTAATAAGCTGGACCTTGCAGATGTGAGACTACATAATCAAATCTTTCATCTAACTCGCAGTCCACCTAGTTAAACACTCGCTCCATTCTTTGTAACCAACCTTCTGCCTCCGCAAGGTTTGTACTTCCATAGAAGTCGATAGTTCCTACTTCTTGAGCTTATTATACCTCCTTTCTCTCCTTTCAGATATTCTCGGATGCATTTGTTCAAATTGAGGTACTAGAGACTCTCTATTAGCTCCTATGGACTCAAAGTCAGCTGACTCTACGACTCAATCTCTTATAGCGAATGACCTATATCAAACAATAAGGATGCTAACTATATGAGTCTCTCATTATATGTCATGTCTAAATGCTCTTATATGTCCCTAAGGATGTCAAACCATACTCTAATACCAAAAATTGTAACACCCCACTATCATAGAGTATATGCCTGAATATCTAGAGGACATTCAAGAACATAACCTATGAGAAGGACATGCTAGAGTAATCATATTCACTTATTATGGAATCATACAATACACAAGTATTCAAAAGACTAAATTTTCTCATTTCATTCATAAACATAAGCTTACATTGTCATTACATTCCATAATCTATATATTTACATTTCAAAAACAACCGAGAGTTTACTATTCTATATAAAATGTTTTACATGGAAGGAGAAACTAAGCAAATACATTCTATCTAAACTCTTCAGACATCAACTGACCAGACCTTTGAGCCATTTCTTGTTTCCAAAATTGACAATACTATACTGCTATAAGATTGCCTTAGAAGCTAGGTCTCCTCATTACCTGAAAATCAACGTTTGCAATTTTGATGAGTTTTGCAAACTCAGTGAGTGAATCATCATCAATGTGCTGACTCAAAGTAGAACATAAACATCGCAAGTGTAGAACATAGTTCAAACAGTATCTTACATCATTCAGAATCAAATCCCATATATCACCTGATCATAGTATACATCATATTTCAACAAGCCCATTATGAATACAAACATTTCATATAGTTATTTCAAAATAATTGTTAGACCTTGTTGTCTTTCTTAATTTTCATAAAAATTTCTTTATTGATTGTTATTGTTTTAATTGGATAACTGTGTTCAATTGCGGTTCAATTTTACTAGGATTGGGGCTTTGATTTGATTTAGAGGGAAGAATTAGAAATTAGAAATTTCTGATTTAAAATGAAGTGTATTAATTAAAGATTTGATTAAATAGTTAGGGGTAGGTTTGAATTAAATGAAATAAGAGTTAGTAGTTAGTTAGCATGGAACTAAGTT
>JAOQMR010000007.1:5875386-5892609 GCA_027563865.1 Erythroxylum pelleterianum | reverse complement strand
ACTTCAGATATGAAAGCTACATTGGCTTCTCTTCTGAATTTGGACCTTGTTCTAACACCTTCTGAGGTCTCTCCAATAATCAACTCTTCAGGATGAGAACTTTTATACCTCCAATCTCTTTTCATTCCTAAAGTCTCTGAAATGTCTTTCTCTTCAGATAAAGTTTCTGATGATGGAGCTTCTTTAACCTCATCTAATGGCATTGTCCTATCTTCATTATCTGAATCTCCTTCCTTGCCGACTTTGGAACTATCATCAAACTTAACATGAATAGTCTCCTCTACAGTCTTCGAAGTGAGATTATAGACTCTATATGCCTTAGATGTCAATGAGTAGCCTAGAAATATTCCAGAATAGCTCTTTGAATCAAACTTGTCCAAAGCTTCTTTTGTATTCAGTATTGAGCATTTGCAACCGAAAGGATGGAAATAAGAGATATTTGGCTTCCTTCCTTTCCACAACTCATATGGAGTTTTCTTCATCAAGGGTCGCAACAATACTCTATTCTGAATATAACACGCTGTATTCACAGCTTCTGCCCAGAAGTACTTAGAAAGATCCATCTGGCACAGCATTGTCCTTTCCATCTCTTGAATCGTCCTATTCTTCCTTTCAACAACTCCATTCTGCTGTGGAGTCCTTGAGGCAGAGAAGTTATGGAAATTCTATTCTCTTAACAAAATATTCTAAACTTCTCATTCTCGAACTCTCCCCCATGATCACTTCTTATACTGGCTATTGTCATTCCTTTTTCACAAGCGTTTACAAGTATTCTTTCACCGAGCCTCTTCAGGTCTCTTTACAGTAGGTACTCTTTTACGCTTAGCCTCCTCAGGCTATCTGTATCACTTTCAAAGTAGAAAAGTAATTAGAGCTTGTTTACAACAAAATATTGCTCTAACAATGTTTGCACAATAAACTCTTTTGAGTTTGACAGTATATGTGTATTTCTCTCGTATATGCGTATATTGATCAATTCAGTAGTCTTTGTCTTCGACTCCGACTCCTTATTTATAGTTGAGCCTCCAACTGCTTCTTGATTCTTGAAAGAAACGGTTAGGCAGTTGCGCTCTGTAACTTCCACAAACTGACACCTCCGACTTCCTTTGTCTGCTTTTCGTATCGTCTGCTTTTTTCTTTGTCTGTTTTCATCTTCACATAAGCTTCCGTTTGCTTTTCGTAAAGCTTTCGTCTGCTTTTTCTTCGCATAAGCTTCGACTGCTTTTCTACTAGGCTTTCGTCTGCTTTTTCTTCGAATAAGCTTTCGTCTGCTTTTCGTAAAGCTTGTGTCTGCTTTTTCATCTAGTAAGCTTGCGTCTGCTTTTTCCTTCTAGTAAGCTGCGTCTGCTTTTTCTTCTAGTAAGCTTGCATCTGCTTTTTCTTCTACTTACTTTCCGTAAACCTTTCGTCTGCTTTTTCTTCTACTTACTTTCGGTAAACCTTTCGTCTACTTTTCTGCTTTTCGTTAATGACTGAATTCTTCTTCATCTGAATTCTGCTTCGTCTGAATTTCATTTGTCTGTTTTTCTGCTTCGTCTGATTTTTCATTAATGTGTATTTCGTCTGCTTTTCATCTTGTCTTCTTTTTGTTTGTCATCAAAATTATTCAAAACGTAAAGTCAATTTTGACTTAACAAATCTATATTGTCATAATACACGATAGAGAACAATTAAGGAGATTTAAAATTATGATTCTGATATTTTTTATTCTATTATATATATATATGATTTTGTGTTTGTTGATATATATCTAATTTTTCTATTAGTATTTAGGCTAGATGAACCTTAGTTGAATACTTTGACATGTTTTGGTTATTTTATGAATGCAATTGAGTTGATTGGTTATTGTGATCCAATTATCTATTTTATTAATGTCTATTAATATTATTTATTAGACTTTAATCTAATTTTAAACATAGTGATTAAGAAATCCTAGGTTTAGATGCCAATTTAAGGAAAAATCCATTTGAAGAGAGGAAAAACGATGGGAATTAAGCATCTTTTACTAGAACTCCAAAGGCTACTAGATATATTTTGAAGAGTATTGGTAGACTATTGACACGAAGTAGTGCGAAGAAGGATAAGTAATCCCTCAATAACTTAGTGGTGGATATCTATGCAAATAATAAGGTTTTGATACTTCTTTAGGTTGAAATTAGACCTATCATGATGATCTAAATGCAAGAACAAGATGAAGATTCCCAATCATGTAATGTAACTAGCATATGACTTAGAGTATAATTAATATGGATTTTACACTATTGTTAGAATGTTGAAGAAACGGTATGTAACTGATGTTAGAGTCATCTCTATAATTGATCCTGATCTTGTACAAGGTTTGTTAGATTAAAGTTCCGCAACAAAACTAGCAGTAGAGTTCAACATGGAACTAGCATTAGACTCTTCTTTTATTTTATATAGTTTTATCCAAAATAAAATTGGCATCGATTATGATAAAAAAAACGTTGTTCTCATACTATTTATAGATTTTTTTTATCATTTTGAGAGTTTATTTCCTTTTGTAGCTCCATTTTAAGTTCTCAAGCATATAAGAACCATAGGGATGCATGCAAGATGTTTTACGATTATTATTAGTTAATCAAGCCATTAGATAGTTGTTTTTGGATTAATCAAATTAACTTGGAGAGATTTGTCTTCATCATATTTTTAGAGATACTCTTGTATTAGGTTCTTTATTAACTACAATCTTATTTAGCGTGCTAGTGGCGATTAAACCCAGAATCTTATAAATCTCAATCTTTTCTTCTCTTGAGTATGGTGATTCATATCTTTATTTCTTGTACCTTTTTGTTTAATTTTGTGGGTTAATCTATTTTCAATAAAACATTCCTAAATCTTATAATATTCATATTGAATCTTATTAGTCCTATTGGTAAGGCTTGTATCTTGTAATATTGGTATTGAATCTTATTAGTCCTATTGGTAAGGCTTGTATTATGAAACTTAAAGAATTTTAAAACATTTGTGGAGAATTTCATTAAATAAACCAACTTTTACATGGCATGCCCTCATTTGCCTATAAATCAAAGCATTCTTAGTTATTTACTTTTGAATTAAGGAGTGTAATTTACTTCAGAAATCCAATGTTTAAGATGACAATGAGTTTTTTAAAGTCAAAAACTAATGTTTAGGGTGAGAATAAGAAAATTAGGCCTTTTTCCAATAAAGAATTACTTCAACAAGCCACTTTTCCATTTAATTTTCTGCCTTCCTCTTTTTGTCTGACATTTTTCTGATAAAGGAAAACATGTCCTAGCCTATTGCTTCTTCCCCAACCTCTCCTACCCCTAATCTTAACTCAGCCATTGCTTTTCCTACCCCGCTACAAATACAAATTGCTAAAAAAGGTTTTTTAAAAATTTCTTGACATGGGTCAAAGCTCAAATCCACCGTCAGAAGCACCAACTAGACCAGTTTGGATCAAAGTTGCTAGTGACCTTGTTAACTTTAGAAAACTACACTACATACCATCTACTGAAGAAGGGAAACTAATGTCTTCTGTTCAGCAATTTTTATATTTAATAATAAAACTTTCAATACCCCCAAATATGCAAATCGTATCTTGTAGTATAAGAGGTTATTGTTTCCATGAGGAATATGCAAGAGTTAACAATGTAAACCTAACTTTATCTAAAGTATTTCAATTAAATTTAAATAAAAGAAATTGAAACAAACAAATAAATAAAACAAATAATCAAATAAACAACAAGCTACCAATAAAAGGGTTTGATCAAGATTGAATACTTAGGAATTATTCTTTACTTATTTTGTTTCCTTTAATCTTGTTAATTCAATTTATGTGTTTGATCATAGATTTTCTAAGGTTTTGATTACTCTCTTTGAAGTTTTAATCAATTAACCTTAATTGAATTCAAAAGAAATAGATTTGTAATCTCTCAATTCACAAAACTATTCCTAACTTCTTCAATTAGATTTGAACTAATCTATTAGATAATTAATTTCACAACCAACATCTATTTTTGATTGATTGTTAATTTGATAATTATAGGTCTACTAAACTGGTAACTCTCATTGTACAATCTAACACTGATTACTTTGACTCACTCTCTTAATTTTTTTGGCAAGTTTATGCACAAACAATTGTCACAAACATCCAAATATATATTGAAATCAACAATACATCAAACACCTCATGAAACATTAAATTAATATTGAATTCATGCTCTAAACCACACAAACACTTGTAGTCTATTTGGTGCAACACTAGGATACTAAAAGCTGATGGGAGATGTCAACACCTTGATAAGTGAGGATGACTTCTTCTTATTCAAGTTCACCTCTGAGTAAGATGTCCAAAGTAATGGTATCCTCTTCACATACACCTTGGGTGTCATTAAGGAATTACAACTACATTCTCAAACTTGACGAGGCTCAAGAAAATGCAAGGCTTATGTATTCCAGATATTAGGAGCTAGGTCATTTAACTGGTGCTTTGGGTCTGGTTGACTTAAGGTGCATAGGCCATCACTTTAACATAGGCCAACAAATAATCAAATGCTTAGTTTATCTAAAAAAAGCTAAACATGTGGTTGATTAATTATAATTGGCTTAGCTTATTCATTCCTTGATAATTCAACGGCTTTCACTAACTCTATATTTTTAGATTATTCTCCTATAAAGGTTAATCTAAGGGATGTAAAGACTAAAAGGGATTCTCCTTTTAAATTCTTCATTTCTTTGATTAAAAAGCCCTAAATTTATCTTACTAGCGATGAAATGAACAAGTACAACTATCTCAGGCTCATAGACATATCATTTAGTGTAAAAGAATGAAGTTGCTCATATGAAGATGGATTTAAGGAAGGCCTTTGTAAGGCTTAATCAATACTAGAAGCATTTGGCCAATGATCCCTTAAATAATTCCCTCAAAGCAATGGAAATAATAGAGCTAGAGAGGTATTTAATTGCTGTTGAATTAAATCTCTCAGCTGAAGCAAAAATCCAAAATATAATTGCTTACAAATGGAAAAAAAGAACTTAAAATTTTCTTCTATAGTTCTTATAATAGAAGGAACCTAAATAGAATTATCTCTTTTAAAGACTCTGAGGGGAATGAAGTAAATGATTAACAAACTCTTAAGGGATTAACTCATGATTATGTTAAGAGATGTTAGGAACAAGCAAAAGAGTAGAAGGCCTTTCTTATATCATTATCATTGCCTTAGAAGGTTCAATGGAATCACATCATAATAATGATCTCACCAAAAAGTTAACATTAGAAGAAATCAAAGCCACTCTAGTATCATTCCTCCCTGACAAAGCACCAAATCCTGATGGCTTTAACGCCAGATTCTTCCAAGCCTTATAGAATATCATTGGACCAAAGATCATTGATATAGTGTTGGAATTTTGGACAAATAGGAAGGTGCTCATAGAGTTGAATAACATTTACCCTTGCCTTATTCCAAAGCTTCATAATCCCTTATCTTTGAATCATTACAAGGCCATACATGTTGCATTGTTTTATACATGGTGATTTCAAAGGTTTTGGCCAATAATATGAAGAAAACCCATAGATAAATCATCAATGCAAGACAAGGAGCTTAAATAGAGGGCAAATCCATTATTGGCAACATATCAAAACATTCAAAGGATACAACTCCAATAAGTCCCATAAAAGTTATGCCTTACAAGTTGACTTCACTAAGGCATTTGATTATGTGAGATGAGACTTTATCAGATCTTCACTAATAGCTCTGGGATACCCAAGTAAGTTTGTGAATTGGATTGTGGCTTATGTAACCTTAGTGTCTTATGTTATTATAGTGAATGGAGACCCCACTAGAAACTTTAAAGCTATTTAAGGAATCAGAAAATGTGACCATTTATCACCCTGCCTATTTGCAATCTCCATATAAGTGTTCTCTCAAATTACAACTCTTAAAATAAGTAGAAATCCCTCCTTAAAATATCATTATAGATGTCACAAACTCAAGCTCTCACACCTCCTATGTGCTAATGACCTTTCTATGTTATGTGGAGCTGATCAATTTTTTTTTACATCCTCAATGAATCTACTAAATTCAATTCTTTAATTAACTCTATTACAAAGAAATTATAGGATTAGTGTAATAGAGCCTTTTCATATGGAGTAGGACTTCAACTCGCCATATGATAGTCGTAGATTGTATCATATTTTATGGGTAGTTTAAGATGTGTTTAGTGGTTAAATTTAATCGATTAATGTGTGTTTAGGTTAGAATTATGTTAGTTAGTTAAATATTTGTGTCTTGAGAGTTTTGTAGGTTAGAGCACGCGTTTGAGCTTCAAGTTTATGTTTTTGAGGTGTCATGGCGTATTTGCTAGTGTTTTAGGGCAAATATAGAAGAATGGAGATTTGGAGAAGATTAAGATCCGAACTAGACCCATGATCGTGGCCAATCGTGACAGAAGCAGATGCAGGGAAATATAGTGCCACGATTATGGCCTATGCGACAAACAGCGCACCTATCCTTCTGAACTTCATTTTTCGAGGACATTTCGGATATTTGGAGCACATCAAAAGCCATAGAGTTGTCCTAATTAGAAACTTCTGCCAATTTGGGAAAGCTTCAACGGAGAGAAGAAGAAGAAGAGAGAGAAGAGGAAGAAGAGGAGAAAGGAAGCAGGTCTTCCGACATTGCTGCCTTCTCGGGTTGTCCGATCCAAATTCTTTCTCCTTTCCATCTTTATTTCCTTTCAATTAATGTATGAGATGATAATGGATTGTATGATGATGGATCTTGGATTTTTAATGATGTTCTAACTTTTTCTTTGGGATTTTACCGTGATTCAATGTTCATATAGTCGTTTTGTGTTAGTTTGATTGGATGTTATGATTAATTGCAGAACTTGCATATTTCGGTAAGAGGGTGTGTTAGGCCCCGAAAAATTTATTTATTTGTATTATTTGTACTTTTATTATTCTTACTTTTGCTTTAATTGTTTTAATATTTGTAGAGTTGAGTCTTTATTATTTTTAGTAAGTATTGAATGGGAATTAGGAATTAGAATTTGAATAAAGTGTTAGAATTAGGATTAAATTAGATTAATTAGTGGTAGGCTTGTTAGATGGAAGTGTAGAGACATATAAGACAAAAATGAGGGCAAAAGGGGAAAGCCCAAGTGAAGGAGGGGTATTTTTGGAAGAAATGATTAAAAAGTATTCTAGGAGTTAATGAATTAAAGGGAGGGAGAATTGAGTGTCGTAGACACCAAAGAGAAGAAGAGTGAAAAACGTGAGCTAAGAAGAAAGAGAAAAAAAGAAAAGAAAGAATCGAAGGAAGCTTGAGGGGAAGAAGAAAGAAGAAGAAAAATAAGAGAAATCAAGCATTTAAAGGTAAGTTATAACTTCTCTTATGTTAGATTCAAGAAAAGGAGTAAATGGAAGCTAGGGTTTGTGTTGGGAATAAAGGTAGAAAGAAGAGAAGAATGGGATTAAATGGATTTTGTGACTTCTAAGTTAGGGTTTTGGTTATTCTAGCTTAGATGACCTATGGGTAGGTTAGGTTTAAAGTTAATTTTAGCTTTGCTTTGAATTTTGATTTTATGACCTTTCCTATGAATGTATTAATTGAATAGAAATGTATTTAATTGAAGGGAACCAAGGAAACCTCACTCAAGAGAGGGAGGAAGGACAATCTTGAACTTGGATTTCCGACTTTTTAGGTGGGTAATATTTTTATAGTTATTGTGTGATGGGCAAATGCCGTATGCGTGTGTATGTTGTTTAAATTGCGTACATGTTAAATGAAGGTGTATGATGAACTAGATATGTTTCCTTTGATATGGATGAAAAATATGAAACTATGAGGCTTTGATAAAAAGAAAGAAGCATAAGGATTCTATTTTTTGTGACTGAATATTTGAGCATAGATTTGTTGTGTTTGGGCAAGAGAGAACCTGTTTCGATTAGTCACGTGCACGCTGACCCTTAGCCTTCTCCCGGCTGCCCGCTTGAGGCCACGAGATCCTGAGAAATCGGACTCGTTTTGTTTACGATAAACTTCGGTTTATCCGTTTTGTTAAGGAACTCTCGAGCCATTTGTGTGCATTTCATCATTAATTGTGACCATGATACATAATAAAGGGATATGGTTAATAGAATAATTCATGATGTGCTTTATGTGATGAACTTGGTTTATTATGAATTATGTGACAAATTTGCTAATGAAGTGGATTGCTTGGATTATGTGTAATTATGCTTGTTGTATGGCTCGTTACCGATGGCTATAAACATATTAGTCACTGAGTCGTATTGCTCACCCCACTTTCCCTCCTCAGGTGCAAATCAAGACAAGCGTCGAACCTTGCAAGGCATTGGAAAAACTCCAAGACTTTACATACTTTTGCATTAAGTTAGGGACTAACTTTTTGTATAGCTTTACAAGCATATCAAACATTGAGCATTTCATGTATTTTGTACTTTGTGCTTAGATTGTGATGGATATGTTGATATGTAACTAAAGCTATGCATGAACATTTCATCTTGATTGGAAATGGGAATGAGAAGTCAAGTATTCTCCTTTTTCATATGATTGTGCTACTTTGTTGGTAATGTATGATTTTGGGTATGATATTTGGGATGGAGATTTGAGTTTATGCATATTTCATCATTGTTGAGTTGCTGTTGGTGATGCTTTGGATGAGCTCATTGGAGATCTGCAATGGCGTATTGAATTGTTGAAGTTGAGAGTAAGTGCTGTAAGTTTATGGGCTGATAGGGTTAGTTTGTGTGTGTTGTGCTTGGAAGCAAATTTCTGGGCTGACGTGGATGGAATGGGAGCAGGTAGTTTCTTGAGTGTTATAGAGGAGCTTCATAGCTTTTCAATGGTGTATATAATATGCTATTTTTTGTTGTGGTATCTGGAAGATGTGAGTTATGGAAGATCGGTGAAAATGCTACCAAAATAGCAAAAAGCAGACGGAAGAAAAACAGACTGAAGAAAACAAACTGAAAAAAGCAGACTGAAGAAAGCAGATTGAAGAAAAGCAGACTGAAGAAAAGCAGACTGAAGAAAAGCATACTGAAGAAAAGCAGACGGAAGAAAAGCAGACAGAAGAAAAGCAGACTGAAGAAAAGCAGACTGAAGAAAAGCAGACGGAAGGAAAAGCAGACACAAAAAGCAGGCGAAAGAAAAGTGAGACGATACAGAAGAAAGATGATAGAATTAACCTTTGAGTTCTTCATGAAAGCTATATATCTCGAAGTCCTCTTTCCAATGGTCCAAAAATGAAGTCAATCCGACATCTGTAGCAAAAGTTATGGCGTTCACACTGAGACATGTACATTGCAAGTGAGGGCATAAACGTGTTAGAGTCTTTTGGCAATAACTTCTTCTCTAGACCTCCAAATGACTTGGTTCTCTAACCATTGATTTCGTAAGAATTTTCTCTACATCTCTTCCGAAAATCAAAGCTATCTGAAGTGTATGCAAAGAGATTTCGTGAAAGGAGTGATACGGGTACAGTGAGTATGTTCTTAAAGGATATGAACTTGTGCTATTCCACTGAACACTTCGGTATTTGATGACTTTTGGAGTTTTACCAATCCAAATTGAGCGTTTTTGGTGGCATTAGAATCGTAAGACAGGGGGAATAAATGATCTGAAGAAGCAGATCCGAAATTCCAGTTGTAAGTTCCCCAATTTTGATCAGCAAGTTGTTAGTATTGAGCCCTCCATGTTTTATGGTTTCCGAATGTTGGGCCTCGGAGACAGGGTCCAACATTGTTGCCTTTTAATGTTGGACCCCAGGTCCAGGTACCGGGTGGATTCTAACCACCAACTTCAGTACCAAGTACCGGGTGGATTCTAACCACCAACTTCAGTACCCCCATCAATTAGTATTGTCCTCTTTGGTTAAGGGTGAGGCCACGACTTGAACCCAAGACCTCAAGGTTTTGTTGTTTCTAAGAACACGCCTCTCACCATTGAGCCATGGTGGTTAGAATTCACCCGGTACTCGGTACTGAAGTTGGTGGATAGAATCCACCCGGTACCTGGACCTGGGGTCCAACAGGGTGAACTAAATAAAAATGATTAGGTTGGATTAATAAGAGTTGAGTGATCAAATATACTATGTGATTAATCGTATTGATTATTGTGCGGAGATCTTTCTCCGTGTAAGACTGGGTAGTTTATTAGAGGGCTTAAGATCTAATTAAAGTTGTGGGTCTTTTGTTAATTGAGAGATTGCAATTTCTATAATTCAATTAGGGTTTATGATTTAAGGTTCAATGATTATAACTCAAGAGAGAGTAATCCACCCTACGATAGTTTAGAACCGACACCATAATAACATATAAATGAATAAATTAGCATTGATGATGTAGCGGCCCCTTACCTCAGGGTACACACCGGGATGCCCGCAGGTCATTCTGGTACATATCCTACGATAAGGGTGAGCTACAAACAATCACTACAAACACTTCACATGGCATCATAATAAAACATCAATATAAAAATCACAATGTTTTTGAAACCAAATTTTTTCTCATTTCATTTCATCAAAATCAGAAGTTTATACACTTGTCATCCTTTATTGTCTGTACATCAGTCCAAAAACCTAGTACAAAAATGCTACATGAAAGAAGAAAAACGTCAGGTCTATCTAGGCCATCCCAAAAGTCGCAGCTGACTGACCTGTGAGCCATGACTTCTCTTGCCAAAGCAATCTACACGGCTAGAAAAGTCTCTCTGAAGCTAGGAGTCTACTCTCGGTCCTGAAAGTCTGAAAAATAATTGCAAATTTTGGGTGAGTTTTGCGAACTCAGTGAGGTGACCATCATTGATGAATTCACCAGATTACGCATACACATCACATATATCACAAATATTCATTCAAAACATATAATTATTCCTGATATTCATATAACATGACATCTCATATGATCACACAATTCACGTAGCCAAGTATAGCAACATTTCATATCAATTTATCACTCACTTCAGCTTTGCAAATCATTTAATAAATTTCAATCCTATAAGAATGCTATATGCATGAGACTCACATTCGTTCTTATTGTTGTGAATGAGTACCTATCACATACTTATCCAAATACTGGCCCATAGGGCTCAGTCAGAACATAATCACAGAGCATAACTCTACTTGCACACATATATATCATGGAGCAAAGCTCTACGTGGAACATACTGAGCTTAAAGCTCTTTTAGTCTAGCTACTCTGATCACAACACTTTTATCAGAACATGCATTATAAGATATGTATCAAATAACAAAAATATGCTACGTATAGCTTTCACTTTAATGCACAAACAGAATTTCATATATATTCAAAACCACATATTTTCTTAAGTAATCAAAAATATTCTTTTCAACTCTTCGAATACATTCAAGATATCATCTATGATCATGGCCACTCATCGATCCAAACAAAATTGGATCTCTTTATTCTTCAATACCATGACACTTTGAGGGGTATTGTTAACTCTAACAAATATTGCCAAAACTCTATGTTCCCATGATTAGTTCTCGTAATTCCTTACGTACTTAATTCCTCAATGACATAATATTATCTCATATTTTTGTTAATTTCTCAATTGACTTATTTACTCTAATGATTCTTCCATTCGTACGATTTCCTCTGATTTCACATTAACGCATTGTCGAACCATTGTTACTAATTTCCCCACTTGTTTCAATTTATTCACAAACTTAACTTCCTAAGTTGGCAACATACTCATCAAATCAATTTGTATTCCCATAACATAGTTTCACATAATATAATGTGGCCTAAGTTCTATTCACATTAGCAAGAGTGTTGCCTCAAATTCAAGAATCTAATCACATAGTTGGATACTTTACCTCAAATAAAATGCATACAATCTCAATAGCATTTTTTTACATCTTACGCTTAAGTCTTCGTTAGGAATAGAGTTCCAATATTCACTTTTAATTTATTCTGTTTTCATTCATTCTTAAAAGTAAACCATCATCGATGGTTCACTCAATTCATGCAACAATCAAGCATATCACAATTATTTCATAACTTCACATCGATCATAAGTAACACTTTATTTCACATAAGCATAAGGCATTTTGCCTTTTACTCAATCAAGCATATTTAATCAAATGCATATGAAATGCTTATGTGACACTTTTCCAATTATTACGGTGTTGTGACCGAGCGCCTGAACTGTCCCATATAGGGCACATTAAGCATTGAACCTGAGGCTCTAAATCACTGTTGAGGTTGAGGCTCAAATACACTCGTTGAGCTTTAAGCTCTAATCGGTGGCTGCTCTGGTCACAACTTTCATTATCTGATTATGCATTCATGAATGAAATGCATATGCCACAATCAATCAGCATATATCATAATCCATCACATATGTCACAATCAGCACATATGTCATAATTAATCACATCATAGGCACGTAGGTTTCAAATTCACATACAAGTAGCACTTCTATAACACAACTCCACAGTACACAGTCATCGGACCTTCTGTCCGGAATTCACAATCACAAGCAAATCATAACCCACCATTATCCACCACAGAAATATAGACAATTAATAATTGAGAGAAACCGTCTAGGTTACTCACCAATAGCTTCTGAAGCTAGTGACTGGAAGTCTCGGCAACGTCTGTGGGTTGACATTCCAAATGCGCCTCTATAACAATTAAAATGCACATATATTACAAATTGTACAATCAGAAATGTATAATACTGCACATGCAGGAATTGAAATGTGTACAATATATGTTCGTGACAATCCCGGTATCATTCCATAAATCTCATCACAAAATGTTCTCCTAAATTTTAGAAATCCATTGACAACAAAATTTCTCAATTTGGATTTCTAAAAGTCCAATTATTGCTAAAACACTGACCAGAAAAATAATCACTCGGTCCTCTCACTTTGTCCATCTGTCTGAGGATGAAATGATGTAATAAAATTCAACTTGGTACCCATAACAGACTGCAAACTCTTCCAAAATCTCGAAGTAAATCTGGGATCCCTGTCTGATACTATAGACACTGGAACCCCATGCAGTCTCACTACCTCAGTCACATACTTCTGGGCCAACTGATCGAGTGAATTATTCTCCCTCACTAGCAAGAAATGGGCTGATTTAGTTAACCGGTACACTATGACTCAGATAGCATCATGTTGCCTCGGAGTCTTGGGCAATCCCATGATGAAATCCATAGTGATTCGTTCCCATTTCCACTCGAAAATAGGCAACGAATGGAGCTTTCCTACTGTAGCCTGGTGCTCAGCTTTAACCTGCTAGCACGTCATACACCTGGATACATATTCTGCCACCTGCTTCTTCATGCCAGGCTACCAGAAATGTTGCTTTAATGTGTTATACATCTTGGTAGTACCAGGATGCATAGCATAGGCGGCCATATGAGCTTCCTCCAAAATCTCCCTCCTCAGATCATCCACATCAGGCACACATAGCCTCTGTTCCAACCATAATGTCTCATCTATCAATTCAAATTCAGAATTTGGATTTGCCTTTACGTTCTCCATAAGCTTCACCATATCAGGATCCTTGCCCTGAACTCTCTTGATCCTGTCATGTAGCATCGGTCTGAGCTTTAGTGTGGCTATCAAAGCCCCATCCTGCTCCAGATTCAACTCCACATTTAAGGCTCTCAAATGTATCAAATTAGGTGACCTCAATACCTGAATCTAAGTTGCACTGATATGAGACTTCCTGCTCAAAGTGTCTGCCACCACATTCAACCTCATTCATCATCAATCAAACAAAGATTCATACCCTTACAATCAAAACACAATTTCCATGAAATTAAGTTCAAATACCATAACAAATAATGCATTTAACTATAAATCCATCATATATAACATATTTCTTACCTAATCAAGCTTCCAAATCTTCTAAGATTCAAAATCTCACAAACTCTCTAACTTCCTCCAACACCCACGACATCATCATCTTGAAGGCTTAGGTTGAAATTTTTTTAAAAAACAAAAGAAGAGTAAGCAAGGGAGAAGAAGGTAGAAAAGATGAGCAAACAAAGTCAAGAAGAAGAGAGCTACGAAAATGGGGGAGGAAAGCCAAAATAAATCAATAAAACCCTTTTAAAATGAGAAGTGTCGTGAAAGATTCCAAAGGAGGTGGTTTAATTTAAAAGAGGACTAATATGGTGGCATGTTAGGTAAGTGACAAGTTTCACTTTCCACATGTCACATGCTTAGGCCCTCTTTTATTTCCTTTCCAATAACAATTCAATTTCTACTCCAATTTTTTTCCAAAATTCCAATAGCTCAAATTAATAAATTCAAAAATAAAGTCAACGAAGTTATGTGCAGGTACAAACTGATCCCGACCCCTAATCCATATCAGACCTCAGTGGCTATACTCCATTTAGCCTAGCTGAATATTTTCTCAGAACCTGAAAAGCCACATTGCAAATTTTGATGAGTGATCGTTCTAGCATGCCACCCTTGCGGGGTACATACTCGGATATCACCATCGATGTCAGGTACGTGTCTTGCGAGAGTGGGGTGCTACAGATGAGTGTAAAAATCCCCTCTCTTATAATTTGTTAACTCTTCTTAGTTAATTTCCATTATGACGTTTGTGTTGCTCGATTTCAATTTCTTTTTGTGTTAAACTTGCGAATTAATTTTTTGATAATCATTTTCTCGTATTTAATTTTTTGTGCATTTTTATTTTTATTTTATTAATTTTCTTAGCCTTAGATGACCTAGGATTAGATTAGTTCACCTTCCTCATGGGATCGAACCTTTACATATTACAAATCATGACCCATGCATTGCAGTATTTGAGGACTATAAATTGTAAAGCTTGCCCAACATCCAACACCATATATGTTCTATACAACTTGTACACAAACTACATCTCACATTTTGCTATTTCGAAAGGAGTTATGAAGGAGATTGATAAGTTTAATAGAATCTTCATATAAAATGGTATTTAACTCCTCTGAAAGAACTCCAAGCATCAAATAGTCCTCTTTTTTTATGGTTGCCCACGAGGTGTCTTAGAAAAATCCCAATTATGGGTAGACACCTGTAAGCCATTCATATCCAGACTAATCCTCGAGTAAGGTAGGTCCCTTGTGAGAGGCAAAGCTCTGGCCCCAAGCTTTAAACAGTTGCATACATGAGGGCTGTTTGGACTCGCAATCTCACTTAAGCCAAGAGAGCCCCTTACCGACTCAAATAGTGCTTAATATACCAACCTAAACAACTAGATGGACTAGCTATCACTCATAAAAAGAAAATAAGTAAGGTACTACTAACCAAAACACTGTGGAAACTTTGCGCAGATAAAAAAAACAGGTGGGTGTAAAGGATTCACAGGTACTATATAAAAAGGAAAAGCATTTGGGCATTATTAGTTAAGCGACTTTTTAGCAAATTCTTCAGTTAAATTGGGTGTAAGTACACTCCTGGACTTTTTAGCAAATTCTTCAGTTAAGCGACTATCCATCCTCCACAAGATTGGAGATGGTAAGTCAACAAACCTATGGTATGATAACTGGATACTGAATAACACCTGATCTTGGCCTTATTCCTTAAAAGGAAGTAATCCTATCACTGCAAATTAGCCTTCTTATATCGCTAATCGATCAAGAGCCGTCGACATTATCTAGAAAGCTAACAAGTCTAACATATTCTCCACTGCCTTTTGCAAAACAATCCTTTTGGAGCCTGTTATTCTTTTTCCTTCGTAGAAACTGATATGGGATTCACATTGTCTCCTCCTACTCATTCATATTATGGCTGGCAGTTTATGAAAGTTAAGGACAAAGGAGAAGCTACAGTTCCGGTTAAATGATAATAGTTATGTATTATTCCAAGAGGAGCAGGAAAATCTAAATGTCTTGTTCTATGATGTGATTTGTCTAAAAAGCATCGACCATCTTCAACCTCTCCTTAAAAGATAAGAGGAAATCCCAAATCCACACGCTGGTTGTCTGATAATGTTTCTGTCTGCACTCTGTTGTCTTTGTTCTTCTAACCCACATTTCCCTCTCTGCCCCATCTCTTTCTCTTTTACCATTTTAATATAAAACTACTTGGCTACCGTTTCCTCTCTTTTTGTCCATTCATTTTTGTACAGCAGCAGCAGAGTTCCCATGGCCTCTGCTACTGCTCCCACCACCCCTTCCCTCCTTAAATCCATCACCGCTTGTTCCTCGTCCACCACCAGGCATGCTCGTGCTTCTCTTGACCCTCGCTCCTTCTCCTCCTTCTCGTACGGCCGCCGCCGCCTTGGCTTTGGTGTCACCAATCCTCTCTTTAATCTACATGTCGCCTCAGTGACTCAGACAGGAAAGGGTTCGAGGGCTACTGATTGAGCCCAAGTTTATATTATTAATTAGCCCCACTTTCTTAATTGTTTATGCACTTGTTGACTCCTAATTAATGATTTTTGGGCTTAATTTGGTTCCTCAAATCGAGCTTCCATAATTTGCAAATTGCCAGTACTTTGTCATGATTTGATATCAATTTCTTTATAAATTTCGTAAGGGCAATTGATACTGCAAGTGTTTTATTTTGTATTTTGTAGGAACATGGAGTCAACCATCCAGAAAGTCAACAGGTCGTGAGACTCCTTCCAGACGTCGGGACGAACCTCGTCGTGACTAATGAATTTTCCATTTAATTACCTCGTCTCGACGAACGAGCAAATTCAACTAGTCGCGAAAATATTTAATTACTTCCTCGCGACGAATGTCGGGTACCCGGACCAAAAATGGCAAATTCCCTACTATTTTAGCCCGGCCCGAGCTGGCGCCTATATATATATTGCCATTTTAGGTTAAAAAGGGAGTCGGCTGAAACCACAGTTCTTTATCTTTTCGTTTCTAATAGGTTTTTTCTTTGTTTGTTTTTTTGCAGAGTCGGTAGCCGAACTGACGACGTCCACCTTCCTCTCCTTCATCGCCATCAATCGTTCATCGCATACCACCTTTCCCCATTCGTCGTCTGAGTCATGAGCAGCGTCGGTTTCCCAGCAGTGATGGAGTTCTCCGATGTGATGCGTGGCTAGGTTTTCAATCTCTTAAAGATGTAGCTACGGTTTGAGTTCCGAGAGCTTCAAAGGGGGTAATCATTCATTGTTTTAGATTTCAGTCATATTATTGTAAACACTCCGAGTTGGAGATTGCGGTATATGTTTGGATGAATCTGGTTATAGTTTAAACGGATGTTAGACAATGATTTGTGATTT
>JAOQMR010000007.1:5830680-5844657 GCA_027563865.1 Erythroxylum pelleterianum | reverse complement strand
ATCCTAAAATAGGGGTTTAACTAAATGAAATAAAAAATATTTTACTATTAATAATGCAATCATCATCAACTATGCAACAGTTGTCCCACGGAAGATTACAATAATCAATCCAAGCTAAAGAATACGAAAAAGAAAGTGATACAACTATTACGATTAACAAGATCTTATTGTGAAATTTCTCACCTGAAAAAGATAGAGGAGATAGCTGCTGGAGAATTGGTGGCTGAAGATGCCGTCTTTCTTTCTTTAGAGGCTCATGGTTTCTCCCTTCTCTCTGTAAATGTGCTTTTTTCCCCATCCTAATAATAGAAGCATTCTTTTTATGTTTCTACCTTTGTAGGATGCTCTCCACCTGTCTTAAGTGGATTGTATGATTATATAGGAATAAAATAGTTACTTGAGTCTCAGAGAATTAATCTAGTTTAGTCCAGTTACTGTGGTCTGTAAGATAGAAACTATAATCTTAGGTAAGTCAATTTATTTTCTTAACGAGTTTCAGAATTTTATCTAAATTCCATCCAACTTCAATCAGCTCTATAAGATGATTTGGTCATTCTTCTTTCCTTTCTATTGGTGATTCTCCTACTAAAGACCAGAACTACTTGGAGAATATTTATGACAAAGAAAACATCGCAGAACTGCAAAAACCATCAAAACTAAGTACTAACTTTAAGAAGTTGAAAATCTGTTAAATGTAAATCAAAACATCTTAGGATACTTACTCATGATACACGCTCTATTCATAACATAGTAGTATAGATGGTAGACCCATAATTAGGGTCCATGGTGTTCACTTGGATAATCATAGTTTTGAATTTTTTTTTTTATCTACAAATGTGAAGTGCTATACTATTTGAGGAATTGATATTTCTATTGCATGTTTCAATCTTGTATTACTCCACTTCCAACCAATATGCTGTTCATTTGTTGTGGTTCACCATGATTTCGAAATGTTGATGTCTGAAAAAGGCAGTTCAAATCTGTATGCACTCGCTTGCTGCAACGTATTGGCATGCATCCTTAAGTTGTAGTGGTGAATGAGTACACCTCAGATATTTATTCAGGTGTAATTCTTATACTGTCGTGCATAAAATGGAGACAGATTACTGCTTGTTAGAACTGTGAAGATGAGGCTTTCTTCCTCCTTTGCATCTGTTCCCTCGAAAATATCTGTGTAAACTACAACAATTGACATCATTGTTGATCAATTTTGTCATGATTTTCACCTGCTTCATTATTTGTCCTGCCCCTTACGCAGGTTCTGCAAAAACAGCTTCAGCATCTACAGAGGCCAATAGCTGAGGAAAGAACCGATGCATGATCTTTCTTCTATTCCTTTCAACATTTATTGACTTTCCTTTGTCATCCTTGGATATTGGCTTCCCATTGTCCTACGATACGAATGTTGAAGGATTATGTATAATCTCTCTTATTTCTCTGCGACCTGACATAGAAAAGAATGAAGATGTTGCTCTCAGGTTATGAAGAAATTGCAGAGAATCGTGCAAAAAAAAAAAAATTCAAGTCAGTTGTATCATAGGAGAACAAATGGGAGTCAATAATTTCAAGAATTAGAGAAAAGTTCGCTTGCTTTTGCAGCTATTGAGTGTAATTCATCCCCCCAGACCCTTTCCCTTTTCTCGGTCTTAAAAAGCTCACTAGTTGGTCGATTAATACGTTAAAATGCCAATTGACTTCCTGGTTATGTTTTGATAGAATCTACCCGTGTACGGGTTGGGGTTAGGTAATGACAAAGCTTGCGTGGCTCGTCTTAAAATCAACGGGCTTGGTCCAAGTTGACCAGCTTCCGGTCATATCTAAGCCTAAGTTTGACTTAAAGGTTCAAAATTTTAAAGATGAATGGCTGTTTTTTTTTATTTTTAAAATTTCTTTAATTGGGATAGGCCGAACTTGATTGAGTCCAATAAAGTTTTGAGTTGCTTAATTTAGATTGGGTTCGAGCTAGAGCTTGGACCGGACCTCGAGTTTCATTCAAGCTTGACATTTGCCACCCCAAGAAGGGGTTAAGGGGCTTGTTTTGTTCTCCTCTCTCTTTTTTTTTTCTCTCAATTAGTTTCCATCTCTCATTTTCTTTCAATTTTATGCTTGTACTTCTCTCATCTAATTGTAATGACATTACTACAATAACAATCTAATAAAAGTTATGTTGACACGTGAAGTTTAGGAAACTTTTAGTAGTAGGCAGGGTTTAGGAAAATCTAATGGTATGCATCTTTACTTTTAATTAATAGAAAGACTGTTTTTGATAAACTTACATTGATGAGTACAACCCAAAAATAACATAATTTTGGAGGTAAAATCATAATGAGTACAACTCAAAAACGAACTGAATATTTCCAAAATAATTCATCTTCTTCTTAGCCACTGTAGTTGTCATTGTCTCAGTCTTTAAATCTTCTTACGAGAACCTAAATGGAGGTAAAATCATCATGTTAACTATATAGCTTAGTGGGGAACAACTAAACAAGATATAAACTAGTGACTGTCTCTAATAATCGTCTAGCATTCACATGTACAGAATTAGATCATATCACAAGCAATCTTTAATTGTTCATATTAAAGAGTATTCCAAATATTATGTGTCTCAAAACAGAATATGATTCATTAATACAGAACAAAACATTTAAATATCAGAACAGAATGTACAAGTATTAGAATAGGAGATAATAATTTCAAATCAGAATATAACTTGTATCAAATCATGATATGTCTTGTATCAAATCAGAACTTATCTTGTTTCAGAACAGAACTCAAAATCTCAGAACAGGATGTCATTGTGTCAGATTAGAACATAACTTGTAACATATTAGACTTATTTGTGTCAGAATAGAATTTAGCTTGCATCAGAGCAGATCGTATATCAGAACTCAAATAGATTAGCCTGCTAGTCCTTTTTACAGAAGTGGATAACAGGACCAGAACAGAAGATACTGTGATTGGTATCACAGAACAAAAGAGACTTAAGTCTCAAAATCAATGGACACCATAGTGTCAATAATTAGGAGACATCGTAGTGTCAATAATTAGGGAACTCTGTAGTGTCAATAATCAGGGGACACTGTACTTTCAAGTTACAGGAGCAGCTACAAATCCTTCTAGGCATGCTTATTTACCCACAACCAGGACTTGACAGTTTTAA
Source organism: Erythroxylum pelleterianum (assembly GCA_027563865.1). NCBI lineage: Eukaryota > Viridiplantae > Streptophyta > Magnoliopsida > Malpighiales > Erythroxylaceae > Erythroxylum > Erythroxylum pelleterianum. The sequence continues at coordinate 5,841,497 of JAOQMR010000007.1, read as the reverse complement.
AACGAAATATTTTTCATTTCAGAATCACATGACAATGAAATGATGTATAAGTATGAATTTATCTTCTTTTGTTCAAACTGAATATATTTATTCACACTTGAACAAGATCATTATGCCTTTTGAATTTAAACATTTGCATCAATATACCAATGAGACATTAAGTAATTAAATTTTAGATGTACTCACCTAAGTTCCCAATTCACAAACATACATAACTAACACTTCACTTATATCATTTAAATCACATTTGTGTTCATAAGCATACTTCATTTCTTTAATAGCTTATAAGTTCCAAATTAGATAATTGTAATTAAAATAACACCTTCCATAAGTTATTACCTCAATTGAAATTCCAAAACCTATTCAACCTTTAACCAATTAATCTAATCTCAAATTAGGTTCATTACAAACCCTAATCAAATTCAATTATACCAATGTAAGGTATATTATCCTACTACGGTTCAACAATTACATAAAACAAAGATTACCATGTTAAGGCCTTGCCCACTATTGTACGGTACATTCCCACGATCGTGATAGAAGCTAATGCATCTGCCCACGATCCTAGGATGAGTGCCACAATTATGGACTACCCATTTTCTTGCGAATTCTAGATCCAAACATCTTCTTCCAAATTTCAAAACGCCAACTTGACAATCCCTAGATCATGCTTCAAGTATACCTCAATTATATGCCAACTCCTTATCAATTTCATATTTTCAACTCAAAATTACTCATTTGGCAACTCACAAGCCATTGTCTTTCATGCAACAAAATCTATAACAAAATCCATCAAACAAGCATCATGTTTTAGACTTTATTATATCATCAATTCCACACATATTTCATTCCAATTCAAGTGAGATAGAATTCATGTTACAACATTCCATCAAGTTAGAATTCCCTTACCTAATTAACTTCAAGTTCTTTCTTCAAATAACCAACCAAACTAGCCCTTTATATAACCAATACACTTCCAAAATCTAGATAGGTGTAGGATGATCTTAACACCCAAAAGATAACAGCAAAGAAGATGACTTGAGGTAGCTTCTTGATGCAGTATATGGCAAGAAGTTTAGTGTGATAATACATCAAAATTGAAGTAAAATTCAAAGCAAGAAGTGGGGATGATTTTGGTGGACAGAAGCAAAAATAAGGCTTGCAGAAACTTCCTTGCAAGAGCTTAACACATAAGCTGCTAGGTGTCTCAATTATGCATTGCACATGTCATCAATGCATGACTCCCATTTGTTCTCCATTTTAGGATGCCAATTGTCACAATTCAATCAGGCCACTTATCCCTTAATTAATGCTGCCACTTATCATTCAATTATACTGCCATTTGTGATTTCTTTATTATTCATATTGTCTTAGTCAATAGGAAGTAATTAGCAAGGAATGCCTCGGCTAGCTATTCCCAAATAGTAATATGGCCCGAACTGAGTAAGTTGTACCACATTTTTGCCCAGTCTCTCAAAGTGAAAGAAAATGGTTGCGACCTCATGGCGTCGTCAGACATCTTATTAAACCAGATGGTCTCACATATCTCCAAAAAGTTAGCAAGATGGGCTTTGAGATCTTCATTAGACAACCCATAAAACTGCACACTACTCTGAAGAATGTTGAGGAGTGTCGGCTTGATCTCAAAATTGTTATCTTGAATTGTTGGCCTTGCAACTCCTTGAGGACTGAATCCTGTCCTCATAAATTCCATCAATGTCCTTTCGACCCTTCCTTGTTCTCCTTCCTCCACCATATTTTTTTGTGTAATGTCTTAGTGCTTCACTCTTCTCAACTCTCATTCATGCCTTGTGCTATTTGAAAACTCTTCGTCACTAAATTCAGTAGACCTTCGCTTGCTCATACATATGAAAAAATATCAAAAACTCTTTAATCAAAGTAACCCAAACTAAACAAGATGCTAAACAAACAATCCTTGACAACGACGCTAAAAACTTGTTGAATGCAAACCAAACTACTAGTTTTATCCTCAAAACTGTAAGTATACAGGTTGTAACTTCGATCCCACAAGGATTATTCTTAGGCCCCACTTAATTTAGGTTGTTCTTTGTTTAAGAAACCGATTTAATCAAATTTAAATAGATAAGTAAAATAAAGACAAATTAAAGGTAAAAGGAAACAACGCAACCTAAACCAAAGTAGTAAGTTAAAACTTGAAGAAAATCAAGATTGAGAATTAGGACTTTTCATTATCCCTATTTGCTCCCCTCTAGTTAATTGATTCATTTATGCTTGGCCCAAGATTTCCTAAAATTTTAGCTACTCTCTCTCAAGGTGCAACTAAATGTCACTAGTTAAATAAATTAGGATTAACTTTGGGATCTCTCGATGTGCAAAGCTTTTCTTAAATATTCAACAAAATATGAAGCTATCCTATAGGCAGTGTATCAATCTATTGAAATCTCTTTCTAATAAATCGATAACTTGTTATTTATAGGTCTATTAAATGTCAACTCTCGATGCACATTTAACACAGATTACGAAGCGCACTCTCTAGATTTGTTGCAAGGTTTGAGATTAATAAATAACACAAACATTTGTATTATTGAATCAACAACAGAAGGTTCATAAATAGTTCAAACAACAAACCCTAAAAAAATTTAGCCAATCATACGACATTAACATCCCCATCAATCAAACAATCCATGATAAAGATGCTAAAAGAGAAAAGAAATTTAAATAAGAACTAGACGGGGCGAGCTCCTCCTCTTGTTTACCCGAATCTAGAAAATATGGATGAGGAATGCTCTTTGCTCAATTGAGAATAAAAACCTTTATTCTCCACCTATCTCTAGGCTCTCATTCTATCTTTTAGCTACTGAAGGCTAGTTTCCACCACCCCCTTCAGCCCTAAGGATTTGTGACATTATATACATTAAACTCTTTTAAAAAAGTGAAACTTGTGTGACTCCTTGGGTTAAGCATCCCACGATCGTGGGAATTATCCTTGTGTCTCCCATGATTGTGGGTTAATGTGACAAAAACTTTCGCCATAGATTTCCCATGATTGTGGGAAACATACCCTTTTCTACGATCGTGGATTCTTGTTCTTCAACAACTCTTCTTCTCTTCTCTTCTCTTGGTCTCTAACTCAATCACAGGGGTGTCCACCCTCCATTCCTACACCAAAATGATCAATTCTTATCCTAAACCAACATCAAACACAAAAGAACAATCGCAAAAATCAAACTAAAAAACACACAAAACAAGTCCTAAAACACAATAATACTAACCTATTATGCAAGAAACACATGTCAAATACTTAGAAAAACACACATTAATGAACAACTATCAATTATTGACAATGATTTTAATTATAAAGTAGGTAGAAGAAGATTGCAAAGCAGGTATAATTATTTTTATTGGACTCTTTATATTGCACATTTTATTAACTCGATGTTGGAAAATATAGGAGATGTTAGATGTTTTCTTATTATTGATGAGATTGAACAAAAAGCAAAGAAGATGACCAAGTTCATCTATAATCGTGTATGGGTCTTAAATTTAATAAGAAAGGATTTCACAATTAGTATAAAGTTGTGTTATCCTTCCATTACAAGATTTGCAAATAATTTCTTATAACTTTATTGTTCTATTCTGATGAAGAAGGAGTTAAGGCATATGTTTACAAGTGATAAATAGGTTATATCTCAACATGTTTGATCTAATAATAGATTGTAGGTTTCTAGAATTATACTTAAAGATCATAAATTTTGGTCCCAATTTCAATTTAACATTCAAGTTTATGAGTCTTTGGTGATGGTACTTTGTCTAGCTAATAGTGATGAGAAAGCAATAATGGTTTATCTTTATGATACCACAGAGAGGGCAAAGGAAGCAATCACAGCCAATTTGAAAAGTAGGTATTCTTTATACACACCCTACCTTACAGTTATAAATGGGAGTTGAGAAAGAAAACTTTACTCTTCATTGTTTACAGTTAAGGCATTTTTAAATCCTAGTATCCATTTCAGATCAAGTTTTATAAAAAAATAAAGTTAATAGGAGAATGCTATTAACTATTACAACTATTGATGCCTATGAGATAAAGAAAGATCTCTTAAGCTTACAAATGAAGAATATAAGGATGCTTCTGGTGATTTTGGGATGCCTATTGCTATTCGTCAAAAAGACAATCACTTTTGTTTATTATCTTGTAATTACTTTGTTTATTATCTTGCAATAGCTTTGAATTCATCAGTTCTAAGAAAAGGAATAAATTGAAACATAAAAGATTGAATGACTTGACCTTTGCTCAATACAATTTAAAGCTTTAAGAAAGGTATATTATTATCATTTTATTTGTTTACTAGGACTCTTAATAAAACAAATAGTTCTATAGATTCGATTTGCCTTGACCATATTGATCTTTTGGCAAATTGGGTTTCTGAGGAACCAAGTTTGATAGATGAAAGTGACTTGGAAAATAATATTGGATGGAAAAGTATTAATATGCCATTTGGTGCAATAAATTTGAATGATAATGATGATGAGGCTCTACTCAATGATGAGAATTTTGTACCAAATAAGAATTGAGGTCAATACAATTTGAGTGGATATTCGATTGAATGAAGTTTCATGTTTTCATTTATCATTTTCTTTTAATTTCACGTATAGTTAATGTATATGCTAAATTTTATAGACCTTTATAAAGACCGTTTTTTTTACTTTGCCTAGGGCCTATAAAACGTTAGGAACGACTCTGGTTATGGATATTTATTATTCATTTTATTTAATATTTTTATGTAATATTATTTATTATATGGTGAAAGTGTAACATGTTAAGTACTTAGTATTGTCCTTAATTTTATATTTGTTTGATTATTAAATGATATTTTTCATATTAATCGTAGTTATTATTTATATATCAAAGCTATGAAAAGTATTATTAGTATAATAAGTTTTTTAAATTTATATTGTTATGATTTTTGGAGACAGAATTGATGTAAAATTATGAATTATATAGTATAATATATTGAAGAATTATTTTATAATTTTAAAACAATTAGGGGACTATTTTATAAATTTAAAAAATTACTGAAACAGTACCAATATTGACCGGTACCAAATTTGGTTCTAGTACAGTACCATACCAGAACCAAATCTAGTGCTAGTACGGTATGGTATTCATAGCATTGCATTGAAATCACTCTGGATTAATTTTTTCTTTTAATTTTCGTTTCTTACCAGAATAACTACATTCCAAATGAATAGGAAGAAAAAAGAGAACCTTGTTAATAAATAAAAGTTCATTTCAGTTTCACTCTAACAGAAAGGGTCCTCTTTGGAATGGCACGAGAAAGTCTCGTATGGTTCCTAAAGAGTGGTGGGTGGAAGAACTCTGTGAGTTGTAGGTGATCTATGTAAGAGGGTGATTACAACAATTAAAGCAAAGAAAGAGTCTCTGGTAATGTAATTGAAGAGGCATTGCATGCGTATGCCCTGAGAAGATTGCTAGGCTTTAGCAATGGTATGGTACAGAGTGGTGACAACCTCAAGAGTAAATCACTGGCAGAAACCATATTCTCGATGGTACCTAGTGAGGAAGGTAGTGTTGCACTTGCAGTCTCCTGCTTAAGTTGTTAAATGCCTCAATTTTGTTAGAATGCGGATGGAGAGAAAGGAAAGAACTGATGAGACAAATTAGCCAGCAGCTTGAGGAGGCTACAGTAGCTGATCTTTTAATCTGAGCCCCAGCTGAGGAAACGACAATTTATGACATCGATACAGTGCAAAACCTTGTTGAGTAGTTTCTGAAACATAAAGGAAGCACGCACTCAAACTGCTTTTCTTGTTCTATATTAAAGATGTAAGCGATTCTATCTATGCAACAATTTTCCAAAACAAAGATTCTATCTATGCAATGCAACACGCACGATGTGTATCAGTAAGCCATGCCATATAGATTGCATGATTTATTTTAGGGTACAAGGAACCTAAGTAAAGTAATTAAACAACAACATACCAAACACGCAATTGGTGTCTCCAATCCCTATGATAAAGTTGGTTTTACTGTTCCATTCCCTCTGAAATGATGACTTCCTTTCTTTATAACCATCTTCCACTTCCTTAGGGAATCCAATGTTCACTCATCTCACCATCACTACATCATAAATGATTCAAACATTGGAAGCTAACAATCCAATTAACTTCCATTAATAGAGTCAGTGACTTGGCTTATTTAACTAGTCACATTCGTGCATGTGGAACTGTAAATATAGCTAGCGTGGTATAAATATTTAAAATAGAAATTGTTATCATTCATTAAATATTTATTCTTAAATATTATAATAATCTTTAACAACCTAGACCTTGTGAAAATATAATGGACTTATAGAAGACACTATTTTTCTTACTCATCTTTCTGTTATAGCTTATATAAGCTCTCTACTGCATAAGATATTAGTTCATGCTTTTTACATATGAGTCAATGCACTATATCATTAATCTATTTGTTTCTACTATTCTCTACATGTATTTTCTTTTAGTGATGGAAGTTTTGAGAAATATGAATGGTTCCGTTGCAGCTGTGCTCCAATAGTTGCTGACTTAGTCAAGGCTTCATATGTTAATGTCCTAATTTTTCTAGTTTTCAATTTCTATTTGTTCTATTTTTCTGTTGCATGTTGTTAATATCTGCTTCACATTGTTATTTGGAGCAAAATAGGAAAGTCAATTATTAGTTGCTTAGTGGGAAGTTAAATTGTTGTTTTCCAGTTATTGTTTGATGTATTTAAACAAGTATTTTGATTGAATAGAGATGAAAGACTTTCTAGCCTATATTTTTCTATTGTATTCTCTGCTGAGTTACAGTAAAATTCAATTTCTTGTTCTTTTTAATTCAAACAAATTGGTATCAGAGCATTATTCTCAAGGGACTTACGAGTGATCTGAGTAAATCCCACACCAAAAAAACCTAAACACTTAGCTAAAATCCATGGATTCAGAAACTCCATTCACTGCCATTGCACTTTCAACGTTCAATGGTGAAAATTATCATGTATGAGCAGCAAGAATGGAAGCTTTTTTCTAATGCAAATCATTTTGGAAAGCTGTTGAGGAGAACTACGAGGTTCCACCATTACCTATCAATCCAATTGCTGCACAAATCAAGAGTCACAAAGAAAAGAAGCAAAGGAAGTTGAAAGCTAATGCATGTTTACTTGTTGCTATCTCACCATAAATCTTCACTAGAATTATGGCCCTGAAATCAGCTAAAGCAATATTGGATTTTCTCAAGGAAGAGTACAAAGGAAATGAAAGAATTAGAGGGATACAGATGTTGAATGTGATAAGGGAATTTAAGATGCAAAGAATTAAGGAGTCAGAGATAATCCATGAGTACTTTGACATAATTTTGAGCATCGTCAATAGGGTAAGGTTGTAAAATTTATAATGTTGATTATAGTTTGCTTAAGGACAAGAAAGAAATTAAGATTGGGGATGTTTGATATATGGATATTTGACTGTATTTTACCACCAATAATTGATTTATTTTGCTTGATATTTTATACTTTTATTGTATATTTGGTACTTAATATGCTCCAAGTATGTTTGTAGGTGATAATTGCCTTCATAGACTTAAAGAAGAGGAATTTGTAAAAAAAAAACATGGTGTAAAATAGAAAATCAACAATCATAGTTGTGCACTATTGCACACCCCATGCACTTTTGCGATATCCAATGATTTTCGATTATGCACATTCCTGTGCACAGTCGTACACACGACTAAATTAAGTTTTCATATAAAAATGATGTTTTCATACACAAATGAGAGGAGGAAGTGGTTGTCACTATTATGAGATGTTCAAAGGAGATTCCAGAAGAGATTCGAAGCTTAAGGAGCAGGAGAAGTGGATATTTTATCAAGAGATCTATCAGAACATAAGATCGGTCATCTACATTGCCAAAATACGCAATAGAGAACAATAAGGGAGATTTAAAATTATGATTCTAATGTTTTTTATTCTATTTTTTGTAAATATGGATATGATTTTGTGTTCGCCGATGTATGGCTAATTCTTCTATTAGTATCTAGGTCAGATGAACCCTAGTTGAATACTTTGAATTTTTTATTGTTTTGTTAATGCAATTGAGTTGATTGATTATTGCGATCTAATTATCTATTTTATGATTGTCTATTAATATGATCTATTAGAGTTTAATTTGATTTCCAATTATCTATTTTATGATTGTCTATTAATCTGATCTCTTAGAGTTTAATTTGATTTCATACTTAGTGATTAAGAAATCCTAGGTTGAATACATCCACGATAATTGGAAAGAATTGATTACAATCATAGAGATAGGATGACATAAGTCTTATGGATTAGGGTTAAACCTAATAAAGGAATTCGTAATACAGTGAAGCAATTCTATAAGTTTTAACTTGAGTAATTTGGTTAAAGATCTTAGAATTAGTTGTTAGTAGACTCAAGGTCAGTTCCTAGCACAACTTAGGAGTCTCCACAGTCTAAAAAATCAATAACACGATTGCATGATAAACAATCAATTAGTTAAGAGTTTACGGGGATTCAAAACCCTACTAATCATTTGATATCGATAAATAACTTAGTGACTTAGCCAATTCTTGCTTAAATCGTGTTTGCTTTGTTTACTTTAATTGTTTAATTTTAGTTTCATTAATTCAAGAATAATCAATTCGTAGGCTCGATAATAGAATAACAGTAATTACTAGTACTTACCATCTTTGTAGGATCGACCCGTGTTTGTTGGTACTAGCTACAATTACATTGTGCACTTACGATATTAAATATTGACCACTCATAAAAATGTCAATCAAAAGGCAAAGCATTCCAACATTAAATTATATTTTTTAAGGGAGGTTTTAAAGTGATTTGCAACATTCCAAATCACTTTATGTTAGCAGTTTTGAGAAGAAACTTGAAGTTTGTAGGTACTGAAGCAAGGAGTGTTGCAGTTATGCTCCAGTAGATGCTGATTGTGTAAGGACTTAGTCAAGGCTTCACATGTTAATTCTATGTCCTAATTTTTCTGGTTTTCAACTTTTGTTTTTTTTTCTGTTTTTTGTATGCATGTTGTTAATATCTGTTGCACACTGTTAGTTGCAGTAAAATAGGAAAACAAGTTATTAGTTGCTTAGTGGGAAGCTAAATTGTTGCTTTTTAATTATTACTTGATGTGTTTAAATAAGTATTTTGATTGAATAAAGATGAAATACTTTCCAACCTATATTTTTCTCTTATGTTCTCTACTGAGGTATAGTAAAATTAATTTGTAGGTATAGTAAAATTCATTTGTACTTTTTTTTCCAACAGGTTCCAACGATTCCACGAAAATAATGAAATATACGGATTATATAATGATGCTATAGAGATGCATTTATTCCCATTAATGGTTGAAGAAGTGAATAAGGAAAATTGGACAACTACTACCTCTTTCAAATCTATTTAAAAGAATATTAAGACGACTCTTAAAACAATATTCAATAAAGAGTATATTGATGGTCAATTGAAGAACTATAATGCACTGAGGGCTAGATTGATGAAGTTTAACAAATTACCTAAAGAAACGGAAATTAGTTACAACTCTTTCATTGATGAAGTTAATGTTACATATGAATATTGGGCAAAAATCTATTTAAGGTAAAATATATCTTTTCTTATTGATATATCATATTATAATTTTTGCAGTGTACACTTTTCATCATTTTGGGTGCATTAAATCACTCATAAATTCACGAAAAAAGGATGCAAATAAATTTCATACTTATGTCATGTTTTTGGAGATACTACTGTGATTAGTTTGCATACATATGTATTAACTAAATCCCTACCAAATAGTACGAAAGAGAAACATATAATTGACATTGATGAAGTTTGAAAAGATCAAGGTGCAAATTCTCGTTATAAGAAAAATAAATCTCCTAAGAAGGAGAAGGTGAAAAAAAATATAGACTTTAGAATTCTTGAAAATGTCTTAATTACAATTGGTGAATAGTTGGTAAGAAAGAATGATTTACTTAAGAAAAATATGGCGACATCATCATCCACTACAGATAATACATTTGAAGCTTTGTCAATAAATTAGAAGACTAATTTAATGATGGAATGTTTGAATTCCTAATATGATTTAAACGTCGAGCATGTGCAATATGGAAAAGCAGTGAAGTCTTTACATGATTCTCCATTTTATAGGGAGATTTTTATGAAGATGCCAAATATGAGGAAGGTGGATTGGATTATATCTCTTTAGTTATATTTTCACGTTATTGCATATTAAAGTCTTATTGGTTTAGGCACTTTTATATTAAGAACGATTCTATAGTTTAAATATTTTATGACTACATTTTATATGAATTTTTAACTGAATATTTCATATGAAATTCTTAAATTTATGTTTAATATTAATTTTAGCATTTATATTTAAATTTTTTGTTAACTATATAATGTTGGTATTGTTTGGCCATTTTGTCCAGTGTTTGTCCATTAAACGGACATGTGTGTCCGTTTAACGGACAGTCTCGGATGTCTTAACCAATTTATCCAGTGCATGTCCGTTAAGCGGACATGGGTGTCCGTTTAACAGGCACTCTCGGGTAAAATTGGTGATTTCTCCCAACGCGTGTCTGTCAAACGGACACGGGTGTCCGTTTATCGGACACTCTCGGGAGAAATTGTGTGCTTTTGACCATTCTATGTCCGTTTAATGGACATGTGTGTCCGTTTAACGGACATTCCCTGGTTACCTTTGATGCTTTGTATTTTTGTCTGTTTCGAGTTAAATTCTTATGTCGTGGTATTCATTGTGTCCTT
>JAOQMR010000007.1:5816363-5830580 GCA_027563865.1 Erythroxylum pelleterianum | reverse complement strand
AAAAGTTAATATATAACAGTTCAAAATTGTTACAAATAGCTAATTAATAACATTTATAAAATATAATATAAAATCATCTGTAGCTATCAATAAATGCTATAATAAACTCAAAAATAGCATTATATCAATGTCATGGAAAACTTATCTATAACATTTTTAAAATATTATAAAATTCATATTTATTATATGTTAATGATGTTGTAAAAATTTAATATATAACAATATAAAAATGTTACAAATAGTTAATTAATAACATTTATAAAATATAATATAAAATCATTTGTAGCTGTCAATAAATGTCATATTAAACTCAACAATAACATGTCAAAACTATTACTAAAGCATCATATCTTTAGTAACATGGGCTATCATAACATACTCATTAGTGTTACCATTCATATTTAATAACACTTATCACCTGTTACCGTATGTCATTTTTGTTGTAGTGACTTTTGCTATATTTGGTCATAATTAGATATTTGAACATTTGAATGAGAATTCTACATAGATTTATGAGAACTTAAGAATGAGAATACAATCTTCTTGAGCTTATGTGATGAGTTGAAGAGTTTAGGAGGCTTAAGACCAACATGTAATTTGGTTATGGAGGCATAAGTTGCAATTTTCTTGATGACTAAACGATATAGTGAGACAACTAGAATCAACACAGAGTGCTTTCAGCATTTTACTTAGAATTTTGAAGCATTTTCATAAAGTCTTAGAAGTAGTTAATCTTCTTTCAAAAAGAGTCATTACTCTACAATCCTTTACAATACACCTCTTGCAATTCAACATAATTTAAAATACTTACTATTTTCAGCTACATTCATATACTTAGTTACTAATTTCATTATGTTCTTATATTTAGTTAATTATTTTAATCATACAATTTTACTTTTTAAGATTGCATAGGAGCAATAGATGGTACAAAAATTGATGCACATGTTTCAATTGATAAACAAATACCATATAGGGGTAAAAGAAATAATCTAACTTAAAAAAATTTGTGTTATTTCTCATTTGATATCCATATCATATATGTAATGACTGGATGGGAAGGTACAAATCCAACTAATTGATTTCTCATAAATATTGTAATTATGATTAATAGCTTTTAGTTAATATTATTTTCTTTATATATGTTAAGTAAGTTCTATTTGGTTGGTTCAAGCTATACTAGTATACCTAAATTTTGTTCACCATATTAAGGTGAGAGATATAATTTACAAGATTATAGAGGAAGGAGAAGATCTCAAAGTCCACATAAATTATTTAACTATAGACATTCTTCATTTTGAAATGCTGTTGAAAGATATTTTAGCATTCTCAAAGTAAGATTCCCGATACTTTCGAACATGTTGAGTTATGATATAAAGAAACAAAAATATATTGTTATTGCTTATTGTGTTATATATAATTATATTAGGATGCATAACAAAGAAATAAATTATTTGACAGTTGTGTTTAAAATGAATAGTAAATTTTAGAAAGAATAAATGAAGATGCAAGTTCTCAAGTGGAGTATAATTTTACTCTAACATAACTTTAAAGTATGTCTCAAAAGTATGATGGAATTGCCATACAAATATGGATTGATTATATTGAAGAAATTTCTAATTGATTTATGTTTCTTTCTTGTAATTTATACTACTTTTATGTTTTAAAGTGTTATGTGATGAACATCTTTCCTTATTTAATTGGAATGACTTAAATTATTTTTATATATTATAAACTCTTAGTAGATAAAATTGATGTGTAAATTTCTTTAATTATATTAAATATTTTATTTTTAGTTCTAATGATAATGAAAGTTAATTAATCTAAGAATATAATTTGATATTGTTAAAAATTAAATTATAATCCAATATTATCATATAAAATGTAATTAAAAATAAAAATAGCATAATGAATCTAAACATATTTTTGTTTTCGAATTTTTATTATAAATATTAATCAAATAGGTTGGTGTTTTTAGTTTTTTATTACAAATATCAACTAAGCAAGTTTTAATTCTTTAATAAAAGCATATATTAAAAACCATAATAAAAAGGAAGTAGAATCAAATGACACCTAAGAAAACCTTAAAATTTAGGTTAGACTATAGCCATTGTGACCGCAACCTCAAAGGAAAGAGGAGAAATATTTTCTACTTCTCATCTCATTCATCTCACTATCAACAGAAACCATTGATCTCTACTATCTTTTAAATCTTAAGCATATGATATGTTTTTTCTTTCATTACCTTTCTTGCTTGAACCTCCTTTTAATCCCCCTCCATTTCTTGCATTGTTTTGCATCAATGGAGTTTATGTTTAGATAGTTTCCATAAGGAGGTTAAATATTTATTATTTTACCTAAATCGTTATTATCATTCATTATTTTAGGTGAAAAAATCAGTAATGTTTGTTTTCTTTCTTTATAAAATTATCTACTTTATAATTCCTTTTGGCATAATTCTATTTGAGCAAGTCATACTCTTTAGGAGAATAAGTGACTCATAACTATTCTTTATTTTTTTAATTATTTGTATTATAGGTCATCTATTACTTTGGGGATTATCCTTGATAAAACATGAAACTTGTAAAATGCAATAACTGGGTGTATGATCATGTTTCATTTCATACCATATATGGAACCATTTTTATTTTTAAAAAGTTTGATTACAATTCTACTAATAAGTTCTCAAATATCCATTAGTTATATTTTCTGTGTAGGTTGGGAGGTTCTAGAAAATTCCAAATCCAAATGGTTAAGATCATATCCAAATTTGAGCACTTAATATAAGGTTTTCAAGGAGATTGCAAACTTTGGAGATCTCATCAAGTTCAAGTCCAAATAAACCTTCAAAAGTTACTCACTTTCATATAAAAGAGAGCGTTTAATTGAGATTGACTTTTTTATATATAACTATAGGTTAAATTTTATTAAGTTTTTTAATTCCAAACTTAATTTTGATGTGGGCCATAACATTAAATGAAAGTTCTTTAATAAATTGGATATAAGTCCTAAGTCCCTAAGAATCCTTAAGCCCAAGTCAATAAGATTGACTTACAAGGTTTAATGGGAAAAAGCTTCACTCATATTTCATGTCCCATTTTCTAAAGATGAGAGGGTCACTAGCAAACTATCTCAAGTGCATAATAGGCAATGGTTAAAGAGCTTTATTGATATATCATAACTAGAGTAATATAGGCCCCCCTAATAGAATCCATCATGATAAATCTACTACAAGGCACTCCAATGAACTCAAAGGTTAACATATGAATTACATCAGATTAATGGAGGAATGTGCCCCCAAGCCTGACCCCTATATGTTGGGAAAAACAATGAATTATATCCCACATGTAAAGTAAGTAAGGAAATAATACGTAAAAATTTAACATGGTTCACTCTTTAATTTGGGCTATTTCCACAAGCCAAACTCAAAATAAATCTTTCGCTAATGAAAACAGTAGGTATAGAGAGTGAAAAATGACACGAAAAATAGTGACACTCATACACAAGGTGTTTCCCAAATTTACTATCCCTAAGATAATAACCTTTATTTATCAAAAAGATAATATCCTTACCATTTTTCACTCCTTTTAGGAAAACGTTGCGTAATAAACCCAAAAAGAATCACTCTCTCATACTCACCATATTTCATATATGATGCATATATAAGAGAAAGAGGGAGGGAGGGTAAATTTATATACCTTCCAATGCCTTAAAAAGCTATGGACAACTTGCTTGATGCAAGTTGTCACCTAGCTTTCTAAATGCAAGTTGTTGCCTATCCTACTAAATGCAAGTTGTTGTTAACAGCTTGATGCCCTTTTTTTATAATACAATCTTCTAGTGTGGTGGTACCCCATGTAAGTCAGTACCACTTTACAATTCTCCCTCTACCGGTACCATGGGTTGTCATTCCTGCAGATGATTGACAGAACTCAAACTTTTCCCTTGGTAAAACTTTTTGTCATCATATCTGATCCATTCTCATCCGTATGAATCTTCTCAAGTTGAAATAGCTTCTTCTCTAACACCTATCTTATCTACTGATATCTCACATCAATATGCTTTGATCTTGAATGGAATAAGGAATTCTTCCCAAGGTCAATAACACTATGACATTTAAAAAATATTCAATATCTATCCTGCTGAAAATCAAGTTCATCTAAGAACTTCTTCATCCATAGGAGCTCCTTGCAAGCTTCAGTTCTAGTAATAAATTCTGCTTCAGCGGTGGATAGAGAAATACATTTTTGCAATTTCAATTGCTATGACACAACTCCTTAATTGAACCCAAGCTTTATATATTATTTAGTGATATTTTTATGGATTTTGTTATACTTTTTGGCTCTTTTTTTTTGGATATTGTGCTTAATTTAAACCAAGAGTGTTTGTCTTGAATTAATGTAGTTTGAAGGTAAACTTGTCATAATTAGTTAGTAATTGCACTCATTTGGTTCATAGGATAATTGATATTTCAAACTATTACTTTTTATTGCAGGACCCTCAAGAAGTAGAGCCAAAAGTGAAGACCAAGAAATTGCTAAGTCACAAGATCAAGTACGAAGCCTTTCGGGTGAAGTTTGCCACGACAAAGAAAGTGTTTCGCCACAACGAAACCACAGAGATCGCAACGACCTTTCGAGTAAAGTTTGCCACGACAAAGTTAATAATGTTTGCCATGGTGAACCATCCAAGCAGCTCAGACCCAAACCATTTTCGAAAATGTTAATTATACATTTTGCAAACCAACCCGAAGCCCGTTTTAGAAACCATATTTCGGGATAAATGACAAAAACATAAGAGAACCGACATCTTTTATCATCTATCTATCATCTCTCACCGTGCTCTCATCTCTCTCATCTCACCCTCATTTTTCATTATTTTTCCACTGTTCAACCTCCACCATGGCTAGCTTTGATTCATTTCCGGTCGTGAAGTTTCCGAGTGCAATGCATGGCTAAGCGCTTCTTTCCTCTTGAAGATGTAGTGATGGCCAGAGTTCAATGTGCTTAAAAGGGGAGTAGTTTAATCCATAGTTTAGTTATGATTTATAAATTCCTAGGTCTAGGATTTGTAATTTGTAGTTGAGCTACTTGATTATGGTTTAATCAAATGTTGGATATTTATTATATGCAGTTTGGATTTGTTGATGTAGAACTTTGAGCTTGAATATATGAAATTTCATATAAGTCCATTTGTGATCTTCTTAATTCTCTTTTATCTTGCATGGTTGTTTGATAATGAGTTGATTAAGATTTCATTTGACCTATTGCATAGGGTAACCCTACTACACACACTAAGAGCACTTAACGTGATCTTGAGAAATGGAGTTCCATTAATTAAGATCTTGGATTTAAAAAGTACTTTAAGATTTACCGTTTTGAAGCTTAGTGATCTCTACTCCTATTAAAATCAATTTCGGACTAGGATGGCTAAAGCGCATTTTCAATAGGATTCCATCACTTTTTGATCACTTGTTTTCATCTTTCCATTCTCTATTCCCAAAAATTCAAAAATACATTTTACATACTTTTACACGTCAATTTAGTTCAATTAATCATTTCAAAGATCAAAAACCCTTTTTTTCCTAATTAGTTTGCATAGCATAACATATAGGTTAACTTAGGTCCATTTATTTTATGTTCTAATTAAGTGAAACGACCCGAGGTTGCATCCTATATTGCAATCCTTGGATTATTTTTTATTTGACCTCCAAGGGCTTAATGACCAGGGTGTGAATCACTCCCTTTGTAAAGAAAATTAGGTAACCTGAAATAGACTTTCTCAAGTCAACATCACTGTCCTTGTCTGCATCTATGTAACCCACTAACACAGGCTTGGTAGTTCTAAAACATAAGCATATTTTGGAATTTCCATATAGATATCTAAGAATCCACTTTATGGCACCCCAATGTTCCTTACTAAGATTTGAAAGGAACATTCTCACTACTCCAACTCCGTGAATAATATCTAGCCATATATATAGCATGATCATCAAACTTCCAACTATAGAAGCATGAAGGACTTTCACCATCTCTTCCTTCTCTTTATCCATCAAAGGCATTCCTTAGTACTCAACCTAAAGTGATTAGAAAGAGAAAAACTAAATGCTTTAGTTTTATCCATGTTAAACCTTTGAAGTACTTTCTTAGTTTACTTCTCTTGTGACAACCATAATTTCTTATCGCCTGTCTCTGATAATTGTCATACCAACAATTTGTTTTTTTAGCCCCAAGTCTTTCATGGAACAAAAGTTGCTTGACTGCTTCTTCAAACTATCGATTTTGTTGATATTTTAGCCAACAATCAACATATCGTCAACATAGAGAAAAATGATAATGAAGAGAAATTTTGTATAAAAACACAGTAATCTGAATTAGTCTTCTTATAGCCTTGGTCCCCCATAACTGTCTCAAACTTTTTATACCACTGTCTTAGTGCCTATTTTAAACTATGAAGGCTTTTCATCAATCTACACACATAGTACTCTTTCCCTTTTTCGTTGAAACCCTCTAATTGCTCCATATATATATCCTCTTCCAAATCTCCATGAAGAAATGATGTTTTGACATCCAAATACTCGATTTCAAGCTCTAGACTTTTTGCTAAACCAAGCACTGTATGGATGGATTTCATTTTCGCAATTGGTGAAAATATCTTTTCAAAATCAATACCTTGTCTTTTGGTTGAATCCTTTAACAACCAATCTAGCTTTGAATCTTGGATGAGGATTATGTTCTTTATGCTTAATCTTGAACACCCACTTATTTTTCAAAGCTTTTTTTTTAACTTTCGACAACTTCGCTAACTCAAAATTTTTATTCTCATGCAAGGACTTCATCTCATCTTGCATGGCTTTAACCCATTTCATCTTATGTTCATCTATCATAGCTTCTTAAAATTCTCAGGTTCTCCTCCATTAGTAACACATACTGATCACTAGTGTATCTAGTAGAGGCTTGCCTTACTCGAGTAGATCTCCTTATTCAAACCTGGGTAGTCTCTAGTGCTAGTGGTTGATTCTGAACATCATCTTCATTAGAATCTTCATCTAATTAATTTTGAATAGGAGCATCATCATCAGCTATGTTTGACTGACAATTTTTTAATTCATCTCCAATTTTTCTTGGCACCGTTTTTGGAGGAATTAAGTCTAAGTCCACTGGGTCACCATTAATTCTTGGAACTTCCTTTTCACTTTGTCAAGATCTTTAATGGTTTGATCTTTGACAATATAGCATCATGGCTCCAAATCAGCTGCTTCTAGACTAGATCATAAAATTGATAACTGAATTGATCTTCTCTATAACCAATAAATATACACTAGTGAGTCTTAACATCAAGCTTGGATCTCTCATCTTTAGGGATATATAAATAAGCTTTGTAGTTGAATAGCCTTAGATGATAATATGAAGCATCCTTTTCGGACCATACTTTCTCTGGAACATTAGACTGTAAAGGGATGTAGGGTAAGCAATTTAATACATATACTGTTGTGAATAAAGTCTCACCCCAAAATTTCTTAGGCAACTTTGCCTATGAAAGTAGGCATCTAGCTCTCTCCATCAAAGCCTCGTTCTTCCTCTCAGCTAAGCCATTCAATTGCAATGTCCTAGAAGAAGTAGTCTGATGTCAAATACCATGCTCTTTGCAATAAATATCAAATGGTTTAGTGTATTATCCACCATTGTCTATTCAAATGCATTTCAACTTTTTCCTAGTTTGTCTTTCAACTGGAATTTCTTGAACACATCTAGCACTTGATCTTTATTCCTAAAGGTGTATACCCACATATTCCTTAAATGGTCATCAATGAAAGTCATAAAGTATTGAGCACCACCTAGTGACTTTCACATTGGCCCTATAGATTTAAGTGTACCAAATCTAACACATTCTTCATTCTAAAAGGAGGGGAACTTTTGAAAGCGACTCTATTTTTGTTTCCTCCTAAACAATCAACACACTTCTTTAAATGAATCTAGTCAATTCTAAATAATGCATTTCTTTTACCAACTGAGTCATTCCCTTCTTACTCATATGACCGAGTCTCCTATTCCATAATTCAATTGCACCATCTTTCTCCACTAAATTCACAACATCATCGGAGAGCTTTGCTTGCATCACATATAACTTTAAGCACTTTTGACCTTTGACAATTACCAAGATGTCTTTAGTAAGTTTCCATTTTCCATCTTTAAAAGTGCTACAAAAATCTTCATCATCAAGTATGCCAATAGAGATTAGATTTAGGTAAAGATCAAGAACATATCTGATACCTTTTAGAGTTAATATCATGTCATTTTCTGTCTCTAAATAAATATCACCTTTTTTGATGATTTTGTCCAAACCGCTATTTCTCATTTTAACAACACTAAAATCTCCTTGTGTATATGATGAGAAGAGTTCTTTATGTGATGTGTCGTGAATAGTGGCACCATTTTCACCTATACTGTTGAACTCACAGGATGTACTATTCTCATCATTATCGTATAAGATGAAGTGAAAGTCGCCAATGGTGGTAGTTTTCAATGCTTCTTCATCATCACTGTTATCATCTTTCTTGACTTCTTTGCCTTTGTTCTTTTCTTCTTTGAACTTCTGGTAGAACCTTTTGACATGAACCTTCTTCGTACAATGTTGGCACTCAATGTTTGCATATTTATTTGATCTTCCTTTGCTCTTATCTCTAAAATTTAAACCTCTAGATTTGCTCCTCCCTGTGGAAATTGTGACCAAAACTTTTGTCTATATTGAAGAGGCTGAACTCTATGATCTCTATCTCATCTCTTCATTCAAAATTCCACTTTTTACAGATTCTATGTTAACAACACTATCAATTGCAGAATTGGTATTGAAATCTTCAAAGTCTCACAATACTCTGGCAATTGAGAAAAAAAACAAAATTAAACTACCGCAAGCAATTTATCGAAAACAGTCAAAAGGATAAAAGTGTCAAATATGTGCAAAACTCAATTCTCTGATCAATCTCGGCCTATACATGATTAAACACATCTCATTGTTATAATGCTTTCACACCTCTTCTAGGAGCGTTTATCGTGGAGTAACAACACATTCTACTAATCTCGATTTTTCCTTAGGTCTTGTTTAATTAAGAGACACTCGTTAATTAAACCTAACTACTGAATAACCTTGAACACACTCTATAGATTTAATTGGGCGGCTGCATTATGAAATAGAAAATGGATGAATGAAGGTAGTAACATCACAACTCGGGTTATCTTACCTAAGTTACGTTGTTCCCAATGATTCAAGGTCAATAGTCGTTACTAACGAATCTCAAACACAACAATTACGGATTATATTCAAGATTCTAGCTATGGGTTCGCAATAGAACAATCCAACGAACGCATTAACATCATCTTTATAATAGCCAAATCATTCAACATAGAACAACAATAACAATCCCTAAAGAGAGATTGAACATTAAACAAAGAGAAAATATGCTTAATCATGACTCGAGTGTCAATTTTACCTTCGAACCGGTGTCGAGAAGCTAGCTTTCCATCTTCTCCATGAGTCTCCAAGAAGTAGCGTTGTAGCCTCCATTCTTGTAGAAAACTGAAGAGAAAATGAAGAAAAACCTTATCTGTCCACATATGTTTCTATCATCACAAAATAGTCCCATTATGGTAAAAAAAAATAAACTAGGTTAAAAATGGGACAAGTGGCAAGTCATGGGCATGACATGCTCTCACAGCCATGACAACTTCTAATGGCCATAACAAAACTATTCTTCATTCTTTTTGGTGCTTTCTTGCCTCATCTTCATTCTAATCCTTCTCCTTCTTGATCTATGAAGACAATAGAGTACGAATCTTGAGAAGATAACTCAATGAGTATGCTTTCGGCTCACTTTAGCTATTATGCTTCCAAATTGTACCTAAAATCAAATATGAACCAAAGTGAGTATCTTAAGCATTCTAAAACATTAATCGCTAAGTGTCATGGATTAAATGTATCAAAAATTAAGCACATATCAAATAGTAGTCTAGGAATACACCGACCGCTTAGAACTTGAGAAGAAGGAATGAAACAAAGCTAAAGCTCTTACTTCTAGAGAAGGAACAAAATAATAGAAAACAATGGCAAGGAGTAGGAAACGGAGGAGATATGTAGCAATAGATGTGTCACAACAACAAAAAATGGTGGGAAGTGAGTACAATAGAAGCTTAAGCTTTCCAAAAAGCTCCATGAAATAAGATAAGCATAACAAGTCTTAAAGCAAGTGGGAAGAGACAGATTCTCATGCCAAACTCCATTTAAACCAACTATTTTACAAATTAAGTTATGACGAGGCTGACAATAAAAATAATCCAATGCTTTATAAATACTTGAATAAAATTCTTAATTTTTGTATTTTAATTTTTTATATGAGTTTTTTAATAAAAGTGATCAAAATATTATAAGATATTTCATAAAGTTTATTGTCATATTGCAATGCCCATTTTAAAACTATTTCTCTATCAATTTTATTTTATTTTTATTTTTATTTCCATATTTCATTTTTTGGCCCTATCATTCTAAAACTCCTTTTTTTTTATTTTTTATATTTGATAGCAATCAATCAAAATTTTAGCCAATCTATAACAATTTAAGTTTGACCATATAGAAATTAATGATAATTATAGTTAATGAGTGATCAAATTTTTATAATATGTGATCACTAATAAATTTAGTTTATTTTATTGCTTTTGTACCGTTGGGTTTATTTTTAATTTAAAGCTTGAAGGATGGTTTAATAAAATCATATTAAATTTAATTTACATAGTTAAAAGTTTGGAATTAACAATCTATAAAAAGAATTTGTTAATGACATTAGTAATTAACATATATAGCAAAAATTATAGAAATTTTGAATAAAAATATTTCTTCTAAAATAATTTAATTTTAAGTGTTGTATGCAATTTTAAAACTATTGAATAGAAGTTAAATGTGTGGTCAAAATTTTATTTTCTTTCCAAAATATTTAAATAAATCCATATCTAAATCAACCAATATAACTGTGGCAATGTTAAAAGCAAAATTTCCCTGATGAAGTTTAGTTTTTTGGCGAAATCCTGCTGTGACATTGATATGAAATATAGTGATTCCTTTTTCTTTACTTTTTTATGGGGTGACGTCGGAGGTTGGTGGCATGACTCGTTGGTGTTTGTTGTTAACGAGATCCTAGCATTTTGGTCCCATACGTTCCAAGTTCTCTCTGACTTCACGTGCGTTCCTACCCACGTACAGTGGTGTTGTAAAGGCCAGGAGCCATATCCAAGCCTAACCAAAACTGACGTTTCTGCCAGTTGAAAACTATCCATACTGGCTATCATATAACCTGCTTTCCATTTTGATGGTATTAATGTTGCAGATACTCGTCCATGTCTGGAAGTTTAAGATCTTCAGCAAATGATTCTAAGGTATAAATTGTACTTAGGAAATGCCACGTCATTATGAATTTAACTATTTTGTCCAAGCAAGTGGGACAGAATGAGATATATGATCAGTGACGGAGTCATAAATTTAAAATAGGAGGACCCAAATATTTAATTTTTAAAATTTTCAGGGGACCAGTGCACCACTGGCCTCCAAATAACTCTGTCCTTTTATATCTATATATATAATTAAAAATAAAAATTTTAAAATTTTAAATTTTGAGGAGCCCATTACACCACTGAACCCCATGTACTTCCGTCCCTGTATATGATCATGCTTTTTGTAACCTCAAACAAAGGATGATTAATTAGTCAAGAGAGCCAAAGTCCAATAATAAATAAGCTGAATATTAACTTATATGGAATGACATGTGACATTATATGAGATTACAAAACTGAATTTTTAATTATTTGTTTATTTAGAATTTCGTATTCTAGAGGTGAGAATTCTAATTGGAATTAAGATTTAATAGTTGCTTATGTTATCATTTTTCTATTGTTATTGAATCATTTTATAAAATTTAGTAGCATACATCATATTAAATGTATCACGAAATTGCATAAATGTAGATAATTCAAAAATGTACATATTTTACTATCTATCTTTGTTTGAGTAAAGGTTGAGACTTTAAGTAAGCTCGACAAATTTCATATAAGAAGTTAAAACTGTCAATTGTTCTTAACAAAGTTACATAAAACGATATCAACAAAATATTTTTTGTACCTTTCTTAACGCATGATTCTTCCAATGTGGTTCAGCCAGATTTTGCTGAACTGGAATATCATTGTTATGATCCATGATCTTGAGTAATCTTCGACTATGGGAAACCTGCAATACAAACAAAGACACTCCGGGGGTTGTTTCCCGGAAGGTCCCTCCGACGCTCAAGTCAGTATTTTGAGGGAGTTTAGGTTGCTGTGAACAAAGAGGGAACTAGGGTTTTTTTTGAGTTCGTACCTCAATCATAGTTGAATAATACCTTATATATGTTGTAGGTTGCCATTAGGTTTTAAGTCTCTATGCGAATCATTGTGTTTGCATGGGAGACAATCTGTTACCGGGCCGTTTATGCCTGGGCTTAAAGTTGGGCCTCATTAGGCTGACCCGACCATAAGCCCCCTACTCCTCGACTCTGACTGAAGAGAAGGGTCGAAGGAGTACATGAGGTTTGTGCAGCTCGTTGGTGCATCCACTCGCTATCAGGTCGTTTGGTCGATTGGTCGGGCTACTAGAACATTAGGCCGGTCGTTAATCTTGCGGTAGTGCTGAGCGATAGCTCGGCTTGTGCTATGCGTGAATGGTCTAGTCTCGATTCCGGGTCCAATTATTACTTGAAGGTTCGTATTTTCCAGGCTTCGTTCAAAATCTGAAACAGTGCGCTCTCTCCACCGTCGCTTAGTTGGCATGTGTTAGGGCCGACTGAGGGTGCTGAAGTTCAAAACGTTTGGTGTAATTGACTGTCTGCATGTTCTAGGCACCGTCAAAATTTGGAATGTCGCGTCTCTTGGACCGCCGCACATTTATCGCGCGCTGTTATGTGTGTCCCTTCGTTTGTCGCGCTGCGACAGCCACTTAGATTTGTCCACATAATCAACCCGGATGGGTACGTTTGTTCGATTGAGACTATAAATCCTGAGGCAGACAGTTTTTCCTCATTCTATATGGCTTTTCTTAACCTATGTCCTTTGCCTCCTCGTCCCTTTATCCTGTGTTGCTAGAATGTGTTTTTCACCATCATTCCCACTCCGGATTTTAATCATCAGCCAGACGTATCCTTTCTCCCTTTTTCCATCCAAAATTGCTTTACCGGTAGTTGGGTCGTCGGAGGACATGAGAGACAAGCTGGGGGCTGAAGCCATGCCTTTTTTCGGAAGGGAAAAGGGAATAGCCGAGATAGAGCGAGAGGTAATTCCTAACGATCGAGATAAAGTGGGAGGTAATTCCTAACGAGGTCCTGTGGTGGTGAAAACTGTGGGCTTGTAAAGAAATTGGCTGTCATAGGACATGTCAGCACAAATTTACTGGAACCTATAATGGACAGATTGTTTGACTTTGACATGGAGAGGTTCGTCGATAATCCTTGCAGTAGACTGGGTAGGAAAGATAATACTTCTAGATAGGAAAGCTCATCTGGTCGAGCTTGTGACCAGAGCTATGTCGAAAACGTTATGTCAAAAACTTGTTGATCGAGCGATTTGTCTCTTACTATGGCGCGTTTTGGTGAGACTCTTTTTGCTGGAAAACTTGAAAATTCTTTATTAACGACGGCGAGGCCATTAAAGAACATGATTGAAGAGGCCAGTAAAAAGATATCCACCATAACTCCGTAAGCAGCAATAAAACAATAAAGAAAGACATGAACGAGTAGGACAAAGCTTATCTAGTGGTAGAATGTCTTTAAATTTTGTGAGTTCCACGGCCTTGGTAGAATCTTGCCATCGACGTCACGCAGGATGAAAGAGTCATGTCCGGCTTGCTTGATCACCTGGTAGGGACCTTCCCATGCCTGTCCGAGCTTTCCTGGGTGTTTCCCAGCTACCTCAGCCTTTCTTAGAACATAACTACCGATCTTCACGTCGCTCGGCCTTACCCTTTGGTTGTAGAACTTGGTTGTTTTTTTCCTGATGGCTTCCGAGCGAGCGGCCACCATATCCCTATCTTCACTGAGGAGCACAAGTTCTGCTCTGCGGGCTTCATTATTCCACTCCTCTTCGTAAGCCGATACTCTTTGGTTAGGCAACGCCACCTCTACCGGGATTAGGGCCTCCGCCCCAAAGGTCA
>JAOQMR010000007.1:5798709-5811407 GCA_027563865.1 Erythroxylum pelleterianum | reverse complement strand
TTAAAAGTTGTTTTTAAACAGAACACATCAAACATATTGTATTTATCCAAATACATGTTATAATTTCAAAAGCCAACCTATATAAAGGTTATTACATATTTCTTACAGGATATTACAAACCTTATCCACAAATATACAAAATGTCTTATTACATTAAACACAACTTATAAAACAAACTCAAATATGCATCTTGTCAAAACAAAACACATCCTCTTTTGGCCACTACGGTAGTCCTTATCCCAGTTTTTAAACCTCCTTATCAGAACCTACACGGAGGCAAAACCACCGTGCTAAGCATAAAGCTTAGTGGGGAATAACTAAATATAATGCATAATGGCGACTCTTTCTAACATTCGTCTAACATTTATATGTACAGATCATAATACAGAGTAATCTAAACATTATGTCTTAGGACAAAATATACTTCATCAATCAATACAGAACATTCTTACATTAGAAAAAAAAAACTCAAAAATATCATAATAGAATGTACAAATATCAGAATTGAATATCATAATAGGATATAATCCTTTCAAATCAAATTATGACTTATATCAGAACAGAACTTGTTTTGTATCAAATCAGAGCTTATCTTTTATCAGAACATAATTTGTTTTGTATTAGAACAGAATTTGTTTATATCAAAACTGAACATGTATCAGAATACAAAATAAGTTAGACTACTAATCCTTTTTAACAAAAGTTGGTTACGGGACCATAATAGAAGATACCATGAGTGGTATCTGAAACAGAAGAGACTAATGTCTCTAAATCAGGGGACACCGTAGTATCGATATTAGAAGATACCGAAGTGTCAATATCAGGAGACACCTTAATGTCACAAGAGTAGCTGCAAACCCTTCTAGACATGCCTATTTACCTACGACTAAGACTTAACAGTTTTAAAACAAACCATTTCAGATTTCATAAATTTCATGTAAATGATGTAGTGCATAGCATATGACCTTATTCATTTGATCAAACTTAGCATGCCTTATAAACACAAACATATACATTAAAGCATCAATAAATGTATTGAGTTATCACACATTATGTATATTCACACAATTAGAAAGCACTTCCAATACAATCCTAATTATCAAACTCCTTGGACAATTGATGGTCCGGAATTATCACAATATCAGAATCACATAACAGTAAAATAATGCATAAGTACGAATTCATTTTCTTATGCTCAAATTAAACCCATTGATTCTCACTTGAACAAACTTATCATGCCTTATAATCATAAGCATTTGTAATAATGTACCAATGAATATATTAAGTAATTACATTTTACATGTACATGTACTCACCTAAGTTCCTAATTCTCAAACATACATAACTAACACATCACTTTTATCATTTAAAACAAATTTGTTTTCATAAGTATACTCCATTCCTTTAACAACTTATAAGTTCCAAAATTAGATACTTTGTTATCTAAAACACTTCTTTAAGTTATTACTTCAATTAAAAATCCAAATCTTATTCAACTTTTAATGAACTTATTCCACATCAAACTAGGTTCATTTTACACCTTAATTAAGTCCATTAAACCATTATAAAGTACCTTAATCTTATATGGTCCAATAATTGCCTAAAACCAATCTTTTCTGCTTCCTAAGTACTTCCCATGACTGTGGGAATAAGCCTTATAAATCCCACGATCATAGGATGAGTGAACCTTAATCTCTAATTTGTTTCCAAAACTTGACTTCTTCCCTTCCATTCGATACACCTTCACCAAAGACCATCAATTTCACTTGAATTGTAACTTATTCATGCTTCAATACCTCATCAAATTCATGTCCAAACCAATTCAATAATCATTCATTAAGTAACTTACAAATCAATATCTTCCACACATCATAACCAAACCAGAAGTTATCATACAAGGATCATTTTTCTATTATTCATTTATCATCATCTTAACACATATTTTATGCCAATTTAATTATCATAAAACTTATAATAATACATACTATCAAGTTTAGTAATCCCTTACCTAATTACCTTCAATTTCCTTCTTCAAAGAACTAACCAAACCAACCCTTCATGCAACCAAAACACTTCCGAAATCTAGGTAGATATAAGATGATCTTAACACCCAAAAGACATTAGCATGAAAGATAACTTTTGGTAGCTTTCTTGATGCAGTAACTTACAAGGATTTTAAGAGAAAATGATCTCAAAAACTCGAAAATTTGAGAGGAAATGATAGAGTTTCAGTGGAGAGAATGAGCAAAGAAGGAAGAGCTACAGTAGAAACTAGTCAATGGATAAGGTCATGTCATGTGTAAGATGAATCATATTGCTTTTAGGGCCACTTGCTACATAAAGACACAAGCCATATGTCTTCTCCCTAGCTAGCACACATGTTCTTCTATGAAGCTGCCAAATGCCACAATTTAATTGGGCCACTTGTCACTCACTTATTGTTGCCACTTGTCAAATTATTTACTATGCCATTTACCAATGCATCAACTATGCCAAATGTCACTAACTCATAGGCTTAGTCATTTCAATTTTCATGTACCAACTTATCTTGCCACTTGACAATTTTTCTTAGTTCAAATGTTCATTTTAATACCTAAATTATCTAATGATATCAATTAATTCCAAATCACTAAGTATGATCCATTAAACCAAAATTCAAGTCATATGCAATTTTCAATCATCTCACAATTTTTAACACCTATCATACATGTTATTTCATAAATATATAACATTCCAACTATGGTACAATTTGGGGCCTTACAACGTATGCCTAATGCTTATCACATATTTTTCCTTATTACAATGGACTTTCTCATGCATATAGGGCCATGCACCAAATAGTTGTAGGTTGCCTTCCACTTTCTTCATGCATAAAATTTTTTGTCTTATACTTGTTCCTTCAAACCATTAAAATGAGCAATTTTTGGAAGCTATTCTCAATGATTTTTTGTCAAATTCTAGAAATTTTTCTCTAAGAAATCACCAGAAGTCATGTTTCTCATTCCGTTTTTCTAATAGTTCTCAAACATAAATCAATCTAAACAATAAACACTATATGTTTAAGTAAATATATTTTGATTTCTTTGATATCTGAAATTAAAAAAATATATGTTTAATTCATACAATCATAGAACTACTGTGATACCACGTATTAAGTATAATACAAACTTTATTGATTGACACAAGAGAAACTACAAACTTGTGTAAACGAAGATATACAAATGTTTTGTTATCCTTTTTTATTTAAGCCATGGAGGGCTTTGAGTAAGCTCGTCAACTTTCGAATTATTTAGTAAAACTTTCAATTGTCCTTAATGAAATATCCTAAAGTGACATCAGTAAGATCTTTCTGCTCTTTCTTAATGTACATATCTTCTAACACGTAAGAGAAAACAAATATTCGTAAACTTACATAAAGAGAGATTAAGAAATCTAGTAAAAAGAGGAGTCTAATTGATTCTCCCGTCACAATTAAAACTCAAATTGAGACTCACACCGCTAAAATGTCATTTTCTTCACTAGACCTCGGTCCATTTAAATAAATTATTTATACTATTTTTATACCAAATCAAATTTTATTTTTATCTTTTTAAATTAATAATTGATAGGTGTCTAATAAGAATAATCAAAATACGAAGTTTTCAAAAATTGATAGCCTCAATTATTTTTCTTTCTTAATCTCTTTTTGCATCAATTGGGCTAATATTGTCTCTTGAGTACTTTAAAGCATTAAAAGTTGTCATTAATGCTTATTCTTTCCTTTGTGGTGTCGTTATTTTTCCAAATTCTTAGTCGAATAAGGAAATCACTAGCAGTAAGTAAAAGATAAAAGAAATTCTAAAAATAGGGAATAATTGCCCTTTCTATTCGCAAATTGTTTCGAATTAAGAAATTTAAAGTTACATTGCACGATAACAGTCGGGCAGATCTAAAATTGCATACATTTGAAGAAAGAAAGAAGAATGACAATTTAAGGTATTATGAGCTCCTTACCTTAAATTGTAATTACAAAACACAAACCAGAAAATGACACAAGAGAGGAAAAGTCTCCATCCCCGGGGCCGGGGGTTTAATTTAGGACGAGGACAGTGCCTTGGGCGTGACTAACTTGGCTTTTAGGTCTTTTCTTAGAATCTTACCGGAAGGAGACTTGGGAATCGCGTGAACGAAGTACACTTTATGCAGTTTCTTGTAGAACACTACCTGCACAAACCGCATTGCCCATTTGACAAGCTTACGGGGAAAACGTAAAATAAACAATACATGTCTCTGTAACTTTACCTGTTTGGCAATGAATTCTTTTACAGCCTCTTCAGTTAGCTCGAACCCATGAGATCGAACCACAAATGCTACAGGAACCTCGCCTGCAGCTTCATCTTTTTGACTACAGATATATGCATGTATATATTACAGTTAGTAATCTGCTTCTGAAATTATATAGATTGAATTGTGATATATTTACTTACGGGACAACAGCGGCATCCGCAATGGATGGGTGACTCACAAGGAGGGCTTCTAGCTCAGCTGGTGGCACCTAATCAAGTAACAAATCAGTCGAGGAAATCTGTACAAGCATGTACAATACAATCAATGTATATTTACCTGAAAGCCTTTGAATTTGATGATTTCCTTAACTCTATCAACAATGAAAACCTCGTCATCATCGTCAACATATCCAATGTCGCCCGTGTGCAACCAACCCTCGATGTCTATGGTGTTGGCTGTGGCCTCGGTGTCATTCAGATATCCTACGAATTTTAATTATAATAAGTAAAGGAAAAAATGTCATTGTAATTAGAATTACAAAAAAATGGAGTGCACCTTTCATAATCTGAGCCCCACGAATGCAAATTTCACCGGGTTGGTTGTAACCGAGGGAGCAGCCAGTTTCCGGGTCGATGACTTTGAGCTCTGCGTTCCTAACAACGGTGCCGCATGAGCCCGACTTTGATGGGAATGGCTGTTTGGCAAAACCTAAGCACATTGATAATACGGGTCCTGCCTCCGTCATCCCATATCCCTGATTCAAATCAACCAGAAGCCGAAGTAAAAGTTACAACTCCTTTTACTTTAGACATCAATTTTCCTTTATAATAAATGTTACTTTTTTTTCCACCAATATTTTTTTAAGCTATTTATATTTATACTAATTTCTGCTTGAGTTAGATAAGTCTTTTGCAAGAGATAAAACTCTGACATTAAACTTACGACCTCATTTAAGCCAAAACTTACCAAACTTACCTACGCCTGAGATTACATTAAATGTTACTTTCGACCATCAAAATCTAGCCTGTTGCATTCGGTGCCCACTTAGTATGACGTGTGTTGGGCCTATACATTCTTCGAAGTACTATCACAAACGTGGCTTTCTATTCTGCACAAGTTTTTCTCCATCATTAATTGTTTGCTTACTATTCTGCACAAGTTTTCTCCATCATTAATTGTTTTCTGTTTGAGCATTTTCATTCATTCCCAAATACTCCCTGTAGATACTTTTAAGATTTCTACCTTATTTCAGGTTTCGCTTTGTTATTTAAAATTTCCTGGATCCTATCGTCCATATTTTTAATAACACTTTACGTAATTACATTTGACTGACGAGTCTCAGTCAAGAAAAATAGAATCTTCTGTCTATTTTATTCTATTCTTATTTTATTTTATAAATCTCAGTTATCTATTTATATAAAATTTATATTAAATTTACATAAAATAAATGACTGAAATTTAAAAATAATAACATAATAAAATGTAAAGAAGATACTAGCCCCACTTGAGGCCATTTCTCCAAGTTCTTGTAAACTCAATCAGTCAAACTTCAATTTCGCCGTCAATGACAATTCTTTTCATATATGTCGTTTGTTGGAGCATAAAGCCACAAGGGAATGCAAAATCACACAACGTTCCGTTCCATTTTGATGAATAATGATGATCCAAGTTGAGTTTAAAGTTGCCAAAAGTAAGGAATGTCATTAAATCAAATTTATGCGTTTCTTTGATAAACGAAAAAAGAACATGATTACTACTGACCTGTCCAAAATTGGCCTGGGGAATCCTGTTGTGGAGAGCCTCTTCCAACTCTTTACCAAGAGGCGCAGCCCCTGAAAGCACCAATCGAATGCTGCTCAGATCAAATTTCTCGACCATCGGATTTTTTGCCAGCGCCAGGACCAATGGTGGCACCACTGCAGCAACCGATACCTTGTGCCTCTGTATCAGATCCAACAGCGCCCCTATCTCAAATTTTTGCATTAACAGAACCGCAGCGCCTGCTCTCAATGAGCAGAGTAGAACACTGTTGAGTGAATATACGTGAAATAATGGCAGCACACATAAAACAACGTCCTCTGGTTTCAGATATAAATTTGGGTTCTCCCCATCCACTTGTTGAGCTACACTTGTTATCAAGCTCTTGTGAGTCAGGATCACTCCCTTGGGTAGCCCTGTGGTCCCTGATGAAAATGGCAATGCAACAGGATCGTCAGAGTCAATCGCAACTTCTGGTAATTCACTCTCGTTGGCCTCTGAAAGTACTGTGAAGTGTAGGCAGTTCTCCGGCGGCTCGTCCGTGGTGATTACTCTGAAATCTTCTCCGAATTTCAGGTGATGATTCTGTGAATCTCTGAGCTTGTCGACGTATTGAGATTGTGTGATTATCAATTTTGCTCCAGAAACACTAAGCTGCTTGAATATTTCAGGTGAAGTGTAGAAAGGGTTGGCAGTAGTTGTGACAGCACCAATCATGGAGGCACCCATGAAGGCGAAGACGAATTCAGGGCAGTTCTGGAGGAGAATCATGATCACGTCCCCTTTCTTGATGCCCAAATTCAACAATCCAACAGCTGTTTTCTGAGAGAGGAGTTGAGTTTCTGCAAAAGAGTATGTTTTGCCACTGGAGCCTGATATAAGACATGGTCTATCTAGGAGATTGGAGACGTTCTCAAAGCAATATGTGGGGAGAGGAAGGTGATTGGAAATCGGTATTTCGGGTAACTTTGATCTGAAAATGTGGGTTTCAGAGGATGGTGGATTTTGTTTCTGTGGTGGTGACAGTTCAGGTTTGGTGGTGGTCTCGGGCGAGGCTATGGATATCATGGTTCCTGAACAGAAGCTAGTTTGGGTCTGTTTTTCCGGTATCACACTATCCGTGATTGCAGAGAAATGAAACAAACTAACTGGAAACAGGCAGAAAATAAGAGGGTGAAGTGCAGATATAGATATGAAAAGAAGGTTAGAAAGAGAGAGCAATTGTGGCTTAGAGAGAGACACAGAAGAAGAAAAATAATATAAGGGAGAGAGGGGTAGGTAGAAATAGTGCGTGTGAGTGGCTGGTAGCTCATTAGGCGACGAGAGGGGGAAAGTGAGAAATAAGAACACGCATATGATTTCCCAACTCTCCTTCTTCTATAAAACCAAACCCCTGGAAACACACGTCTCCACCATCAAAGCTCTTAACTTCACCTACCCATCACTCTCTGCTCTCCTTTGTGAATAAATGCAAGAGGAATATTAATATACTTCGGTTACTCAATTTCCGTAACTAATATGTATTTAGGACAGGAAAAACACGCAATGTGTAGTTTATACATGGTTTCTGTTGAGGAAATGATAAGATCAATGCATATATCTAATTATTGAATTAGGAGTAGGAGTAGTATTCGTAGTTACAGCATTTATACGTCTCACAATGAAATCACCTTTTGCATACTCTCATTCAAACTGTAGTTCTCCTCTACCTCCGTTGTTTGAGGTAGTTCCAGCAATAGGAATGGTAGTTCCATCTTCCTCTTTCAAGGCGCGGAGGGCACCAATCATCGGGAACCAATGAATTGCACATGCTTGGATCAGTGGCATATAATTGGTCAGTAAAGTAAATCCACTTCTTAATCAACCATTCTTTGCTCCAATAATTTATCATTTTAGGATTTTTATTGTTATTCTACCACATCAAACTCATTTCGTATCATGCCAATTATCTTCTAAATTTTATCCCATAGTAGTTGTCTAATTATTTAAACTAATAGCATTTTCCTTTAAAATCCTAACATAATCATGTAAACATGCATTTCCTGATAATGCTTAAAAGCATGTCAATTTTGGCTTTGCCCGACCTGATTTTGGCCCGGATTGATCGGGCCACGGGTCAAAATAGTTTGGCCTGATTGAGTCACGGGCCGAGTACGGGCTAGCCTGGCCTAGCCCGTGGCCCGACCTGTGACTCTACCAGAACGACAAAAAAGACATCATTTTGTATTTTTTATTAAAAAAAAGTAAAGATGGGTCAGGCCGATCAGGCCTACCAGTGGAGCCGGATGGGCCACGGGCCGGTCAACTCTAGCCTGTCTGGTCATGGGTCGGCTTGAGGGCTACCCAACCCAAGGTCTGGCCGAGTCGGGCTAGGAGCGGCCCCGACCTGGCGCGACCCATTGACATCCCTACTTAAAGCAAGCTGGTCTTAAGTATCATGATCATCCCTATAAAATTATAAATATGATGACTCTTTCAAAAAGATTTTGAATTTTTTTAGAAATTAAAAAAGATTATATTTCCAAAATGAAGAAGACCAAGCCTAAAATTAATTTAGGATGTTGATAGTTGAGTTATCAAAGCTCCCAAAATATTATGATTCTCCAAACTTTTTGTAGTAGTGGAACCAAGTCGAATCCATAGATAATTAAATACTAGTTTCTTAATTTCAAGTAATAAATAAAATTGGGGGTGGGGGTGATGTGGTGTGTTGTAATACTACTCAGAATAACTAGATTTACAACTATAGCAGTGATAAGTCTACGTCGATTTCACAAAAAGTGTGTATAATCTAAACTAATGAAAATAAATTAAAGAAAATATTCTAAAAATGCTGAAAGGGATGAATTCGTTAAGGACCTAGTCATCGATTCTATCTCGACCTATACTTAATTAAACATGCTTCATGGAATTTTTGTTCTCTTATCTCTCTCAATAACTATTAATCATAGGTTAACAATTAGATTTGTTGACCTCAATTTTTCCTTAGATCGTGTTTAATTAAAAAGAACTCTTTAATTAAACCTAGCAATCAAATAACCTAGAGCAAGGTTTCTAGATTTAATTGGACAATCGTGTTATAAGTTAGAAAAATAAATTAATCAAAGCAACAACTATATAAGCTCGGGTCATTTAACCTAGTTCATGTTACCCCTAACAATTAAAAACAACTAGTTGCCACAAATAAATCTCAATATAACAATTACGGATTATATTGAAGATTCTAGCAATAGGTTCTTACATAAAAACAATCAAATAGAGCATTCAATCATTCTTACACAATATTGAAACATTAAACATACGATAATATAATCAATTCCTAAGAGAAAGAACAACAAACAATGAGAGAAATGCTTAATTGGGTTCGTCGGCATTGATATCACCTCCGAACTGGGTTAAAAAAAGCCTAGCTCTCTATGGATCTCCAAAGGATGAAAGCTTTGCCCCTTTATCGTCTCTCGAAACCCCTTGACCAATTCTTCAAAACTTTCATAAACATTTCATCCTTCTGCCATCATTTTTATACTAAAATTTAGGTTTTTGGGATAGCTGGTCATTTCTCACGAGCGTGCATATGTTGTTCACGGTCATGAGTGTGAGTCATGGGACTCACGACAATGAGTGTGAGTCATAGGGCTCATGGGTATGCATTTATTGTTCACAGTCGTGAGTGTGAGTCATGAGACTCATGGCCGTGAGCCACCTTATATGGGCATGACATATCTAGCTGTGAGAGATGTCTCATGATCATGACAAAATGATGCTAGCGATGAGTCACTTCCTGCAGTCTTCATCTTGATGTTTTCATCATATACTCATCATCTTCATGCATTTTCTTGTCTCCTCTTACTCTAACCATTCTCATTCTTGCTCCATGAATATCCAAAAAATGGCTTAAATATTATGCTTTCGACTCACTTTAGCTCTTTTGCTTCTAAATTGTACCTAAACCCAAACATAAACTAAAGTGAATGTCTTAAGCATTTTATATCATTAATCACTAAGTGTTGTGGAATAAATGTATAATCAATTAAGCACATATTAATTTCATGCATACTTAGCTTTTGACCATCTTCTGGCAAAACATCATAATAAAAATCATAGACCCAAGAACATTTACTCATTTCCCAGAGTACATAATCATAAGAAAAGATTAACTTTCAAAAACTATAGCAAGAACTCAACATTCAATGCTTCTACTTATGATCAATCAACATTCATCACCTTTAGAAATTGAGCAATCTAGAGGTAGATTTAGATAAAATGTGTTTAAATAAGCAATATCCATAGGTACAATAAAAAACCATTTATGATCATGACATTCCACAACTTTACAAATCATTTGATTTCTTCACCACTAGGGTTCACATTTATAATTATGAATCAATGAACTTTTTAAGGTTTTAATGTGGCCAATGGTTAAAGTGAGATGTATTTGGGTAATATAGTATAAAAGTCATCAAAGCAAGTGCAATAAGAAAAATGCTTAATGTATTTCTTTCATCACTCTGTCATTTTCTTGATTGTTAAGATGAATACAAATATGTTTATAGATTTGGGTTTGATTAAGATGTTCTAACTTTCTTCTGAAATTTTACCTTGAGTTAATGTTAATCTGGTTATCTTTGTGTTATTTTGATTGGGTATTGTGATTGATTGTTGTATCTTCATGCTTCGGTAAGAAATCGAGAGGGTGAGTTAGGTGATCCAATAGACCACACAATTAATCTTATTGGTTATTATACGGAGAGAAATTCCGTGTGAGACTCGATAGTTCATTAGAGAGCTAACAATTTCGATAACTCGACTTAATTAGGGTTTATTAAGTAGGCTTAGAGAATATAACTCAAGAAAGAGTAATCCACATTACGATAGTCTAGAATCGACATCCCAATAACACAGAAGTGATTAGGTTAGCATTGATGATAGGATAAATCTCTCTCTTATAATTAGGTAAATTCCCATGTGTGATTTCCCATTGTTGAATTGTTGGTGCTCAATATTTGATTTTGTTGAGTTAATTTTACAAATTAATATCTTGACAATTATCTGTGTTTCCTTTCCTGTCCTGTTTTATTTTCATTTTAGTAATTTTCTGAGCCTTAGATAACATAAGATTAGATTAGTTCAACCTCCTCGTAGGATCGCTTATTCAATTACTACAAATCACGACCCACGCAATTGCAGTATTTGAGGGCTATAAATTGTAAGCTTGCCAATCAGACAGACAATTTCCCTAATTTCTTTCTCTATAATAGCAATGATAAGCCCTCAAATCTATTCAAGGTAGCACAAGGTCTTAAATAAGGGGATCCCTTGTCTTCCTATCTATTTGCAATCACTATGAAAATTCTAACATTACTAAAGCCCCTAATTTCAAGTACCATCATAGATATAGTAGGTTGAAAATTTCCTAACTACTTTTTACTAATGATCTACTAATGCTATATGGTACAAATTCTACATCAATCAACATGCTAGTTAGCTCACCAAAAACCTTTAAAGAAGTATCAGGTTTGAGTGTTAATCCTCTGAAAAGCTCCTTTTATATATCTGCTTCTTTACATTCCAATACTAGTTTACTAACTTTTTAATCAAATTCAGGTTTCAAGTTCCTCCTTTTAAATACCTTTGTGTTCCCATCTCAACCAAGAGGCTTCATGTTGTTTATTGCTCTAAGTTGATAAGCTCCATTGAAAGAAGATTGTTATCCTAGTGCAACATATTTTTGTCTTGTAGTGGAAAGTTATAGCTCGCCATCTTTGTGCTCAATAATATCTACAAATATTGGTTTCTACATCTTGGTCTCCCAAAAGGGGTGTTGAGAAAGATTGAAAACTAATCATAGACCTCATTTGGGGTTACTAGTAACAACACCCACGGTAGAGCTAATGGCAAGATTATCTTGACTACTTTTCGTACTGTTATCTACTCAATTTGGAGGGAAAGGAATCGAAGGATATACAAGGTTGTTAAAAAGAGAAAACATCAGCTTGCGAAACATATAGTCAATTGGATTAGAGCTACCTTTATTGCTGATGATCAACAACACTGTATTAGTCCTGATTTGAAATTGAATTGGTCACTATAAACTGTCGATTATGTGCATTTTAGAAAGCAAGTTTTTATTTGTAGCTTCCTTTTGTTTTTTCATTGTAATGTTTGTATATAGCTTTTTCTAAATTAATATATTTCTTCTTTAACTTTCAACAAAAAAAACACCAAGACTCCAAGTATTAAACAAGGTATCATATGCCTTCCAAAATAACCTAGGGATCTAGGATGAACTTCTATTTGTAGAATGTCCAAAATACTCATGGCTAAGAGATTATGAAGGATTTGTACAGAGAACAAGAACCTTTAGGTGAAGTGGATTCACACTTATCACATGTGAGATATAAGCATATAGGCTGTGAGGATCAAGCCAACCCAATACTGTACTTTCTAATATATCTTGTGCACAAGAGACTTGATACAACCATAAATGAAGCACCTATGGTGAAGCAACAAACTTCTGATTAAATGGACTCTAAATTCCCTAAAGGAGATTTTGTGTGCTTGAGTCTGGTTGGGTTGGCTATTCTAGGCCCAAGCTTGGGTCCACGTACCCACGACCCATTTGCAAGTGGCAACCTCCCACTCGTATACAATGACCTAAACCTAACAGGTATTTA
>JAOQMR010000007.1:5770231-5790762 GCA_027563865.1 Erythroxylum pelleterianum | reverse complement strand
GGAACTCTTCAAGCCAAAATTAAACATCACTTCCTTCACAAGAATTATAGCCAAACAACTCTAGTTTAATTCAAGCTAAACCTCATCTCAATTGCATAACCACATAAAAAGTTATGGTAAAATCATTGAAACATGCACAAGTCAAATTTTCCAGATTATCATCCTAACCTTTCCCCTATCTCTTCCACACCATTTCTACACCAATCACCACTCAATTCACTCTATATATTAACCTAACCAAAACAAAACCTCCACTTGAACAAGAGTCCACAAAATGGTAGCAACATTTACTCAATCATGTTCCTTTTTATACTCTCATCTAACATCCTTATATTCAATCCAAAACAACTCTAATTTACCTACACCACATTCAACATCATTCATCATCAATCAAACAAGGATTCATACCCATACAATCAAAACACAATTTCCATGAAATTAAGTTCAAATGCCATCACAAATAATTGATTTAACTACAAATCCATCATATATAACATATTTCTTACTTAATCAAGCTTCCAAATCTTCTAAGCTTCAAAATCTCACAAACTCTCTAACTTCCTCCAACACACACACCATCATCTCTTCAAGGAGGAATATGTTAGGTTTTTAGAAACAAGATGAAGAGATAGCAAAGATCTTAAAGTGGCTAGTGTTGAAAATTAACAAAACTCACGTTGTGAGTGAGGGTTGTCAAGGTCGTGAATGGAGAAAGAAAAGAAGAGGATGATAGTTAGTAATAAATTGAAAGACAGTGAAGATAGCCTTGCAAGATGAAAATATCATGGGTTTAAAACATAGTAACAAAAAGAATTAAATTAACATCTTTTAATAATGAAACTTAATAATATTTAATCTCTAGTTCATTTATCACCCAATTTTTAATCCAATTGTCACCCAATTTTCAATGGCTCTAATTAATAAATCCTAAAATCATGTATCTAAATTGCCATTGCCATTGGACAGAAATTTCACTACTAGTAAACAATCAGTTTGTCACTTGGCATTTTTCCTAGTCCAAAAATTTCTCCGAAATTTCCAGAAAATTTTCTAAAAATTCACTAAAAAGTCTAAAACCTCAAGGACCCTCTCCAACTCATTTTTTTATACACATAATTCACATTTTTCATAACAACCACATTTATTCACAACTATACCGGGAAATGTCATGAATGCATGTACAGTCATTTACATTTGCAAAATTTACTATTCACGTGTATGTGTATGCATGACTATATCAAGACAATTCTAAACACTCATAAACCATTCCAAATTACTATTCTACCCTTCCCATCGGTGATGAGATGTTACATATTATCTATAATTGCACTTGAAGAGAATTAAGTACCGAAAATACAACAAACTATGAAATAACATGAAAATCACATTGAATATGGGTGTATAATTATATTTAAGTAAGCATCTATCAGTGATGTACTCCTCCATAAATATTTTGGTCATTATTCCCTGAAATATGAAAATAAATTTTTTTTCCAAAATAAGTGAATGATAGAAATTAATCAAACCATGACCAACAAACACCATAATACAACCAAGTGATCAATTTGTCATGGATTAATAATGAAAACATAAACAAATCTAGTAAACTACAAATTAATCCATAACTATCAAAATATAATGGTGTTAACAACCCTAAAACATTCAGTTAATCAACAGTACTCCTTAATACCAATTAATCATTAAAATTACAATAAGATAAACCTAACAATATCAAAATTTCCCAAACATCATGCAATTAAATAGTAAAAAGCCTAATAAAAAACATGCAAAATATGAGCAATTACATAATTGAATTTATGGAAAATTCAAATTTAATCATGAAAAATGGCCCAAATGAAACTTTGACTTTTTGTTATAGGTAATTAGCAAACTGGATATCGATTTACTCTAGAAGAATTTTACTCTCTCACGATTTAGCCTATTTTTGGTAAATCCTGCTTCATCACTCTCTTGATTCTGATCCTACTTCATCATCTCCAAACTTCCTCACATACCTACTAGCTTCCTTTCCTCAACTTCTTTAAACCCCATTCTCCCTTCTAGAATCCCCATTCTCCATTTTAGAATCCTATGTTTCTCCAACAGTCATTGTTTTTATCTTATATACATTAACCTAAATTTTATGAAATGAGCTTCCTGCCTACTGTTTCCAACATTACAAATCTTCATCCACCTTTAACACCCTTAGCCAAATTTCAACACCCCTAGAGCGTCTATTATAAGATCTTGGGTGTAGGTTGTTGGAGACAGTAAACCTGAAACCAAATTATCTTTTTTCCCCCAAGTGAAGTAGCAGAAACTAGGATTATATCTCCTCCCTTAGAAACACTCAAAACAGGTGCAGAGAGGTGGAAAGCAACATTAGTTGGCTTCTTACTTGACAAAGGGATTGCCTTTCCTATCATGAAGGAATGTGCCTTTAGCACCTGGAAGAAGCATACTTTAAAAGAAGTATTGGTGAACTCTAAAGATGTGTTTTGCTCAGATTTAATCATCTAGAAAATGCTAATCAGGTCCTAGAAGCAGGACCTTGGCATGTATATAGTAAACCAGTATTTCTATAGATATGGAGACAGGAATAAATATAAAGGAAATTAAGCATGAACATATACTAGTGTGGATATGCATTCATGGAGTTCCTCTTAAACATTGGACTACCTCAAGGTTGAGTCACTTGGCGAGCTTTATTGGCAAGCCCATATATATGGGACAAGCAAAAGATGAAATCCAGAGAATTAACTATGCTCTTATTTATATTCTGGTTAGTGATTTAACAAACTTACCCAAGGAGATACCTATCTTCAACCTAAATAAGCATATGCAATCCTAACCAGATTACTCCTAATCAAATTGCTTCAGGAAGATACAATGATCCAGCTTAGGCTCATGCTGCATTGATTCCAAGTATAAAGAACCATACAAGTTGTTTGTTTTGTAACAAGCATTTGAAAGGTAGAGGAATCACTCAATTTAAGAAGCATTTAGCAGGGGTTAAAGGAGATGTAGAATTCTGTAAAAAAAAAAGAAGGTAAGTCATGATGTAAAGTGACAAATAAAAACTTTTCTTGAAGAATACCAATGCGAGAAAGATAGAAGGGAGAGATTGAATGATTAAATTGGTAGTGGAAGTTCGTTTGTTGGTTTTCGTGATGATTGTGGAAATGTTGAAGGTGGCAGCGGTAGTGGTAGTGTTAGTGGTCCATCCCAAGCTCAAGAAGAAGTTAATGTTAAACCTAGAGCTAACGTGAGGAAAAGAAGAAGGCAGGTGACTATTTTTTTTGCACCACGACCAACTCCTAGAGCCCAACCTTCAATTTGTTGTGTCATACAATCGAGAAATGCAGCTCAAAATGTAGATATGACAGTAGCTAGATGGTGGTATGTTATAGGTTCATCATTCAATGCTTCTCACTTTTACTATTATCAGCCTATGGTGGATGTTATAGCCTCTTACAATCCGAGATACAAAGCTCCTTCGATTGATGACTTAAGAGGTCAATTTTTGAGTTGCTCAGCTTTTGAAATTAAAAATCATTTGGTAGAAAGAAAATGAATTGAGCTACTTATAAATGTTCAACCATATGTGATGGTTGGACAAATAGAAGACAAGAGACTATTATTAATTTTTTAGTTTATTTGGCAAATGAGTTAATGTTTTAAAAGTCTATTGATGCATCTGGCCTTATTAGGAATACTGATACATTATTTAAGAAATTCGATGAAGTTGTTAATGAAGTAGGTCTAGAAAATATTGTTCAGTTCATTACTAACAATGATTCAACTTATAAAGCGGTAGGAAGAAGGATATAGGATAAGTATAATTCCTTTTTTTATTCCTTATGCTGCATATTACATTGACCTAATGCTAGAGAATATAGGGATCCTAGGCATTTTCCTATTATTAATGAGACTATATAGAAAGCTAAAAAG
Source organism: Erythroxylum pelleterianum (assembly GCA_027563865.1). Taxonomy (NCBI): domain Eukaryota; kingdom Viridiplantae; phylum Streptophyta; class Magnoliopsida; order Malpighiales; family Erythroxylaceae; genus Erythroxylum; species Erythroxylum pelleterianum. Next base: position 5,786,811 of record JAOQMR010000007.1, on the reverse strand, counting down.
GTGAGGAATTTCATTTATAACAGATGGGTGTTGAATTTAATGAGAAAGGAATTTACCAATGGTAGTAATTTGTGTTGTCCTACTGTTAAAAGATTTCCAATGAATTTTTTGTCACTTTAGTCTTTTGTTACAATGAAGAAAGAGTTAAGACAAGTGTTCACAAGTGATAAGTAGGTTACATCTTAGCATGCTAGGTATAATACTGGATTAGAGGTTTCCAAAATTATACTAGAAGATAGAAAATTTTGGTCTCAATGCCAATTTGTTATTCGAGTTTGTGAGCCTTCGGTAAGATTGCTTCCTTTGGTTAATAGTGAAGAAAAGACAATAATGGATTTTTGTTATGCTATGGAGAGGGCGAAAGAAGCAATCAAGGCCAATATGAAATATAGGTCTTCTTTGTATGCAATGTATCTTGCAATCATCAATAAGAGATAGGAAAGGAAACTTTCTTCTCCATTGTTTGTAGCTGGTGTTTTTTTTAATCCTAGGGTCTATTTCAGACCAGATTTTACAAAGAAAGCTGAAGTTAATAGAGGAATGCTATTCACTATTACAACAATCGTCGGTCATGACATGATACAAGATCTTTTGAGCTCACAAATGAAGCTTTCTAATTAATCTTCTAGGGATTTTGGAAAGCTGATTTCTATTCGACAAAGAGCAAAACTTTCTCTAGGTATTAGTTGTTTCCTTTTTCTTATTTATTGAAAATTAATTATCACTTTATTTTTTTGTAATGCTACTTTTGTTATATTATGACCTACTGTTTCTTGGTGGGATCAATTCGGAACTAGTATTCCAGAATTTCAAAGGTTTGTAATTAAGATTTTAATTCAATATGTGAGTGCAACAAGTTGTAAACGAAATTGAAGCACATTTAAATTCATCCAATCCAAGAAAAGGAATATATTGAAGCATAAGAGATTGAATAACTTGGTTTTTGTTTGTTATAATTTAAAGCTTCAAGAAAGGTATGTTATTATCATTATTAATTTCGATATAATTTTTTATAATTTTCTAATAATTTATTGTTTACTAGGACTCTTTATAGCACTAGTAGTTCAACAAATCCAATTTCCAATCTTTTAGTGAATTGAGTTTATGAGGAACCAAGTTTGGTAGATGTGAATGACTTAGAAGAAAATCTTGGATGAGAAAACATTGACATGTCATTTAGTACATTGAATTTGAATGATGATGATGAAGAGGCTCCTCTCACTGATGAGGATATTGTACTAAATGATAACTGAGGTTAGTGCAGTTATAGTGGGTATCCTCCCATAAACGATTGAATGAAGTTCCAAGTTATTGTTTTTCCTCTTCTTTTAAATTTACTTATATTTGATTTATATGTTAAATTCTATATATGTTGTTAGGGAGCCATGGATTCATGCATCACATGCACAACAAGGCAGCAAAAGTGTTGGAATCTAAATTCCTACCCTATGACATCCCCAAAATTCCAGAATCTTGTATGCATGCATACATAGATTATAAGAACATGAAATTTCAACACTTATACCTTTGATAATGCTCCTCCTTTCCTTAATCTTCTCCTTGTTTGGGTTGTAGAAAATACCAAACATCTTCCTTGATCACTTAAAATCACAAAAGGATGAAGAAGAAGCAGAGTGTAAGGGTGGTTAGAGCACCAAACTAGACGAGTTCAAGTAGATGCTCAAATGGAGAGATAGATCAAGACTATGTTGCATGCAATTAGATTCATGCAACAAGTGCATAAATTACATGAACAAGACTCAAGAACACTTCTCTCTAACTCTAGAATACTTCTAGACCCCTTATCCTCTCACTTAAGTGTGTATAACTTATTAGTCCTCATATACATAAGTGAAGAACTCGGTTATGTAATATCTGTCGAGCCTTCGGTCACGATCATGGCCTATGAGCCATCATCGTGGCCTACTTCATTGATAGCCATACATACTTTTTTTTTCATCTGATCTTTATGCGTATGACCCTTAGGTTCTTGGTTATTTTAGGCACTTGAATTAACTCTTAATCCAAGCAAATCATGGATGGTTTCATGCCACCTGAATTAACTCTTAGTTTAAGCAAATCATGAAGGGTTTTATGATGCTAATTTACCAGAATATAAGTGGATTAACACATGAACTCTTCAATAGTTAATTATCGGACTTACGAACCTTTCCATAGTTAATTATTGTGCAATTCGTTCTTTCACCATTCTATACCCCACTTAATTTGGAGTATGAGCTATGTGTCAACTCCTACTAGATTGACTACGTCACATCTAGTCCAAGTGATGTTAGTTCTTGTCCTAGGATCTCATTACTCTATGTATCATTGAAGACTCTCTTTATGACACATAACTACTCTGGCCAGAGACTCCTGAGTAATGACCCCGACAAGAGGTTGTGGGTATCATCTCCTTCTATCAGGGGTGGTGATTTCTTTATTCACTACCTAATTATCTTTGAATACCAATAGTTGTACCCGATCACCACCCTATGAGCGACCTCGTCTTGAGGTAACAAGAAATGATGTCAAAGCATATAATCAATATCCAAGATATCCTTGAGTACTTTAAGTCTAAGGATATTTGCACCATTGTTATTATGAGATTAATCATTAACATTTGATAGATCATCCAAATGATAATCTCATAGCGAGTCATCCGATATACTTCCTACTCTTAGTAAGTATTCACATATTAACTTTAAACATCTCATGCTTTTAGTTTGTGAGATCCACTGCTTGCATATGATAGAGATCTCATTATTATGATCTCATCATGATTTCCTTCATGCTATGTTTTGTATCATGGACTTCATTAATTTGATTTAATATCGTCATCAATTCATAAATAAACGAACATCAAATAAATGAAAATTTGCCTTTCGCTTTATTAATAAAAATAAAGTTTGTACAAGAGTGCTAAAGGTGATTGCCTTTAGAGTACTACTGTAACATATGTAATGTAATTGTAAATGTTTTTGTTTTAAATTTCAGATTTCACTTCTAGTTGTTTGTTTCCTCATCACAAACTCTTGTTGTAAATTGTAATATTTTGAGAGTTAAGGATATTTATTGTTTTTTTATTGAATGTTTTATTATATGATGAAATTGTAATCTTTTAAATACTTTGTATTATTTTTAATTTTATATTTGTATTGTAACACCCACATACCCCCTTAAAGGATAGATGAATGCTACACAAAATAGTACAACAAATCAAAGCATACGAAAACTTTTAATAAACAATTCAAGTAAACATACATTAAATTACAGAGTACATAGCACAAACTCGCTGAAAAATCCAAAACCAAACTGAAGTATCGTTGTTACAATCTTACAAACAAGTCCACATATACATATCAGATACAAGCCCAAAAGTCAAACCGAAAGTTTACATTATTTTCAAAACAACACTCAGACTCCATTGGCCATTGCGGTTGTCTTCCCAATTCCTACGTCCCTCTTTCAGAACCTACATGGGGAAAATCCACCGTCCTAAGCATATAGCTTAGTGAGTAATAACTACACTATAAGTCAAAAACAGATACAGAAATTTAGAACAAAACAAGGTATTATAAATAACAAAATTGTTCAACAGAAGAGGGTATAAACCTTTCAGAAACAGAATACAATTTAGCTTATGCCAAAATCAAACTGATATCAGAGTACAAAATCATAAGACTGCTAAATCCATTTACAGAAGTGGGTAACAGGACTTATACATAAGAGATCGAAGTCTCAACACCGAAGTGTCACAGAAGAGGCCGGAGTCTCGACACCAAAGTGTCACTAACAGAAGACACCGAAGTGTCGATAATAAAAGACACCGAAGTGTCACAAAAACAGCTGCAGACTCTTCTAGGCATACCTATTTACCTACAACTAGGACTCAACAGTTTTAAAATAAAACAAGGTCATTTCAGACATTACATGTGCAAATCAACTAGTCAATCATATTCACATGAAAAAGCACTTCCAATGATATTAACATGCATCAAACGCCTCGGACAATCATTGTTCGAAATTTTGAACACAATCAACATAAGTCAATTCAACAAGCAAAACAAAGTAAGGTAAATAACACTTCAATATCTCATTCATCAATTAGTACCTCGGACCTTTATGTCTGGAATCAGTACACAATTCAGTACACATTCATCAATATCAATTTAATTTAGTAATAAATAAAACAAATCAAGGTGAGACCATCTTAGGTTACTCACAAAATTTACCATCTAAATTACTTAAAATTGCTCCCGTTTGCTTATTGCTTTGAAGTCCCGGCAATATTTGAAAGTGGTCGTTTTATGCATTCCTTTGTTAGGCTTTCAATCCAGCTCAAACTCCAGATTAAATCAAGTCTCCATGCAAGCAAAATTCATCACCAACTTAGGATGAAAACAAGTTGATTTTGGACAGCAAGATGAAGGTAGTTCTTGGCTATTTTGTGTAAGGTAAAAAGTTGGATTTTGGTGCAGCAATTTGGCTAGGGTTTAGGCAAATTAGAGAGGAGAAAGTTGGAGCAATTTCGTGCAAAAGGTGAGAGAAATAGCAGAAGCATTGCTGCTGGAATTTGCACTATCACTATGCTAGGTGTCAACTTTACAACACAACATTTGTTCTAAGGTATGCCTTACATTTGTCAACTCAAGATGCTGCCACTAATCCACTTTAGATGCTGCCATATGTCACAAATTAATTAGTCCATATGTCTCCTAATTAGTGGTCCACTTGTCACACAATCATTGATCCAATTGTCACTTAATTACAAGTTCATTAGTCACCTATTTTATATATCTATAGTATTTTTTGAAAATTTCTAAAATTCACCAAAAATTCTGAAATGTTAATAACACTCTCCAAATAAATTTTCAGCTCAAAATAATTCACCAAAAATTTTAAAATATCCAAAATATACCAAAATTGCCAAATCATAATTAATACATTCCAATTTAATCCACAATTTCCACTTATAAAGTTTACATGGAAATGTCAATGAATGCATGTACAATTATTTGTATAAGTCAAAATTCATATGCATATATTAGCAAATACTCAATTATGCAAAGCATATGATGTACTGTAAATTCCTAAATTTTCTAACCCCTAACATGGGGTGTTACATGTATGATGATGATTGCCATTTTTTCATATTAATTGTGGTTATTATTTATATGTGAAATATCTTAAAATTATTGTTATTTCATATTAATTGTGATTATTATTTATTATTATGATTTTTGGAGACAAAGTTGATGTAAACTTATAAAGTATACAGTATGACTGTGTAATGTGACAATGACTATTTTGAAATTTTTAAAAAATTCAAGGATTATTTCATAAACGAGGTGTTTGGCAAATAGTTTATCAGTAGTTTTTTATCTTATTGACTAAAAGTTAGCTTTTTGACCATCTTAAGAAGTTATTGATGTGTTTGGTGAATGACTTATTGGTTAGCTTATTTAACCCTAATAAGTTGATTTCTAAAATCTTCATAAGAGGAGCTTTTAGAGTTAGTTATTTGCCTAATGACAGTACTCCCCTCCACTTTACTCTCTACTTTAGCTCTGCGTGTTTTCAAAGTTAGCTTTTTTTATCATACAATTATGTCGTAAAGTTTGGAAGAATATAATAAAGGAGTTATTAAACTTTTAATCTTTATTTAATTTTATAATATTAGTTTACATTTTAAAATACCATAATATTAAGTTTTTAAACATAAAGAATCGCATCAAATTAATATTTTTAGTATATAACTACTATATATCATATTTGTATCATACTATAATTATACATATTTTTAATTTATTAAATAATAAAATTCAAAAATATTATATGAAAAATACTAATATGATGTAACTCGCTGCATCATTCATATTAATAGAAAATTTAACGTTGGGTTATTATTATTATTATTATTATTATTAAAGTTTTAAACTTAATTTTTGTAAAATTAAATATCTAAATTTAAATTCTTGTAAGAATATTCAACGAAATACTAAGTAATATAATATTGATGCCCCTATATATATTTTTTGAAATCATGCCCTCATAAGTTATTTTACACATCAACAACTAATACTAAATAGATAATTTTACCAAACATCTTTAATAAACAGCTTATGTTATCCGCTAGTCAAATCAACTGATAGAATCAACTATCAACTAACCACTGATAGAAGTAGCTAACAGTTAATGCAATCCGTTGTTTGCCAAATAGGGCAAAATTTTAAAAATTGCCTTAAACGATACCCAGTACTGGTACAGTACTATACCAAAACCTAATCCGATATCCAGGCCGGGATAGTAGTCACAACATTGCCTATTCCTCCCATTACCTTTTTCTCACCAATATTAGAATCATATTAACTTCATTAAAAAGTCAATAAAAAAGTCGTTGATAGGCTAAACAAATATTTTTATTTTACAGTACTATCTCATCCTTATTATGCACAACAAGTGCCTCAAGTCTTTATATCTCATATTTTCAAACTTCACAACGTGCTAGAGACCATCATCAGGAAAAGTAATCCATTGTTCACACAAATTATTTCATAGTATATTAAGAACTTATGCGTCCTGTTAAGGTAGTACAATACTACGTTTCAATCCACAATTCAAGCCAGTCTATTGAGTTCCACTTACTCTCCATGTACCGTACTTGAGGATTTTTGAACTTTTGCATGTTGATTAAGAACTGTTAGACTTTTGAGCCGACTCTATAGTTGGTTCAATCTCATATAGAACGAGCATAGCTCTCATCTAATAGGGGTCCACCTGAAAGAGAATTTTGTAGTGGTGATTAGCTATATGTTGAACTCCTACATGTGGCATAATGTTAGTTGGAAAGAATCATAAAATCTGCGCTTTGTCTTATAGTACATTTAAAACAGTGGATATAATGAGGGCTTGGTAATTTGTGAATCGAGTAACTATCTGTTTCAGCTAAAGTATACTATTTTTTTTGGGTAAATCAGAAAGTTTATAAATGAATAGGAATTATGTACATCTAGAGATTGTCCAGTCTACAATCTCCTATCCAAATCAGAAACTTGACTTAAAAGAAACTAAAAGGAACCAAACGAAGTTACCCTATAATCAAGATAACCACAATAACAGTTAAAACCATGACACCAATCTCCATTGACATAACAGTAACACCATCTTTCCAGTAACATAAATGCATGCAACAATCCCATTTATCTTGTGCTCCATTACAGCCTCCCTACTCCTCCTTACCTTAATGTCGGGCTAAGTGATGAAGTAGGTACCTTCCATTTGATCTGGCCTTCTATCCTTTCAAGCAACAATCTGAACCTGAGGATATCATCTTGTAGCTTTTTTCCCCATGCTTCCATAACTCATTCTTCATATCTTTGTGGAAGTTGAGTCAATCTCTTCATCTTATGTTACTCCTTTTGTAGCTGTCAAGGAAATAATAGACTGCCCTCTTTTTACCTATACCTTGGTCTAGAATCAACCTGCAAACAATTCATTAGACTATAAACCATACACACGTGTTACCTTCATAAAATGAAGAGATAGACTCAATTTCCATAAAGATATGAAGAATGAGTTATGGAAGCATCGAAATAATAGACTACCCTCTTTTTACCTGTACCTTGGTCTAGAATCAACCTGCAAACAATTCATTAGAATATAAACCGTACACACATTTTACCTTCTCTCGGTGTTTGAGCTGAGGTGTTCTATAACTTGAAAGATCACTTACGTGTTAAGGCTCCCTACATACAAGGCTTCATCTTTGAAGGTTCTAAGGTTTCGTTCAGTCCACAGGTTATAAACAACAACAAAAAAAGTAATCATGAAGGTATTTATATCATAGTTCCGGAAGGTTGAGGACTGGTTAACCCAAAGTAAAATGGATTGTAAATTTGGCAATTGAGGTAGGCAAATTTGGATGTGGTTTAGAGTATTGAACCATATGGTTTTGGAGAAAAGGCAATCAAAAAATAAATGTTCAATCATCTCTTAGGCCGAAACACACAATGAGCATCGATTTGGGGTATGAAGGTAAATTAGTTTGTCCCTAATTTGTAATTTATTTAGAAAGGCTAACCATATGATGAATGAACACCTAGGACTATTCCTCTTATGACATACAACTTTATACCAAGGAACCGTCTGAATTGTAGGTCTCATGAGTGTGTATGCTGAAGCATTGGTATACTTCTTAGAAAGGCTAGCTAGCCATTCTAAATTATCCTCTCGTGAAGAATCTGGATTGTACTGGAGAGGTTCAAGGTTACTAATAGTCCCCACATCTGTATCTTGCCAGCACCATTCATTATCCCTGATTACTTGAGATACTCTTGCATACATATGGAGTTTTGACCCCATTGATCAATTTAGGAGTTGAGTGATCTATCAAGATACCTCTCGGATGCCAAGGATCTTGCCATAAGAAAGTAGAGTTACCATTTCCTATTCTAAATCTGAATTGGTTCCCAATTTGTTCTCTAACAGACAATAACTTCCTCCAACTCCATGAACTACAATTGCTAGGTGCGATATTCCAGAAAAATTTTCTTTTCAGAATAATAGGGTGAACCCACTTTACCCACAAGGCTTCCTTATCATTAAACAAAAACCAAATTCTTTGCCCTATCAACACATAATTCTAAGTAGACAGATGTTTAATACCTAGACCACCCTCTTTTTATATCTACATATGTCATTCCATTTTACGTTAGCATGAGCTTTTTTCTCCACCTTCCCCAACCACAGAAAGTTCCTGAGTTTCTTTTCTATTTCCTTAATAATGGAAGTTGGGAGAATGAATATGATAGACCAATAAACCTGAAAGGTGGACAGGACCAAGATTACTAATTGCAATCTACCAGCATAAGAGAGATTTTTACGGGTCCATTTGTTGACTCTGTAAACAATTTTTTCCAATAATGGAAGACAATCCCTCCTAGACAACTGACCTATGATAAGAGGGACTCTTAGGTATCGAATGGGAAGGTGACCTTTTTTTAGACTTGACATACTTTATATTTGATGGGACATATGATCCATATCATGAGGAGAGACAAAGAAATGACTCTTGTTCATATTCATTACCATGCCAGATACATTGGAAAAGGCTCCTAAACAATCTAGTAAGGCTTGGGCTGAGGCCAAATCACCATGAAAAAACATTAAGAGGTCATCAGCAAACAATAGATGGGTAAGTTTAAGGGCTTTACATCTCCAATGGTATTTAAAGGTATTACTACCTACTATGCATGCATTCAAGCTCTTAGAGAATACCTCCATACACATTATAAAGAGAAAAGGAGATAAAGGATCACCTTGTCTCAATCCCGACTTACCTGGAACGAATTTTGTTGGGGATCCATTAATCAATATAGCATACGCAGGAGAGGTAATACACTCTCTTATCCAATGAATGAACTTGAGAGGACAACCTACAACTACTAACACATTCAAGAGGAAATCCTAATGGATGGAATAATATGCTTTTTGTAAATCCACCTTAAAAGCACGTCTCCTATGATTATTGGCATGGTGGTAATTCTTGAAAATCTCTTGTGCCAACAAGATATTATCCCCTATTCCTCAGGTTTTAATGAATGCACTTTGGTTCGGGCTAATAATGTAAGGGAGAGCTTCTCTAAGCCTATTAGCCATGACTTTTGCTATCACCTTATAAATAAAGTTACAACAAGATATAGGTCTATAATCCTCAACTGTGGATGGTTTGTCTTTTTTAAGAACCAAGGTGACGAAAGTAGAGTTGATTTCTTTGAGAAGTCTCTCATGATGAAAAAAGTCTTTGATAGCCCAAGTAATATCCTCCCCTATAATATGCCAAGTATGTTTGAAGAACACCCCATTAAACCCATCTAGACTCAGAGCCTTATTAGGGTTAAAGGAATTGAGAACATCCCTAATCTCTTGAGTAGTGACTTCAACAATGAGTTTATTTGTGAGAGTTTCAGCAATCCTATTGGGGAATAAATTTTTCATAAACTCTTTTGAAGTAGGAAGGTCATTTCTGTTCCCAATAGTCCTTTGAAAGAAACCTAGGAATTGGTTTTGAATCTCATCTACATAAACAATTCTAAGGCCATTTTCCCCTATTATCGAGTGGATGGTGTTTCTATTCCTATTCGACATAATGGAATTATGGAAGAATTTGGTATTTCTATCCCCCTCTTTAAGCCGTTTGATACGAAAAGATTGTTTATAGAATGATTCCTGATCTTTAAAGGCTCTTAACAAGTTATGAATGGCTTCAGTTTCCTTTTTAACCAAAAGTGGGCTATTGGGAGCATATCTCTTTTGATCTTGTATAATGTTTAGAGAACTTTAACAATGCTCAACTCCAGTATGCACATCTCCTACTTGACCAGAGTTAAGGATTGAGTGCTTTCCTCACTAGTTTTAGCTTGGAAACTACACAAACATTGGGGTGACCTGAATGTTCCAATTCTCTTCTACTATCTAGAAAAAGCTAGGCTGTGAAACTCGGAAGTTTGCAAACCTAAAAGGGGATGGTCTTTTCGACATATCTATTAAGGACCTAATCAAAATGGGGGAATGATCTGAAATGTTGGGATTATGGATGTTCCCATACGATCTAGGAAACCTAGAACTCCAGGCAGCATTTACAAGGGCTTTATCTAACTTCCTAGCAATAAAGAGCTCACCACATTGTTTGTTAGTCCAAGTGAAACTAGGACCACTGGAATTGAGATCATACACAGTACAATCCTCAACACACTTCCTAAAATCATTCATGCCAGTAATAATCAAGGGACTTGTAGGTTCAGCCTCATGAGAAAACAACACCGCGTTAAAGTTCCCCGTTATAATCCAGGGAAGGTTTCCTACTGAGTATTTAATATTAGACAGTGCTAACCAGAGATTCTTCCTATAATTGTAGTTGTTTGACCCAAAAACACAAGTTACTAAAAAGGCCAAAGAGCTGTTGGCAGGGGTGACCTCTAAGTGAATGAGTTGATCACGGGTGATTTTAGGAACACACTGAAACCTATCTGGATTCTAAGCTAACACGATGCTAGCATTAGAACCTTGCTCTAAGTTACTATAAAAGTGTCAACTAGGAAACAAAGAAGAGCATGCATTACGCAAAAAGTGGGGAGACTTAATCCGAGACTCAATCAAACAAACTAAAGACACAGACAATCTCTTAAACACGACCTTCACAGCTAACTGCTTTTTAGAGTTATTAAGACCCCTAACATTCCAAAAAACTAAATCCATTCTACCGAAAGACATATTTGATCAATTACTTTTGTTTCCTCCTAGTTTTCCTACTCTTTCGGACTGTAAATTCCCCCTCTGCCACTTCCATAATCCCCGGACTAATAACAAGAACCAATTCAACATTAGAAGGGGAAAGGTTATTACCTGCTTGTCTTATTTCTTGGAGATCAACCTCCTCAAGGCTTCCTTATGTATCATCTGTCCTCTGCTAGTCCATGCATTGTTCATTTAAACTTCCAGAAGAGCTACTTCCCTTGTCATTCTGCATTGCCATGTTATTCATTTGAATTTTCTGTGGGGTTCCTTTATCTTCACTTTGTTCAATTGGAATCCTCGCGTCTACACTCTCCTTATGACTTTGTGTTATCTTTTTAGATTATATCATCTCCTCTTCCTTCTGTTGCTAGTTCAGATTTGTTTGTATGGGTTCCTTCCCCTTCTCCACTTCATGCTACAATCCAGTTTCAAATAATCTCCTAGTAGGAGCCCATTCTTTTTTTCTGTAACTGGTTTTCAGGCCTCCATTCATATTCAACCTTGATTTCCTTGAATGTTATCTTCCCCTCTTCACTATAAGCTGCTAATTGAAAGGATGAAGGCCAACTCTTTCCCAATTCCAACTCCACACACATTCGGGCATATACAATTCTTGACATCTTTACTGTCTGTGTGTCCATTAAGAGTGGATAACCTACCGAACTTGCTATTCTTCCCAGGCCCTCCGTATTCCAATATTCCACCAGAATATTATGGAACTTAATCCAAATGGGAGCTGCTCTGACATCTTCCTGCTCCCCTCCATTCAAGTTCCATCTCCGTAGGAATAGGGGTTTCCTTGGATATGCCAAGGCCCCTTCTCTAGAACTGAGTTCATTCCATCCTCTAAATTGAAATTAAATAGGAAGTTATTCACACTAGTAATTAGAGTTTCAGTCAAATCGAAAGCTAACCAGGATTTGGCCAATGTTCGTTGATGTTTTCCTAAGAAAAACCCAATCAGTGCATGACGAAAATGTAATGCCCCTTTCTTCGCCAATTCGGTGGTGTAATGACTATGATTTGGTCATCCTTGATCTCCGGGGGATAGTATGTCAATATCATCACAATCGATGGGTCCTCCTCTACATCGGCAACCACTGACTTCAGGATCTAGGTTTTGTGGGGAGGGAATTTTGGCCAGGATGTGGTTCCGAAGGGTTCTAGATGTTGCTTGGTGAAGGTAGAATATTAGGGTCTGTGTTTTGGTTCCGAGAGTTAGGGATCTGAACAGAGGGCGATTTTGAAATGGAAGGTCTAGGAGAAGAGCCAGAAATTGGGGCTAAGGGTAGTCATGGGGGGAAGAAGAAGAGGAAGAAGCCATAAAGGGTAGAGAGGATAACCGCTGATGATCTCAATAGTTATGGATTACTCTTTACTAATCACTCTGGTTTGGGTCGGGACCCTCACCGATCAGGTATTGTCCCCTCTGGTCCTTCTGGGGCTGTTGCTCTCCTCTCTCGTTGGGGGGAGTCGAACCCAGGACCTCAGGGTTTTGGTGGCATCTTGTACCACGTCTCTTATCACTTGAGGTACGACACAAAAAACCCTATTTCACATTGTTTACAATCATCACAACCCTCACCAAAAGACTAACTTGAGCGTCAGAGGGGCTTGTCGGGAACCAATCCCCGATATGTTTTTATTATTTTGCAGGTGATCTCGAGCCGAAGTTATTCAGAATCATGGATCCAAACGACAACATCCAGCCCCAGCAAAATCCGGCTAAACCACACTCATTTCATAACATTAGATGTCTATGATTCTGGTGTTACCTCTGTAATCTCACATGATTCTCAGAAGATGATGATTGTATTCAGGTGAGTTCATTAGTTTTTGAAGATAAACAAGAATTTCTTTTTGCGCCAAAATCAAATTAATCGCCATGATGACATAAACGCATTATAAATAGCCGGGGAGGGAACTCCTATAAGTCCACTTTTTAAACAAAATTTACAATGTTATCAAGACACTGTTTCAAATGCTATTAAAGGAATCTTATTTTTTCATCTTTTTGGTACATAAAAAGAAAAAGAAAAAATAGTATCTTTGATGAAATGCAATGTTCAACTGAATAGTCCAACCAACAATCTAAATTGGGAAAGGAAGTACTTTGTCTTTCTAACATAAATGAAAAGTAAAGCTGCTGATCTAAAGCTTGCTAGATGGAACCCCCACTGGTGCATTTCTGGATCTCTTTTCCACTGCTCGAGAAAGTTCTTTGACTGCATCCTTTGGCAAATGACGTGGTCGGCTTAGCCAGAGTCCTCCATCCACAGGTATTGTGGTTCCATTTACATACTTCCCTGCACAATTTTAATGCACTGCTTAGGCTAGCAACAAATAAAACATGCATACGGTTTGGATAAAATAGTTCCTTTTGTTTATAATCTGATTTGTAAATCTTATTTTTGTGCTCATAATAATGTTTCGAGTAATTAGTTATAATTAATAATTAATAATTAGATTTACACGAAAATTATATTCTCTGACTTTTCTCATAGTATTTCCATGCAATCTTTTTGAATTACCACACATGCTAAATTATGAAGAAAGGAACAAGAGAAAGAAAAATATATTCAAAGACCAAAAGCTACTGCTGAAGCTCAAGCAATGGCTGTCATATAAACATTTATCAGAGTATTACCGTCCTTAATATTTACAACATCTCTGGAATAAGAAGACAACTGACACAGACAAGATTCCAGAGACAACTGACACAGTGATCGACGATATCAGAACTTGTTTCTATTAATACAATTTCAGTCTAGATGGATCTATTAAAACAGCTGTTCAGGGTATTCGTCTGTCTTTGACACCTATGCTGATTATAGCTCAAGCTCAAGCTTATAAAAAATTTTCAAGACAAGCCTTAAACTATTGAGTCAAGCTTGAGCCTTGTATTTGACCTTCAGTTTGAGATTTACTGCAAGCTAACACTCGCTAATGTAGTGTCGTATTGATATAAATACCAATGCTTAACCCTTAATTCAAATAGTTTACATAGGGTAGAGAGATGAAAATAGAAAATGACACATAATCCAAGTTACTAACCTGCATCAGAAGCTAGGTAGAGGGCAGCCATAGCAATGTCCCACTTCTCCCCCAACTTAAACAGAGGCATGTAGTCTCTAAATTTGCTATTGGAGATCTCCTGAGGTGCAAGTTTACTCATGCCAGTAGTATCACCAATTGGACCTGGAGCAATGCCATTTACTCGAATATCATAATCAGTACCCCACTCCAGGGCCAAATTTCTACCAATGGCATCAACAGCTGCCTGTTTAAGAATGACATTTCAGTGGAAAATAAGTTCAATTGAGCCGTAGATATAAAATTGAATTGAAAATCCATGTGACAAACCTTTGCTGCTGATACATGGATTTGATACCAAGCTGCTGTGTAGTGTAAAGTAGCACTAATGTTTATAATTGATCCACCATTAGATAAGTTTCTTCCTGGCCCCCCTTTTTTGAGATACTCAAGTGCTTCATGGCACATTGTGAAGGTACCAACAGAATCAATGTCCAAAACTGTGGCAGTACAAAGAATAGCATTAGATCAAGCCCTCATGTGGCCAGAGATGAAAAGGTGCCTTTAAAACGAAATAAAGCTATAGGTGAACAACTAACCTTCAATTGTTAAGGTACTCTAGTGAACCTGAACAATAAGAATGATGCAACTCCTAAATGGCTTGAATTTTGTACTTGGCATTTTTTTTCCCCCTCTCATGTTGGTTTACATTTAACATGAAAAGGATAAATACTTGAAGCCTAATTGAGAAGCCCTATAGGCAAACCTGGTAATAGATCTTAGACCAAAATCACAGCTCACTATTCTAGATCATTTAAAGTTGTTTAAATATGTTATCCAGGCAGAAGAAGTAAACAAAATGTTAAAGACCCCAATGTAACCTGATTTTCTTCCATTCAAAAGCAATCATCCATAGAACACAAAGCGAAAATCAACAAATATAATCAAACAATTTCAGGCAATGAGGCAATCCTCAGATCAAGGAAAATTAGTTCCAAAACCTGTTCGAAATCCATTAGGAGACAAATCCTCAGGTGATGCAAGGAAATTGCCAGCAGCAGCATTCACAAGAATGTCTATCCTGCCAAAATGTTTAAAGGTAGATTCAATGACTCTTTTCGCATCTTCTTGCTTGCGCACATCCCCTTGAAAGCCAACAGCCTGCAAACAGAGTGCAATTTCGAGATAACAATAATCCGAATGTTTGAAACATTGCATAAATTGGCATGAAAGCTAATGATCTGCAAGTGAAACTTAGGGCCGATGGACTAGACCACATCAATTGCTTTACTCAAACCACCAAAACGAAAAGCTAGAATTTGCCGATAGATTAATCCGACTCTGCTCATCAAACCCGATTAAAAATAACAAGAAAAATGAAGTCAACCCAGATACGCAAAAGCAGCTACAAGCAAAACATAAGTAAATGAACAAGGAAAGAGAGAAACATGAAAAGCAAAGCAAAGCAAACCCATTAAAGCGAATCATACGGGAATTCCAAGACTTTGGAGAGAGGAGACGGCAGAGTGAAGCACTTCTTGGCGTCTGCCCATGATTGAAACCGAGGCACCATGTTTTCCAAACTGAGTAGAACTCTCAAAACCAATACCAGACCCACCTCCTGTTACTAAAGCCACCTTTCCTTTCAATATATCTGCCTTGAATGGGGATTCCATCTTTCTTCCTTCAACTAAATTAAAACCAACCCTGCGGTTTCTGGACTTCCTTTGCTCGAAGGGAGATGTGGTCCTTTAAGATGAAAAAAAAAAAGGTATATAAGAGTATAACTATCTACTCAATTCACAAGCACTGTACATCCACAGTACCATCAGTCCAAAACAGTAATAAGCACTTTTCCCGTATTATTACACTCTTTACCTCTGAGGGTAGCTCTACAGGATTTATTAGTAAACCTACCAAAGCTATGTGTCAACCACAGATATTCATCATCTCGATCAGGGTCAGGTTCAGAGTTTGGTAACAGCTACCAAAACTCAGTTGGAACTATCCATTACCCCATTGCCCTGCATCTATCCATGCTTTCACTGTAGAGTTTACAGGGAATCTATGTTGTATTATTTTGACTTTTGATGGCTTAGTATTTTTTTGACTTTGATTTGTAGTTGGTGGCTCAATTTTAATTCCACATTGGTAAGGAACGAAGAAGGGAGGAGTTTTTGAAGTTATAAATAACTCCTCCCCCTCCTAATCAATTACATCCCAAAAAATTTGATAAATACTCAAAAGTTGTA
>JAOQMR010000007.1:5735336-5752734 GCA_027563865.1 Erythroxylum pelleterianum | reverse complement strand
ACTCACATTAACATATTAATTAACTCCACAAAATAATATAATATAACAAAGCCTCAAAATTCATTTAGTCATGCTTAACTTCTTCAAAAAATAAGACCTTTTTTTAATCATCAAATTGAAGGAATTTGCTAACACTTCCTTCTAGAGAAATGTTCCTCATTGTCTTAATTTTCCAATGACACCAAAATCATTCAATTTGGTTCAGTAATTTAAAAGTTATGGCCCAAACATTTTCGAACTGTTACTAAACCGAGACTGCACACTAAACCTAAATTCACTCCAGAAATTTAAAGTCTTAAGGACTGAATTGAAATTTGATTCATTCAGATAACTTGTATCTCCGTGTCTCTAGCTTAATTAGGAACAAGAATTAGCTCATTCATATCTCTATAGATCGAGATATCACCAAAATACTGAAGCACGTTTAGAAAAATATCCAACTCATACTCTTTTAACTGATCCTCTTATTTTGATTCAATCAATCTTTCTCAAATTATTCTCAAAAATCATAAATTTTTATAGAGAGGTAGAGAAATGTCTTAGGAATCTAACGCCTCAAAAATTAGGTCAATCGAAAGTCGGACGAAAAAATTATGGCCAAAAACGTAGAGAGAGGTCGGATCAGGGAAGGAAAGTTAACAAAAATTGGCGCCGCGCGCCTCGCACTCCCGAAACGCGTATTGTAGGAAATATATAAAAAATTATGAGAAAATGGTTACACCTTTGACTAGCTTGTTGAAGAAGAACGCATACCAATGGGGAATGAGGCCAAATTCGACCTTCTCTAAGTTAAAGAAGGCTTTTTATGAAGCCCATGTTCTGAGGTTGCCTAATTTTGAGGAAGAATGCATAACCTAATTTGTCTGGCATCAAAGTGAAGAGAAGAAGGTTGGGCGAATATACGTCGGGCCTTATGTGACAAGGCTAGTACAGAGAATGAGGGTCTTTGAGAGACTACCACCGATGTGTCAAGTTGGTACCATGATAACTCTAAATTTGGACATGATGAAACACAAGCATATAGTACACAGATGGCGGGGATCTATAGGAGACATCTACCACCTGCTTGTGGTTTAAGACTGGCCGATTGCATCGGAAGCAAAGAGGGATCATCTACACATAGGTAAGTTAAACAGCCAACACGACTGAGCTAAACTAATTTTTTTTCTTTTTGAACAAAACAATATAATTAATCCAATATCATTAACTAGAATGTATTAAAATTAAATATAATTAATTAGAATATATTAAAATTTGATGTAAAACAAAATTTTACCTTTCCTTTTTAGTAAAACAATATAATTAATTAGAATATATTAATATTAGATATAATTAATTAGAACATATTAAAATTAAAAAATATTTCTCAAGATTTTTAACAAACCAACCACTATCAATAGTAATGGTAATCATTCATTCATCTTATCCAACCATTATAATTATAATGATTATAGACTTTCTTATCCTTATTACAATTTACCATGTGAACCAACCACACCCTTTATACTTGTGGAAAGAATGAGAGGAAAAGACTTGGACATTAATTTTTTTTAATGAAATTAGAAAAGAACATAAAAGAAGTTTTTCAAACTCAAAAGGCACGGTAAGAATAAGTTAGTAGTATTAAGGGATAATACATTCAAAAGTATCTAATCTTTTGGAATTTTATCAATTTAGTGTTAAATCTTTTAAAGTTTTCAATTTAGTGACTAATATTTCAAATTTTGCATAAATCAAGTCAAAACGTTAATTTTGCTCCGCGTAATATTTGGTAGATACGCTACATCAACAAAAACAACTTTTAAACCCAATTTATACAAGTTTAGAAAAGTTAATTATTAATTGTAAATTTTTAAAAGTTCAATACTAAATTGAAATTTTCATTAAAAGTTAAATGTTGTTTAATTTGTTATTTCTAATATCAATTATAAAACTAAAAAGATAACGGAAAATTTCATCATTTAACGGTCACATTTAAACATTATAAAAAAAGGTTAATAAATCTCAATTAGTAATTTAATGAGCTTGTACTTTAAAATTTTATTATTTATGTTTTACTCTAACCAAATTTTTATTATTATTAGTGATAGTAATAGGTGAGTCCGACTCGACTCATATTTAAGTTCTTTTTTTTTTCAATAGGAATGAGTATTGTAATGAAACTTTTTAGGGGATGGTCGAGT
Organism: Erythroxylum pelleterianum; assembly: GCA_027563865.1. NCBI lineage: Eukaryota > Viridiplantae > Streptophyta > Magnoliopsida > Malpighiales > Erythroxylaceae > Erythroxylum > Erythroxylum pelleterianum. The sequence continues at coordinate 5,750,551 of JAOQMR010000007.1, read as the reverse complement.
TGGTAGAATGGGAAGCATAAAGCCAAAAGGTCTTGTGTTCGAATCACCCTACTTATGCTCTCTTGGAATCCTTCACTAATTCAAGTTTAGGTTGAATTGTGCTTTCTACTTTCAACTTGATCCGATTTGATCGTGTTTTGTACAATCCTAAAATTGCGACTACCCTGTCCCGTATTCATTCTACCAATATTTTGCAATTCTCGCAGAGGGTAAGTACCATTAATGCAAGCTGAAAACTTATAGTTGGCAGCTGTGTACGAGTACCGATTGAGGTCTTTCAGTTTCAATAAACTTAATGCAAGTTGATGACTTTGACGTAATCAGTCTAGAGACCCGTAGAGGGTATACGACTACCGGTTGAGGTCTTTCCAGTTTCAAGGTCTGAATTGCTACTCAATTATGGGACTCACGGTATCTTTTAACTCCAAAGTGAACTGCAGAAACTGCTCAAGCCGGTGTTTCTATTGCTATCTGTTAACTCCAATGAGAACTGCAGAAACTGCTCAAGTCGGTGTTTCTATTGCCTTTCTCCAGTGTTAATGACAAGTTGATACAGTTATTGGGAATTGACCTGATCAACCAGGTAACTTTGGAAGATTATTCGTATTATGCCATTTTACCTGAAAATTAGACCGACAAATGGCATAGGATAGGAGTTCCTAGTGCTTGATCAGCACAACTTCATCTATCCTGGCAAAGTAACGCACAAGCATCCAAACTTTGATGAGAAGTAAAATTTTCTGTTCAGTAATTGGGGAGCAGATTGATACTGATCAAAGCTTGCTCTTATCCAACTTCATCCAAGGAACAGAAAATATAGCAGGTTAACACCGCAACAACAGCTACTATTTCTACCAGATTCTTTATTCAAACCATGCCAGACAATAGATACAGGAATGATGATGAAAATTGACATCCACAAGAAAACATGGGAAAGCCTCATAGAATTCCACATTGCAAATAAACACAGCCTAGTACAGTTAGATAAGTAATAGCCAGGGAAAGATGTGCGGCACAAACCAAAATGGAAAAGCCTGAAACTATTATAAATTTTGTTTAAAATCCTGGGAATACATAACTTTCTGGAAAGAAGAATTTCAATTATTTAGAGAGAAAATCTTCCATTTCAAAAACATAAATGGAAGCTAGCTTCTCCCTTTTACTAATATGACACCGTACATATCTGCTTTGTACAGTTAAGTGAATCAATCTGTGACATTGTGGAAAAACTGCAATTGGAAGTATTCAAACTATTACTTGGATGCCTTGTGACCATACGCTTTGTTTTGGCTAGCAGCTGCTGACATAACCCGCAAACAATTGGCAACATCTGTAAAAGAAGGCCTTGATGCAGGATTAGGAGCCCAACACTGTTCCATCAACCTTTTCCATTCAGGATCACAGAGACTTGGAATGGCTGGCCTCAAAGTATTATTCACAATTCCTCCTGGACCTCATTAACAAATGTTACAAACGTACACGAGGCGCTAAAAATCCATAAAAATCATCAGATAATGAATAAAATAAAAAAACATTAAAACCAACTTGGGTGTTTCTGTTTTCAGTAATATATCTAAAAATGACTTTTCAAGTAAATTGATAGTATGATTTCCTTGTGAACTTCATTTATATGTATATTGAAAGCTACACACTTCCAGTGTTGGAATCAAGTCCAATATTCAGATCAGTAGTTTCATTTTCCTTTCTGCAATTGAAAGCTGTGAAGTTTGCAAACACTGCCGGATCTCCAAACAATGGATACTGATCTTCTTTTAGGTAACACTATTGATATGAAAGCCACAGATATGAATCTGTACTATTCAATGCTTTTTCCAGTTCCAGGTTAATCTGAACACAACTTTCCATAGATAAAACAAGTCCTTCATTCCTCAACTATCCTGTCTATATCTTACTATTAGAAATTATGTGACTTCCCCTGTAAAATTAATCAATTTATTGAGCACAACAAATACAGCACAAACAACCAATGCATGAACGCAAACCATGCATGAGTACAAATGCAGTAAGTAATTTCTAATCCAGGATCAAAATGCTTTCAGCGAATCACACAATTTTCTACAATTTCAAGGATGATATTTTTTAAATATACAATCATAGAGACGAAAGGAAATGAAAATGAGAGAAAAGATGATAAAATGAGACTTTTCAAGGGGAAAAAAATCTGATCATGGTACAACTTGACACAAAACAACATTGCAATGGATAATTGAAACAAGTTCCATCCCTTAGTTCAATTGGAGGAATAAATTAAGAATCAACATTGATACAATAGTTTTCAATCAGGCCCTCATTCCCACAGACTGAATATTGCAAAATTGGTTCCCCATGAGATTAAAAATTTTCTTTATGGTTAATGCACTTGTGACTTTTAAGGTATGATCCGGAATTTTAACAGCTGTTTATTTTCAATTCTATGTGGCTCTTATTTCTTCAATTGTTGAAATTATTAAATCCCTCTTACTGAACTGTGCATCAGCTCAGAAGGAGTTGATCGATTTGTGCAATTAACTATAATGCTCTAAATCATAGGAGCTTATGAAAATTGATTTTATAGTAACAAGTGCAATAAAAGAAAGAATGTAGAAGCAGCAGAAAAAGAGGATACAGCCACTACAAAAAAATACAAAAGGGAAGTTAAATTTCCTAATGTCAAAAACAAATAGAATTTAGACTTGTCCTTATTGGCTATTATCTGTAACTAACATAGTTTGATGTCCATTTAATCTCATCCTACTGAGTACATTAGACCCTAGGCATCCTTGCATATTGGAAACTTGATTTTTGGCATTTATGTTGACAACCATACTAGTGTTGCCAATCGCCAAAACACAAAAAATTATCAAGCTACAACATGCCATTCCTTTAGGCCCAATTTCTATAGTCTTGCTATGTTCATTTGTATTGTTATTATAATTGGTAATCAATCAGATAAAACCTACTAATATAAGCAGAAACCATAACCTACAAAAAATACAAGCAGAACCATAAAAGAACAGAGAAAAACAGAGTATTAAATTAGCACCTATGATTGCACCGTAGTGCATGTTGGCATATGGTTCCTCGCCAGTCAGAATTTCCCACAAAACAATTCCAAAGGAGAAGACATCAACCTGAGAATTAGCAGAAATTTTCTTAATGTACAAATTCCTGGTCGAAAGATTATATAAAAGAAGATAATGTTTGTTGAGACAAGTATATGACTTATTCCTAGAAAATGGTGATTAAGGACTAAACTAATTCACCTATTTCTCTAATTAGCAATAATGGATCTTATAGGTATAAACCGCACATCTTTGTTATTATACATGAATGATACAAAGTGAATATGTCAGTCTCTCAGATTCTCAAATTTTCTATCTAGTTACAAACTTGGGAACAATAATCATGAACTCAACTATGATTTCCCTAATTTTTCTTCTATCATTCACAGAAACATAAGACCAGAAAAAGCAAATAAACAAGATGAGGAATAAACTTACTTTGTCAGACACCTTACTGCTATTACCATTTAGCAGTTCAGGTGCCATCCATGGTAGAGTTCCTCGTACACCTCCAGAGACCAAGGTATTGCGCTTGATTTTGGACAGGCCAAAATCACCAACCTAAAGTCATCAATTACTGAGTTAACAAACACCAAACTTTTAAGGATTGGATTTTTCACATTCCTCAAGAGCATACCTTGCAGATTGGACGCAACGGATCTTTCAAGTTGACAAGCAGGTTGTCGCACTTCAAATCAAAATGAACAATGTTCTTTGAGTGGAGATATTCCATCCCAAAAGCTGCATCCATAGCTATCAATAGCCTCTTGCGACGATCTAAATACCTTCAGGTTCAAGTAAATATAGATGAAAAGAGGCACAAGGAGGAGAATGAACTGACCATTCATTAGCAAGCTATTTGAGCTCATCCAGATCTGAGAGTGTTTTAATTATTGTACTTTCCGATAATCATTATGTAAAGTTTTAATAGCCCCACAACCAGAAAAAGTTCTAGACCACATAGAACATCAGTTTAATGTAGCTAAAAGATGGCAAATTAGATTATAGTACCGTTCAATAGTAGGATTTACCTATCTTTCCGAAGTAAAACATGTCTAAGAGAACCATCAACCATGTACTCAGCCACAGTAGCCAATGTTCCCCCAGGACCATCTTGCACTACACCATAGAATGCCACAACATTTGGATGTTGAAGCTTTGAAAGGATTTCTGCTTCCCCCCAAAACTCTAATGCCTAAGACAAAAATTAAAAAAAAATATTTCATCAAAAATCCCAAAATAAAATGAAGAAACAAGTACCAAATTTGCTATGTATTTAGCTAAAATAACATGCATCACTGGGAAGGAAAACAAAAGGATAACACATCTCAGCAGCTAAGCAACAATTACCAATCTCTCTTGCTCTGATGATTGACCAGTGAAACAAATTTTCTTCAGCCTCTTGATGGCAACATCTGTTCCTCTCCATTTTCCATGATACACAGTCCCAAAAGTACCAGAACCTAGTTCTTTTAACTCTTCAAGATCATCATTTTTTATAATCTGCCATTAGGTTAAGAAACAATAACTGATCATCAATTTTATTGCGGATAAATTCCAACTGAATAATCTCAAGTTTACATTCAAAGAACCAGAAGGAGGTGAACATGTTTGAGAAAGAATACCTAGGCATAAAAAAGAGTTTCTGGATATGCATCAAAAAACTATCTCCATGCTAACACACATATACATACTCATACCCACATGCCTATTATATTTAAAATAAAAGCATAAATCACAGACTTAGGAAAATGTATTGGTCGCATGAAAAATAATGTTTTTGGAAAATTAAAAAGTAGAAGTATTAAAGACCTCCCTCCCCCATTGCACCTCCATGACAGATGAGATATTCATACCAGTTAGGGGTAAGGCTGCATATTTTTGGATCTCCCTAGACCCTACATTCAACGGGACTTTTACTGGATTGTTGTTGTTTGTTTGTTTGATTGAAGAATTGAAGTTCAATGAAGTAGGTAATGTTCAAAAGATCTCTGATATTGCAATAGAAATCCTAGAATGTGCTGGAGGGGACAATAGGAAAGAATTCCTGACAACTTAATAACATCAAAGGATGAGGCCTCAAAAAAGTTTCAAGATAGCATAGGCAGACAAGCTTTTAGTGGTGTCATACAACAAAAAATATATATCAAAACTTTTCCAATAACAAAACAACAATATCTATTATACATACTAAATCAAAAGGCCAAGGTAAGGTGATTATAGAATCCTGACTGATAACCAGAACCCTCATCCCATCTATTTATTCTTGACAAGAAAATTGTAGTTTAGAAGACACAAAGGCGTAATTAATTGTTGCTAAAGCAGCATGAAGAAACCCAAATCAAAGAAAAACAAATCCACTGCTGTTTACAGTCAGCTAATAATCAGCTCTTGGCTCGCTTTCCTGATGAAAACCACTATCATTTTTTGCAGAGAACGATATATATGCAACAATAACAAAAGTCGCAGAAGACACCTACACTACTTTGAAGAGGGCATTTGGTCAGGTTCCTCTGACTCGTGTTTATATTTGTGTTGAGGAAGAAAGTTAGGTGGCTACCCAAATCAATTTTTCTTTTCCTTCTCTCAGTACTACTTTTATTTTGGCTTCAAATGATTAGTCAAATTTATGCAACTTAAAAGTAAAAAGAGAGCATCAGTTTACTCATATTAGGTCTTTCTCACAAACACAAGTAACATTCAACTGTGGGATGACTATGAGAGGGGAAAAAAAAACCTTATAGGAAGAATCAACGAAAAGCGATTCCAATAGCAAACAGTGCATGTACACAAAGAAACGATAGTTTTGAGAGTCAGTAGAAAATGTTAATATCCAACTTTTACCTGCAGAGAGGGATCAGGAGGAGGAAAGCCAACATATCTGTTTCCTGAATTCCCATCCTAAACCATCAAAGTTAAGTTGCTTCGGCTAGCTGATTAGGAATGAATTCTCAAATGAAATCACCAAACAACAACACATACCTCATACTGAGACTCCGGTGATCTCAGATTTTCTATCATAGCTTCAAACTGCAGACTTTCACTCTCTTTAACTTGGGAATGATCAAGATCAGAATGCATTGTCAAGTCAGCTTCTCTTACTCCAGATAAATTATGCCCATTGTTTTCACCAACATTAAGTTGTGAATATCCAGGGTCCATTGAAACCCCATCTGTTGCTGAAGGAGAATAACCATAGGGCTCAGAATCTCCTCCTCCGTCCTTTGTAAAATCTGGCTGTGCACCAATATGATCCTGATCAATAAGAGAAACATCATTTTGGACAGATTCCTCTTGTGCCAACTTCTGAAAATATGAGCAGGGCTTAGGTTTATGATTATCCATGTTTACACTCACACCAATTCCATCTCTATCCATTGGACCGATAACAGAGTTATCCTCAGTAAATATGCCTTTGGAGAACATCTCAGAAAGGAGATCGTGGGGAAATCTATCATCAATTTCTATAATGATGGATTCACGCTTTTTTGGCAAAACTCCAGTGTGGGAAATTTCTAGATTTACTCCCTCAGTTGAGCTCTCTGTCAAAGATTTTGGCTGTGTGTGCCTCAAATCCTTATCACCAGTAATAGCCTTGCACACCATGCCCTCCAATATAGTATCTGGAAAATCAGATACATGATCCTTATGGTTCAGAACAGCAGCTACTGGTGTTAAAGCAGTGTGTCCTAATCCACCTTCTATGCTTTGCTCTGAAAGGAATATTTTGTGATTATCTGCAACTGCAATATGATCTACTTCACCCTCACGCTTAAGAACCCTTCCTTGGTTTTCAGAATCTTTATTGCCAATATCATTTGGAATTTCCTGCTTGCGCCCATGCTTCAAAACATCTTCAGTATCAAAAAGCTTTTCATTCATAACAGAAACTGAAGTGGCAAACTCCTTGAACTTTTGAAGTTGGGAAAGTCCATCATTGATGGTTTGGTCTGTAGACAATTGTTTTGTGACTGAATTGGTGTCTTCAGAATTGGTAGGCACGTTATTTTGGTGCAATCTTTCAACAGATTCCCCTTTTAGATTATGATCAGCAGTATCAGAATGAGAAATAAGAAACTCAGAACCAAGTGAATCATCAGACTTGGATATTCTATTCAGCAACTCTGATTGGTCTCTGGGTATTCTCTCAGAATAGTAAACTCTCTGGGTTGGTATATATGGTTTAAGGTCGTTTAAACCCATTGGATTGAAGGCAGGATCAAGACATCCTGCACCAAGCCTACTAGTCGAGTTGGAACATCGAACATCTTCACAAGATCTAGGAACTTGTGCAGGATTCACAGTGTCTTCAGAAGAGGATGCTTTTTCATCTTCCTGAAACCTTACCCCACTGCTTGAAGGGAAAAATGGTGGATCTCTTGCTGATACAGAACCAGTAACTGGCACTTCATCAGCTGGAACTGAATGAACCTGCTCCACTGGTTGAGCTTTTTCCATATCACTCTCCTGTTGAACAGAAGCATCAGATTTCGGGCTTGCCTCCTTTACAAACATCTGTGAATTCTGCACTTGAAAGCTACCATATGACTGACCTTTTAGCAGACCTTGTTGATTTATAACTCCATGAACACCAGTAGAATAAGGAAATTCACCACATGGAGAGTAGTTAGGGGAGTTGTAATTAAAGTGAAAGGGTAAATGCTTAAGTTCTCCATGATCCATCACTTGTCTGTGATAACCTTGTGGATAGGTTTCATAGCCAAGAGAGCCATCGTGAAGAATTGGTTGCGGAGACTGAAAAGTGCCATTAAAGAGAGCAAGGCTAGTCCCAACAGTTACTGTTTCCACTCGACTAGCCTCCTTATCAATTTTTGACTTATTTAATTCATCCAAATTATTGCCAGAAGAACTTGCTAACCCATGCATGTTTGTGTTTCTTCTACAGCCCAAATCCATACCATTTACAGCAGCTACATACTGGATCTCAGGATCACCCTCCAAACTGCCCAAACCAAACTGAGCATCATCCAAGTCACTCGTGGAGAAAAGAAACATGCAAAGTTTCTGCAATCCTTCTCTGTCTTCAACTTGATTCCATTCATCCATCATATTTACTAAATCCTCATCACATGAAACAGAAACCAAGACATCAAGATCTTCTCCAGGAAGCTGATACTTTAGGACATGAGCTTCATTATAGATAGCCAAAATCTTCTGTTTCAACTCCTGAAAAGAAATATCTCTACTTATGCGTATAATGTGTGTTTCACCTCCAACATATCTAAGTTTTCCATCACTAGGTCGGGGAAGGACTTTTCCGCAAAAACTGCAGAGCACTTTCATTGTTGTAGAGGATCTATCAAAATCTCCTGAGGATGTATAATGGTGCATAAGTTCTCGGCTTTCATAAGTAGATAATGTTCGAGGCATTACCTGAAATGACCCATAGCTGCTTCTCTCTTCATGCAAAGATGAGTTAGCTGTCTCAAAATCTTTTGAACCCCTCTCAACTATGGTGAGCATTGAAATATCTGAGCCACTTTCAGACCCTGTACGACTAATGCCTAAAATGCCTTTTAGTTCCATATAACCAGTTGCATAATTGGGTTCATTGGCAACACTTGGTTGGAAAGGCTTTTTAGGAATGGAGTGGTCCCGCATAAACTCAAAAGCAAACTCTTCCCCTGTCTGGATGGAATAATTAAGTACAGGCTTTACTTCAGAACCATTCAGATCAGCAACTCTAATAGTAGCGCTTCTACTTCTTAAAGAATCTGCAGCATGCTTATGTGATGGTTGCTGGAATCCATCATGTCCAGGCTCCCTGGAAGTATTTACAAGTTGTTTGCGCATCTCAACCTGGTCCATAGATACATTGATTGGATTCCTCTCCATCTATCTGAAAATGGAAAATTACTTATGACCATGAAGACCTTGTGTAATTAATAATAACATAAACCATTAAGTGAGCAATTGTACAAACTCTGGTAGAAGATGAAAATTACTAGGCATGCTAAGCTGAAAGTAGATGACTGCAGTAGGAAAAAACTTCTATGCTTTGTATTTCAATTCCCCCAAGAGATATCTCTGACAGCTCCAAACAAATATGGTAACTGTGCAACTGCAATTCAGCATTCATCAGGAATGTTGGAGTAAGAGTATGGAAAATCCAGAATTGAACCAATTTCCTCCGACATACACCAAGGCTAAGCAGCCAATATCAGAAAATTAGCGTACACATATATTCTACAAAATATGCTCTAGAATCTCTTCTAAACAATGATACTAAATTAGAAGCAGACTTTCAAGACTTGGAAGTTATGCACTCATGATACCCCGTAGAATCGTCAAAATTATATTCAAGAAGGCAAGTAGAACAAAAAAAATCATAAATTTCTCATCTTTTGGGGGAGGTAACTACACTGTTAAGCTTTTATTTTTAGGTAAAAAAAATCTAAAAACATTTAAATAATTGCGCTACAATAGCCCATATCGAAAAGTATGCTGATAAACAGGATCAACTTATAAAGGTCTGCAATTAGAATGATGAGCTTCAAAATGTTCAAATGAACTCCCTCTACTATTAGAATTTGGAACTGAACGTTGGTAGTTGAAGTAGTTAACAAATTGTCTGACTTTCAAGCAGTTGAGGTTTAAATCAGAAAGAAAACAGCAAATGAAGGGCGAACACAACCCAATAACAAACTATGGACCATTGACACAAGATTATGGTTTTCAAATTAGTCTTATACTGAACCTGAAACATAAAGAAGAATCATAAAGAAGGGTAAGAAAAGAAATAATCAGATATAATTGTCTAAGATTGAAGATCACATTGTTTTACATGGAAATCAGTTGCACCCAGAAATTAAAAACAATTAATCTCAATGCAAGCAGCATAGCAAGCAGGAGAGATCTAAAAGCATAGATGCCCGCCAAATTCCTACGTGTTTACATATTACACAACTGAAGAGGCAGCAGTTACTGAAAACCATTAGAACGAGACAACCAACCTGGAGGGACACATGCATTTGTTGGAGTCAGATATTTGAGACCATTCAGAAAAGGAGTTGACTAATAAACAAGCTCAAAAGGAAGAGCTCAGAAGTCGAGCAATTGCTTAAAACCCAGAAACAAAAATCCAAAAAAATGTTAAGCACTGATGGATTTCCCAAACATGAAAGACAAACTGGACGTTGACCACCTCGACGAAACTGGGAATGTGGGAAAATGGTTGAAAAGAAAAAAGAAAACGCATAATAATACCTGAATGAACATGGGGATTAGGAAATCTCATCTATCTAAAGAACAGCGCTTGGCATTTAGCATAGACTGGATTAATAAGCAAACAGCCATGTGAACTTTCCGCCATTGCCTTGGGTTCACTCACCAATACCAAAATAGCAAGCTTCATTTATTATCTCCTCCATCCTCCCCTTTTTCACTCACTCCCTCTCAGTCTCAAGCATATGCTCACGTGATTAAAATAACGAGTTATGTAAAGTACGCTGCTATCCTTTTAATGTCTCCCGACTCAAGCAGCCCCTTTGACTTTTTAGCTTCTAAAACAAGAGGATAGGATACTGTATATAAACGTCCACGCTAGGACGAGTAGCATGTGGACGACAATGCTTTTAAAAAGAATATAAGCATGAAAAGCAAGTTTTATATTAAACGTGTGAACGATATTTAATGAAAAGTTTACGCGAAGAAAGAGTTTATTTCCGCGAACTCAACCTGACATTGTTGTGTGCTTTCATATATAATTATTTCCCATTACTTATATTCTATGGTCGGTTCCAATATGTTTACTTTACTCATGTTCTTCAATGACATTAAAAATGTAGGGAAAAGTGACCGACCATAGCGACCAATAAATCCTACAAGACTTTGTCCTTGTTCCTTGGTTGAAAAGGAACTTGTGGCTGCAATACGTTTCATTCTTTCTGTTTGGCCTCTTTCTGTTTGGAAATGATGCAATCTCCTCGCCGTTTCAAACTTAAATTGCATAGCCTTTTGTTTGCTTTAACTTAAGTTTTAAGACAGACAGAGACCTAGTTAAGTTATTTATACATGACCAATAAGCTTGCGTAAGCAGCTCCGTCGTTTATGCAATCCACCACCACGAACAGCTCTTCCCATTGGTGGAAGAATGGCGTCCTACTTATGTCACGTTACCTCACTCCCCAATTCAGTGAAGTAATGCATATGCCCATGGCTTGTCCTAAAAGTTGTTGAAGTCAAAATGGCCAAATGATTAACCCTATTGACACTTACTAAAAGTTAACGAATTGCTAACACTATTGTTAATGACACTGCCTACCTAATTGAAAAATCCAAGAGCTGAGATAACTCTCTAACTTAAAGAGTTTTTGCTATGAATGTGAATAAGAGTACGATTGTTCTAGGTTGAGTATAACTTGTAGACTCTTTGATCATTATATATATAGCAATTTCAAAATTTCTCTAATATGGATGTTATTGTTAGTCAAACAGAAGAGCTTGCCTCACTTGTTTATCTAACTTCTTAGGTAGTTTCAAAATACTAACACACTTAAATTGAGGGTTATTTGTTAGAATTCAACCGTGATCAAATCACGGATGTAACGGAAAACAAAAATTTTTCGGATTCCGAGCATATTCCGATAATTGAATAAACTTGAATAAAATGAAAACGAATTAGAAATTGTACCTTGTTCGTCTTCCTGTTGAAAAACTTTTGAAGCATTTTCGATTGATCAATCACGAGCTGTTCAATTATCCAGCTTCTAATGATATCTACAGAGCACTTCCCAAGACTGATTTTAAGAGAAAGAAGACAAAGTGATGGCTTCTAAAATATTCTTTCCTTTTTGAATAGAAAATTCATGAGGGTTTTAATTAAAATTAAATTTCTTTAATTATAATTAAAATCAAATTCTAATTCTAATTCTAGTTAATTTAATTTTAATAAAATCAAATATCTTATATATGATCCTTAAAATTTCTCAAACTTTATAATTAAGTCTAACTTAATTAAATTGATTTTTCTTTCACAAATTGTTCTTTGACGCCTGACCTATTAGGTTCCTAATAAATTGGCAATAATTATAAATTACAATTCTAATTCACAATTAAAATTAAATAAATTAAAACTTCTTTTATTTTATCTTTAATTCTCTAATTAAACAATTCATAATCATAAATCATGATTGACATATAGCAACATATCATGATTACCTAAATATCATAAATATCAAAGTAATTGACTTAACCTATTCATGCATGACTATGATGTATAATTTAATCCTTTCGTCATTCAATATTCTAATTGGACAGAGTATGGATACAGTGTCTACTCTTTTTAGTCCAATTATGTTCATTTTTTTAATTAGTGATTGATTTATAATTAAAATTTGAAAAACATCATTTTTAAATATCAATTCACTCTAGCCAGAGAATTCCATAAATCATTACTAATCAAGAATAGTAGAATATTCTCTCTAGACGAATCATTTATTGACTTACTCAACTATCTTCATATGGTTCATATTGTATCTAATTACTACCGACTGAATTATTCTAGGACAATTCATAAGTAGTATCAAAATACAGTAATTCCTATACGAGATACCTTGAAAATCTCAAGTTTGAGGATCAATTATATAACCATCATTATCAGATAAACCACAAACACATAAGTAATATTCTATTCGGATTGCTCATAATCGGCTCAGTTTAGTGACTTATTCTCTAATAATCACCTACACAACAGTTTAAGTATTTCCATATTTTAATTTATGAGATCAATTACTTTCTTCATAAGAAAGAAACATAATATGTGCTTGGTTTACTGTTTCAACAATATCTCGTCTTGATGAAACTACAACTAGGAATATTTAGGAATAATACATATATGTAAATTAAATCTCATAATTATGATCTCATCATAATTTCAATTACACAGTAATTATTCCAAGGATTTTACCTTTAGTATTAAAACATAAAATATTAATTAAATTAATACATAAAGATAAATAAAGCTTTATTATTAATTAAAATAATTTCATACATTAATTTGCTTCCAATCGATTGGCTGCAAGGGCATAAACTAACAATCTCTCACTTACACTAAAGCCAATCCCCTATGAATCTAATATCATATCCATCCATATGTCGATCATGTCTCTTTTGAGACAATGACTTAATAAGAGGATCTTCTAGATTCTCTTCAATGGGAACTCGCTCCAATGCTATGTCTTTCCGCTCCATTATCTCCCTGATCAAGTGAAACTTCCTAAGTACATGTTTGGATCATTAATGAGACTTAGGTTTCTTTGCTTGCGCAATAGCACCGTTGTTGTCACAATACAATACTATAGGCTCAACAATGCTAGGAACCACTGTTGGACCCCGAACCTTCTGTGGAAATTAAAAATATTAAAATGAATTTAAATGAGTATTTTTGTATATGAATTGTATTATAGATGTTTTTGTGCCTTAAGGAAATTGATGAGAAAAGAAATTGATGGGTTTTGATGACTTGGAGATTTGAGTAGATTTGTATGGTTCATGAAAGTTAAAGTGAATGAGTTGATTGAAAATTTAATAGAGAATTAAGAAATAAAGAGAAAAAGTGTGAGAATTTGAAGAATTAGGAAAGTTTGACGTTTTGGGGTAAATAGTTGACTTTTTGATTTAGGCAAAATTCGAGAATATGATCTTCATGAAACTTGTAGCTTCTGTCGAGAGCTTTTTGTCGCCATAAAGTATGATATTTTTCGATATCGGGATTGAACGTTATGATATTTCGAAGTTAAGTGTATTTTGCTTTGTGTTTGGAAAATGTTCATAGGGTAAGTTTGTGTGTACTGTGGTTTGAGGCAAATTATATACTGATGTGGTTTGAATTGGAGCAAGTAGCCTTATGGAAAGTTGTAAAGGAAGTTTATAGCTTTACAATGATGTAAAATGTGTTATTTTTGGATTTGGGAATTGGAAGATATGAAATTTTGAAGTTTGGAGTTGGTATAGGATGACATTAACAGGGCAGAAACTTTGATTGAAAAATTGACTTAGCTAGAGGCTGAATTGGCTTGTGAGTTCTTCATGAATATTGTAGAGCTTGTTTTTATCTTTCTATTGATATAAAGCACGAAATTTTTAGACAAGGGAGTAGAAAGTTATAATTTTTGGAAGTTCTGATGCTGTTTAGTGTGAAGTTGATCGACCAGCCCCTTTGTATGGACTTTTAGACTCCTTTAGAAATTGAACTTGTTGTTAAGTCTTTCATGAAAATCGTAGATCATTCTTTTATCTTTCCATAGACACCAAGTTTATCAGATTTGGAGTTCGAAGTCGAAAGATATGAAAGTTGGAAGTTAGAAGGTCGGATTGCGCGTCCGAGCGCCTGCGCGGGTGAGCGCCCGATTTTCGGCTGACTGATCGGTCGATCCGACCTCCCTCCACTCTTTTGAGCATAACTTCTTCGTCCGACCTTCGATCGACCTGATTTTCGAAGCGTTGGATTCCTAAGATATTTTTCTATCTTTCCATACCAGATTGATCAGTTTTAACATTAAATTGAAAAGGTTTGATTAGATCAAAGTGGGATGATCGATGGGAAAAGTCTGAACATCAATCGGTATTTTGGTGATATCTGGAGCTATAGAGCTCCGATTGAGTTGATTCTTATTGCAAATTAAACTAGAGACATGGGGCTAGAAATGTTTTGAAGGAGATGAATGACAATTTAGCCTCTAAGACTTTCAATTTCTGGAGTGAAGCTCGGTGTGGTGTTCAGTCTCGGTGTTGTTTTTGGCCTGAAAGTGTTTTGGCCATAACTTCTTCATTTCTAATCCAAATTGAGTGTTTTTGGTGTCATTAGAAAGATCAGACCGAGAGGAACATGTTTCTAGAATGAAGTTTTGGCAAATTGCCTAATTTATCTGATCGAAATTTGGAGTCAAGATGTCAGTTTTTCAAGACAACAGAAGGGCAAAATTGGCAGTTCACTTAAGGTTTTAAGTTCTATGACTTCTATGTAAGGGCATAAGGGTCTTCTCTCATTCATTAATGGCAGAATGATAAAGAGACATGTGGGGTTTTGTTTAAATAGAAGAAGAAGAGAGCTGTTGGGGACTTAACAAAACAAAAGAAACAAAAGAAAGGAAAGAAGAGAGAAGAGTGAGTGTTCGGTGGAGTTAGAGAGAA